>WPIO01000016.1:5775000-6192500 GCA_009760855.2 Cristatella mucedo
CTCTCTGCTCCCAGCTGCACCCGAGGTCACCTCCTCAGCACATCGTCAGCTGGCGACAGCCCTTTAGCAGTGTAAGTTCTGGAGTCTTGACGCTTTCCTGTATATGAATGGCATCTGGCTAACCCTCGTAAGAGCAGATCCTTCGGAATTTACCAAGCCAGCAGATTGAGCTGCCTAGGACGATGTATAAAAATATAGAGAATTCATTTGTATAGCATCCCAAGAGAACATAATCTCTACTTAGGCGCTTCACCTATGCCACGAGGCCACGAGCCCACGACCTCGGTCATCAAATACATTTACCTTGACGTCGGTCGGAGCTAGCACCTTAACCTTTTGGGCCAGACCAGCCGGCACAATTCCTCTGTCCCATTCGGCTGCTTAGCACTGCATAAATCCTGCAGGCAGCTCCGATAATGGGATTTGTGTAGCCAATTTTGGAGGACATTCTACTTAATGCAACCAGCGTTCCAGATTTCAAGTAGCCATAAGCCGATCGCTGGGTGCCAGAGCTTCGGCTTCGGTTCGGTCGCCTGCTGGAAAATTCGGTGCTCTCGCATTTGCGAGACAGAAATACTGATCTCGAGTACCGCAAACATCCGTACATCGAAGACGTCTCAATAGCGCAATTGGCAATTGAAGGACGTGAAGGATCCTTAGGAGCCAAAGGTTTTTAAAATCCCCTGCGCCTGGTTGCTTATGAGCAATGTATTTTCCGTGATATGGTGTTCTGATTGGGTCCACGTATCACAGGCAATGCTAGGTGCATGATTATCTTGCTAGCAAAGAGTGCCCTAAGATTCGAGCGTTGGGTAAAGTAAGGTAAAACGAACAGAGTCTGATTTGATAGGCTCATTTAAATGGCAGCAGCAAAGCGTTGGAGGGTTTCACCCGAATGTCTGCAAGGCAAGCATTCAGTTTATCAGCCGTTGCAGCAGATTCCGCCGTTTGTAATGACAAATACAACTGAGTACTGTCTGTCGGGATGACTCACTAGGTAATGTGGTTACTTTTCACGACCTCGGCCCCGAGGTCGTGGGTTCGAAGCCTATGGTGGGTGATCCTTTATCACTGCTGCAAGCAGTGGTAATAGCCATAAATGCTGTTGAATCAGCTTGTATTTTTTTATCGGCAGCGTATAAGTTATAGCCGATATCATGGGCCCAAATCACTTTTCCCAGAGGTTGAGTATAAATAAAGAACAGCAAGGGACTGAGGTTGGACCCTTGTGGTACTCCACAGGGGACTGGTCTTGTGGATGAGACCTGACCCCCATTTGACACCGATGAAACACGACTGGACAAGTACGGTTTGACCCATGCTAGGGCCTCGCCTGCTAGACCGATCGTGGTTCTCAATCGTTTAAGTAGGATATCGTGATGAATAGTGTCGAAGGCAGCTCTGATAGATCCGGCAGCAGTGCCGCAGGGCAGTGACATTCGCGTCATCATTGCTACATAGGCTGTCAGACAGTGGAGAGCAGCTTCAGTGGAGTGATTTCACTTGAATCGAGACTGATATTTTTCTGACGACATATCGGTGCTTCGGTGGGGCTTGCCTTTCAGTCCGTGCGCGATAGTAGGGCGTGCTGGAATAATCATCCGGTTGACCAGCCGGAATCAATTGATAATCTATGTCCTATGGAAAATAACCGCAAAATAACTGGGTGACTGCAAACCTGTAGCCGTGAGACTGCCTGCTAGCCAGTGGAAGAGCCAGGGTGGAGGTGGTGTAGGGGGCATCTGCCCCCCCCCTCTGGCTGGCGGAGCAGCAGCAACCTAGGCTTAACCCCTAACCCCTAACCTCTCGATTCCTCTGCTCCCCGACGGTACCAACGGCACAATTACATCCGAATTCCACTTGATGAGCTACCGGCGAATTAATATCGAATAAGCATATTATGATTTTGCATTATAACGTTTTCCCTAAGTTGTCGGGTCTAGCCCCCACTTGCATGAAAACCTTGCGGGTATTGTTCCCTGCATAGTATGTTTTTACCGGTCTGTCTGGCCCCACAGACGAAAATCCTGGTTCCTCCACCACTGCTGCTGCTAGCTGTGCTGTCCAACTGGTATTAAGCGAGCTTTGATCGACGTTGCGCTTTATTTTGTTGTACCTTGATTCAAATGTCACGTCCCACCCAATCTGATGCCTTTTAGGTATGCAGCAGCAAGAAAAGGTGTCACACGAGCATCCTGCTGAAAGTGCCTTGTGGGCTGGGTAGGGGCGCTAACTACCTCCTGTTCACGGTGTCAAAGTCATTGCTGCTGTACCACAGCTGTCAGCAGCTGTGGTGAAGCTCCACAAATGCCAGAATAAGTGGGTGAAGTGGCTGCTGTTTGGGGTCGGTGCTTTGTAGTGTATCACCCTCCTCTGAAAAGCCAAGGCCCACCCAAAGAGCTGAGGGATCCGGCCCCTTGATGACTTACACGTGAGTCCCTTCACGACTTACACACACACACACACACACACACACACACACACACACACACACACACACACACACACACACACACACACACACACACACACACACACACACACACACACACACACACACACACACACACACACACACACACACACACACACACACACGTGACTGTCGCACGGGACACACCCCTAGCCACCCAGAATAGCCCAATGACAAAGATAGCTTATGGCATAACATTAATAATAATAATATTTTTGTGTAGCACCCTCAAAGATCTCTTTCTAGGCACTTTTTCACCAGCTGCAAAGGAAGCATGATCGTATGGCTGTTGTTCCGGCTTCTATTTGAGCCGAGTCATCACGTGACGTTTCTTGCTGCCCTTGGCTGCTGCACCTCGTCTGCTGCTCCGCCTGCTCTCTTCCTTCTTCTCGGTAACCTAGTCTGTCTGTCTTCTGGGAATTGGTTCGTGAATCTAGCATGCTGCGGCAGCAGCAGCAGCTGCGGGTGGTACACACGGCAATTTGCAAAATGCACTTCATCGTCATCTAATGCCTTAAAAATCCGCTCAACTGTCTCAGAAAGCACACACGAACGGTCGCCTGCTCTTTCTCTATCGAAGGTCGATGTCGCATTGGCTCTGACTGCAAGATCTGTGCTCATAATAATAATGCGTGTCTATAATATTGCCGTGGTCTATTTTTGTCATGGCTGTTAACGCTAAAGGCCCATGCATTGTGCATGCTGATTGTGTTTAACACCCCAATACTTTACTTAAAAACAAGAGTAGTTAATAATAATAATAATAATAATAATTATAATAATAATAATGGCACACTTGATAAAGCGCCCTCAGAGAGCTTAATCTCTTTCTAGGTGCTTTATATTTGCTGCAAAGGAAACACGATCGGATGGTTAGTGGTAGCATGCTCAATAAACAACAAGAATAACATGGTTAGGGGTGACATACCCAGGGTCAGCATGCAAGTGTGGTTAGTGGCAGCATGCACAATGTCAGTGCATAGTTGCATATGAAACCTTCGATTTTACATTATTAATGCCGAAGACAGCAGACCTTACCCTGGTTGCTATATTTAGTAGCCATTGCATACGTTCTGCAGTGCTGGCATGCCACAGTTGCGTGTCCCCTAACTGCAGATGTCCGATGTCGAGCCAATGCGAGGAACTGTGTGCAATCTCACACTCTTGTTTGCTGTTCGTTCGCAGGCAGACACTGCAGCCTTTGCTGGCGGCTACGCTGACCAGCGCACGGTCAGGCTTGACCACCTCAAAGGACGAGCCGGCACAAGTGAGCCAGCACTTAGCGTGTCGTCGGTGCCACTTGCTTCCAAGCCTCGTAATAGAGGCAACAGCACTGACGGCAGCTCGTTGACAAAGCACACGACACGCGTTGTCCGCCGTTCGAGAGGTAAGCATGTGATGCTCGTGGCTATTTGTGGTGCATACCATTTATTGACTTAGCAGGCAAAATGAAAATTGGCGAAGTACCCCCCCCCAGCAGGATTTATAAAAAAAAGGACGTGTAGCGCTAGAAAGACGGAGGAGAAAATATTTCAGTAGCCATCCGGAGTTGAACCGACAGTCTTCAAAACTAGAGCCGTGTATCATAGCCGCTGGCGTTTTTTGGACGACCCAGGATTGTGGTGGGGTGTCAGCAGAATAGATCGGGTCTGGGCATATTTTTGTATGTATCCAGCTACACTTTGATGGGGGTTGTGTTTTGAATGCTCACGAGAGAGAGAGAGACAGGGACAGACTGAGAGATTGGGAGAGAGAGAGAGAGAGAGAGAGAGAGAGAGAGAGAGAGAGAGAGAGAGAGAGAGAGAGAGAGAGAGAGAGAGAGAGAGACAGAGACAGAGACAGAGACAGAGACAGAGACAGAGAGACAGAGACAGAGACAGAGACAGAGAGCGACAGAGACAGAGACAGAGAGGCACATGCGTTTTTTGTGAGAATGTAATGCAGATCGTAAGAATGCTTGAGGATGCACCTAGCCCTGGAATAGATCGGTCAATGTGCATGGAAGTGAAAGTGGCCTGGTGCCCTCATGTACCATCTTTGTCTCGTCCTCGAAATTTCGGAGTGGCTTTTTTATGCTGGAAGTGCTTTTCCTAATTAAACTAAAATGTGCTGATAACCTACAGGGTACTTGCTGCTGCAACCCGATGGATGTTACCTTGACCTTGCCTCGATTTTTCCAATGGTAGGGGTACCGGAAGGGTGCTGATATCCGGTAGGGGGCTGGGGGGGGGTAGTAAGTGGCGCAGCAACGAGTGCGCACCATTCAGTACCCCTTCGAGACCAGTAGTGCCTCCTTGGTTTGTTGGCACGCTTCCGGGAGGCCTCTCCCCCAAGCCTGCCACACTTAAAGGTCGGCCCCAGTTGCTAATCGGAGTATGGTGTATTTGGCTTTGCTGTTGCGTTGCATCAAATTCATTTCTCCAGACAGGGCCACTATTCCTTTTGTTTAAGACAGGCGCTGGGCTAACTTGCTTTCGGCCTGCGCAGTTTGAGTCTGTTTCCAGTGGAGGGGGAGTGCTCGTGATTTTATTCCGAAGAGCCGGGTTTGCATGATCCTACCTTATTCCCGTTTTCCTCCCACTTTTCGTATTTCCATGAAATCTCTGTGAGTGACTTCTCACTTTCCTCCGACGTTCTTGGTATAGCAAGCATTCTTCCAGCAAGTGCCACCAACATCATGGGGTCGTGGGAACTGTGCCTTCGATTTATGCATAGGAGCTGGCTGGCAGGCAGGCATTTCAGTCGATACTGATCGCAGGTTAGCCCCTGCAATCATACTTTGCTGCTCTACATGTGTATATAATGAATCGTAAGTAGGTGCTCAGGGTATCCAGTGAAACATGCTCTTTCGTGGTACGCCTCGACGTGGCTACTCTGCAATCATGCGCCATTCTTTTCAATGAAAGCAGGCCCTCCGAGATCGCTCTGGCTGGCTGGTTGTTTGGTGCCACTTAGGTCTTACTCAAAACAACCACAACGTCATCCACTGCATCTTACTGCATCTTCTACCTAGCTAGGACCATCTCGTCCCGGTGACTTCGCCGAGCCGAAACGAAGGAGCTATTCTGTAGAAAATAGAGAGGAGGAGTTAGGGCCGTCTAAACGTCCTTGAGAGGTCATAAAGAGACGGTTCTGTTTGGACGAGATCACGCAGACCTGCTTGGAGGTGCCACTTTCGAGTGAGCAGCTTCAGGCTTTCCATAAACTGGGCAGTTCCAGCTTTTATAGTGTGGTAGTTGGCCGAAGAGCGGCTTACTTGCAGTTTCAATGTTGCCTCTTTTGCCAAGGTCTCCTCTCCCTGCACTCTGCGCAAGGTGAAAGCCGGTCAGACAGCGACCCTTTGGCTCACACACGGATTCCGGCTCTAAAAATCAGGGGACTCGTTTCTGCATACGTGGATTAACAGTCAAAATGTTGCCGACGGCTTCTGGCTTGCCTTCAGCGCAGAGCTTCAGGCTAACCCGAAACGGGGTGGACCGATTTTTATTTAGCAGAGGCCAAAGTGCTCTCACGTGGGGTGCGCCTGATGCTTTCAGATTCAGAAAACTGTTTCCAAAGGGGACAGCCAGGTTGGTTTTGTTTTAGAGAGAGGTTCTATGAAGAAAAAAATATTATTCATTTGTATAGCACCCTAAGAGAACTTAATCTCTATCCAGGTGCTTCACATATGCCTCAGGGCTCGAGCCGTGACCTCGGTCGTCAAATGCATTCACCTTGACCTCGGTCTCTAAATGGGGAGCACCTTAACCTCGGGGTCAAGTCAAGATGGCTACGACATTGCACGAGGGGGGCTCTCGACTAAAGAGGCTTGCCAGGCGGTATACGGAGGGGTCCAGGTCAGGATGCCAGGCTTAGCCGTAAGCTCAAGAGAGCTCCTAGTGAATGCTTCCGCCCACAGTCTCTTGAGAGTGTGCTAAATTCTTGACCGGAGCCCCACCCCCTAAGGAATTCCAAAAAATATCTATGCTATGAAGCCTGCTGCATAACATATATATATAATTCATTTCATTTAGTTTCAAAAGTCGCGTTACCCATGGTTTCCAACTGTAAGGTCCCGGGGATCTTAGTGCGGTCACCTCCTGCCTACTGCCTGTGTGCACTAGATGGCGCTGGGGCCGAAGCAGCTGCCTAGTAGCGCCCCCTAGGCGCTGAGGCGAGCGGAATGAGCTTTCATCGGACGCAGCCATATTTAGCGCCCCCTAGGTGCTGCTGCTTCGTTGTTGTCTCCAGATTATGCTGTCACTGAGCAAGTAAAGTTAAATGTTAGCTGATTAAATGGCCTCGGTTATGTAGAGACAGAAGAGTCTCAAAGACTATCGCCACCACTTGCATGGTCAAAAAGGATTATCCTATGTGATTATGCCTCTTTTCAATCCTTGTCGGACACGAACCCACAACCTGAGTCGCAAAACTGCAAGCACCTTACCCACGGGTCTAAGACTCAAGCAGTGAACCGAGTCCTCATATATAGTCTGACCTGCTGCTGCAAGCAGTTTTTTTGGCTCTCGTTTTCTTTTTAAAGCATTTCTCAATCGGGTGCCTGGTGCTTATTAGGTCTTCGGTGAAACCGGTTTGGCGGAGCTGTGACCGACGTCACTAGCTTACGGCTTCGGTCGATTGATTAGCTACTTTTGCTTTTGAACCTGGCGCATGTAGACAGAGTGCTCTGCCCAGTCCTACTAGTGACTACTGTGATCACACTGCCGTTGGTATATTTCGGGCTATTTTTTGTCGCTGCTATAATCATGGCAGAAACCCATGAACAACTGGGTAAAGTGGCCTGCCATACTCGTTCACAGGGCTTCCGTTGGCTGTAATGTATAAGGTAAGGCCAAGGTGACGGACTGCCTGATTTAGCTCTATTAATGTAGGTGCACCCCGTAGGCTGGACTGACACCAGGAAGCCGTTCACGAGTCGAAGCCCGGAGTTGTAGCAGTGCGTTGCAAACGCACGTGACTAAGTGGCAGCCGAGAGCGAGCAAGAATCTCAACCGAGATGGAGACCGGTCACGTGCACCACGTGCTAGATTTAGCTAGGTTATGTACATACGTATGTCTGTCTGCAGCTCAGCGAAGCCATTTGGACTGAGTGGGTGTCACACTGGACAGTTTTCTGTTGCGCACTCAAAGCATAAGCGGCTTTCGGTGTGCAGACGATAGCCAACAGACTTCATCTCGCGCGACAAGGAGAAAGTGAGAAGCATAGCTGAGCCAGGAGGGAATTTGCATGGAAGTAGCCACCCAGGACGGCTGGAAAGGATGTGCCACGGTCGGCAGCAGGAGAGATGTCAAATATGCATAACAATTTTGGAAGTGAGTTCCACAGTCTAGGACATGCAGAACAAAAGCTTCAGCTGCCAACGGTCTTTAGGCAAAGGAAATGGAACACCTAATTAGTCTATTATTAGATATATAGTCTATTATGTATTAGTCTATTGAGAACCTGAGGGCATGGCTGAAACTGGTGGGGCAGTTCAGCTGGGTTTGAAGGAGTTTAGCCACGGTGGCCATTTGGGTCAGAGGAGAAATTCAGCTCTGTGTCCGTCGATCGACCGTGAGTCATTGCAGCTCATTCAACAAAGGGGTACACGCATCTGCCCCTCTGCGGATTATGACACCGGCACGTTATGAATAATGCCAGCATCTTATCGGCTGGATATTCCGGATGCCAGCGGAATCTTATTAGCTGTTGTTTCCGTTAGAATCTCGACCTACAGATCTTCTTTTGAAGACTCGGCGATGACCTTTTGAAGGATGCAACTGGCTGCAAAAACACCAGCTCCAACGGTGCCTTTCTCTGTTGGATAGGCATATATCCTGCAGCGGGTGTCTTTGTCTGTAATTGCAGAAACCGAGGGAGTACTGACCAGCTGCTAGCACCCCAGCAGTTTTTCCCTAGTTGCCCCGGCTCGCTAGTTACCCTAGCTGGTTCTCACTAGTGAGCCCTGGCAACAACTTTCTGCACACAATCGGTTGCCAAAAGTCGCCGGCTTCCGACATGTAGAAAAAGTGAAGAGCATTGTCGGACTAGGACGAGCAAGCACAACTGACGGCGTGAGCGGCATGGCATAGAAGTGGCAGTAAAGACGTAGTGGTAAGGAAGTGCCCGAATGAGGAAGTGTCCGAGTGTGCCGGGAGAATCAGTGGCATCGTCGGTATCCAAAGGAAGCGAGAAGTGGCCGGTTTAGGACGCACAGGGCAAAAGCATCTTTTACCAACTGTCTTTAAAGACGAGAAGGCTTAAGCACGAGCAGCCAATTCACGGTTGGGAGAGGATGACATGTGATGTGCATGAAAAGGCTGCCGTAGCCACATCAAGTAGTATCCCAGCTGGAAGTCCAAGTGCGGATTTAGCTGGGCATGAAGAGATTACAGCTAAGCCGACCTTGTTGGTCCTCGTGATAGCCTTCCTGCTAGTGTTCGCTGTCCGACCAAGAGCCGCTGAAACTCCTTTAGTAGCTAATGCAAATGGCCGAATTTCTTGCTTTTTAAAGATATATTACAGTAGGCTATGCTTATGGCCATTGGTTATGCATGCTGAAGCTGTGCATGTTATTGCTAAGCAATTGACGTGCTCCTTCTATGGCATATTAAAAGTACCTGGAAAGAGATTTAGTTCACTTCGGGCTCTATAAAATGTTATAATATTATTATTAAATAAGTCCCCCGTAGAATTTTCGACAGCCCTGCTGAATAGAGTTGCCACAGTTAAGCCTCGAGAGAAACGAGTAACTTTTTTAAAGTATAGTAAAGGTCAAGTTTATTTGGCAGCCTCATTTACATAGCGGTAAAAGAGACCTAGCGGCTATCTCCTCCACCCCATGCACTGGCCAATAAAGAGTTGCCTGCTGCAGGACTCGAATCGAGCTAGGTTGTGAAGAACAACCACCTTACTGCTGAGCTAAGTGCCAGGCAGGAGAAGTCATGGCAAGTCACCTGACTCCGAGATCAAGTAGTCCGGTTCACAGCAGCCAGCGTCAGAGTTACACAGCATGCAGTTGAAAAGTTCAGGCCAGCAGCTTCTCAGCCGAGGTGAGATTTTTTAAGTGGGTACGATAGGCTGCCATGCATTCGGTAGCCACTGTTACCGATGTGGCCTCGTGCCGAGCCAAAATCCGCAAAGCGCATGGATTATATGTCAGAGCGGTTTCGTCTGGCCCCTAGACGAAACTCATCGACGGTCGTTGAGAGTGAAACTCGGATGCCAAACCGTAAGTGACTGCCTGACCTCACTGCGTCGATTAAAATATCAAATAGCCGAAATATTCCGGCCCCACTTTTAGCCCTCCTGGGGAAGAGCAGTGTAATGTGTTGTCGTTGCCTAGTGTAAGAAAGTTGGTCAACATGCTGGATCTAAAATCTGGAGAACAGTGGTTTAGTTTTCTAGCCTTGCAGCCAACTCAGCAGGTTTTAATAACGAATTAAGTTAGTTGTGCTTGGGCTTATGCTGTTTATCGTTCTTTATTCCTTACCTATTGTACATTTATCTTTATAGTTTACCCGCTGTATATTCATGCCGGTCCCTTAGTTGATACTTATAGGCTGGATGGAAAGTCGTTGAGTACACAGTCAGTCGGCTTGCACTATCGCTAGAGGGTGCCTCCGCAACATATCGACAAGGGATGTTGGCAGTGCCATTTTTCTCTCACCTGAGCATCATGTGTGGCGCTGCAAGCACCGTGAGCTATGCAGTACCACATTGGCCATGCTCAGTATCGTGAGCACTGGATCATGCCGATAGAAAAAAATTGTCTATCGTCTCCCTTGTTTTGATAATGTCGAAGCCTGATGAACTCGAGAGTGCATGATAGACACAGTACGACCTGGTCAGACACATTTAGGACCAAGTGCAAGAGAGGGAATTCGTTTTGTATTTCCTAGCCAAGATAGAACCGTCTTCGGAGGCATTTAAATTTAAATTAATTAAAATTAAAATTAAATTTAATCGATCGTTTGCATCCCATGCAACTTTGCCAACTGCCTTCCGTGGCAAGTCTTGGCTGTATTCGGCACGACTTACTAAGCTCAATAGCATTACAATTTCATTTACTAATGATGATAACAATAATAATAATTATTATGCACTTGATATAGTGCCCTCAGAGAACTCAATCTCTGTCTAGGTACTTTACATTTGCTGCAAAGGAATCACAATCGAATGGTTAATGGTAGCATGCTCAATGACAACAAGCATAACGGGTGACATGCACAGGGTCAGCATGCAAATATGGTTAGTGGCAGCATGCACACTGTCAGCATGCATAAGCATGTAAAGGACGAATCACACTAACCGGCTATGCTCTTAATGAAACCTGATGTATACTAAAAGTAAGTAGTACATGTTAAAATAGGAGTTTCATTTGCATTTTGTAATTGTGGGAGGGGAGAAGCAAGGGTACGCATTTTCCAATGGAGAAACCAAGTAGATGTTTCAAGTGCAGTCACTAGCTGTTAAGTTTGAGGGCAGATTCACTTAGATCATTCTGCAACAAGCCGCTGTAGTTTGTGCATTAGCTTTAAGTGCGAAGCATTTCACTTTTTTTTTATATAGACCACAGTCGTAGGCTTGAAAAGGGTTTGTTTAGTTATTATGCTATGGGTGTAAATAAATCGCAAACAAATAACAACAAAAACCAACTAGCAGTCTTCACTCCGGCCTCAGCCTGCTCGTTCAGGCATTGTTCCTTATCAAAGAAATTTGGGAAATCATAGTTTGAAGTGGACGTCATGAAACAAAGCGAATTCTCAGCTCAAGCAGCAGACAGGTTATATTAGCTGAACTTCTGATTCCTATTTACTGCTCTCTCTCTCTCTCACACACACACACACACACTCTCTCTCTCTCTCTCTCTCTCTCTCTCTCTCTCTCTCTCTCTCTCTCTCTCTCTCTCATCCAGTCATCCGATCACCCGCCCTCTGTTCAGAATCAGTAATTACTTACCACGGCAAGGATTGAAGCATCTGCACTACAGAGACGGCCAATTACAAGAATGTTTGACACTGTGCACTCTGCCACTAAACATGTTATGCCGATGACATCGTGCATGTCACCGCTAGCCATTTGGTCATGCTTCCTTTGCCGAAGATGTGAAGTGCCTAGAAAGAGATCTGAGGGCACTCCAAATGCGTAAGTATCATTATTATTAACGCTGGAGAACGCTGGAGGGGGCATGTCGGGCAGACTGGCCGACGTGCCCCTTTGGTTCTAGCCAAGCAGGCTTAACCCCCTCCAGCCCTGCTGTCAGTTCGGCCTTCTTGCTTATCGCAAAGGCTGGCTAGATATCTTGCTGGCTCTCTGGTTTTCTCCGGGTTAGACGGCTTGACTGTCCCTTAGCATGGCGGCCTACAATGAATGCCACTAGAGGCCTGTGCTGCTGCTCTGCTGTTGCTGCTGTGCTGTTCTGCAGTCGTGGATTAGGACTGCTTGGCCGGTCTATTATTAAAAAAAAAATCATCGCACATCCTTTCTGCTTAAGAGGCTGCAGTGGCTCCAAGTCAGGCAAGGTACAAGCCACGATGCTCGATGCCTCAGCCGACAAGCCGACCGCTCATGACCCCTTCATGATTTGGCTGGCTGCAGCAGTAGCTTATGCAACCGTGCAACAGCAGCAGCAGCATAATAATGATACTAATACTAATACATTTGATATAGCTTATATAACGTTATAATAATAATAATAATAATGCACTTGATATAGCGCCCTCAGAGAACTCAATCCCTGTCTAGGCGCTTTACATTTCTAGATGCAGCAGCAGAAGCCTTGTCGTACCCCCTCAGCAACATCTCTCGGGAATAGAAGCTAGCTCTTCATTTCTTTGATTTAGATACGGTCACTCTGTAGATCTGATGCTGTGGTGGAGCTCATGGCTGCAAGTCTCACGAAATGGTGATGTCTGGTGTCCTGCGGACAATTATCGCTCCTTTCTCTCTCACTTGTTTGGCTTCTACTTTTGTACCTCTCGTTTTACTCACTTTCTTACGTACTTCTTCCAATGTCAGCCACGCTTCTCACTTTTTCTTCTTCTTTCCTCGAGAGACCGAGAGGCAGCAGAGAGTCAGTTATGCCGATTTCGCAGAGAGCTGCAAACTCGACTGTAGGACTGTGTAGGACTTGCTTAGTCTTCGTGGCTTCCTGGAGGCAACTGTACGAGATTCCTCTGTGCTCACGCACGTGCGCACTCTATCACGCTCGCGCCGCATGCGCGCACTCAGGCAGACGCAGGCAGATGCAAGAGCAGGAGCAGCTGATGATGCTGCGTGCTGGCTGGGCGATTAGCTCCCAAAGCCTGGGCGTGTCGCCTCCTCGCATCTAAGTAGGAAAGAGAAAAAAGAGAGCCCAAACAAATAAGAAGCAGCTCGGAAAACGTGGCGATCAATACCTAACTTCTGACGGAAGCGCCGTTAGTTTGTTTTCTTTAGTCAGATCTGCAGTCAAGCAGGTGTGCATGCCCTCAAAATCTTGCCTGCACTTAAACAAAACCTTGCATGCACTTAAATTAAGGCTCGCAGACTTTCTAGCTATTCCAACTTCAGACGAGCAGTCACCGATTACCTCTCAGCAAGCACCGCAGGCCAACGTTACCGGTTTTCTACTTGCCTTGTCGAAGCAAGTCTTCTGCTTGGTTGGGAACACTGGCAAACCTTGCTGAGCTGCCTTGCTGGACCAGCTGATTGTCTGTGTCAATGCCTAGCACTGAGTTTCTGGAGGTCACCATCAAATAAAGCACAGGGTCCTCACTTGAGAGCCACATGCTTTTCGGCATGAGGTATTAGGACAAGATCGATGCAGCAGGTGTAGCATGCCGCTATATCGGCAAGTTCGCTTACAGAAGTTGTCTAGATCTTCAGCAGTCGATGCCCGTCTCAAAGCCATTAAGGCTTGCTTAGCCTTTTTACGGTTGCAGTTGCATTTAAAAGCTCTGATCCTGACTAGATACCCTTTCAGAGAGCTTAGCTTGGAGATCCCAAGTCTACGATGGGAAGCCCACTTAAAGTCTGTGCTGTGTAGCTGGTTTTTGTCAGGAATAATAATAAGACATTTTATAGCACTCCAAGTAAAATAAATCTCTTTTTAGGCACTTTACATATACAGTCAGCCCTGACTTAAGACGGTTCGACTTAAGACAATTCGAAGGTCGAACTCGGCCACGGTCATGCAAAAATCGAAAATCAAAATGTATCCAAGAAAATTTCAAAATCTGAAAGCGTTCAGTAGATTTGAAAGCACTGCAAACAGTAGGGAGGAAACAGTGTCTGAAAGCTATTATATATGGGTACTGAATGCTCTCTGTCTCGAAAGTGTAACATTAAAGAAATGGCTGCAGCACTCTCATCTATTGCTCATGGAATGCAGTTGCTAGAAAAAATGACTGCAACTTCGAACGATACCTTAAAGTTAAAAGGCAAGTTAGTTATTCTCTTGCCCGTTATCATGAAATCTTTCAAGAAAGGAACAACAAACAAAACAGTCAAAGCTCGGTTCTTATCTCATCAAAATGGAATCAAGTGAACTCCAGTCATATACGAACAAAGCAGCTGATTCACCTCAGCCATCTACCAGTCACGAGGGTTTAGAAGAGGGAATTGATAATCCTTCAGCAAAATTGTCCAACTTTTTCCCACCTCCCTCCCAATAGTACTAAACGTACAGTACTACAACTAGCAGCTTCTGTATGCCCAAACTACTCCATATTATGGTATGTAAACATAATCTTATTTACTTGTTCTTACTTATTTTTTATTTGTTATGTATTTGTAAAAAAAATTCAATTCGTTTACCTTTCTGTCTTCTCAGAACGTATCATAGTAGAACTTATCATATGCCATTCTCGACTTACAAAAATTCAACTTGCGAGAGGTTTTCCGGTCCCTATCTATTTTGTAAGTCGGGGCTGACTGTACTGGAAAGGAAGCTTGTTAATTGGTTAGTGATAACGTGCACAGTATTAGTATAACGTGCACACATTAGTACCGATGGAGCAAATTATGTAATAATCATAATACAAATGTAAAGTGCGTAGAAAGAGATTGAGTTCTCTGAGGGTGCTATATCAAATGCACTATTATTATTATTATTATACACTTTTATTGCATCCTCAGAGAGCTTTATCCCTTTTGAGAAACATGTGGTTTTCTTAGCTTTTTTCTGATTGCTGTCAAGCTGGGCGGATGTTGTGACGTGAGGTAGTAGTGAGTTCCAGGCTTTGGGAGCATGCTAACCGAAGACGAGGTCTCCAAAGGATCTGAGAGTGGTAAGAGGTACGGCTAAGCGACTTGAGTCCCAAACGCTACCGGTTCAGTGCAATGAAGTGTGAAGTGGTGGGCTGTGGCACTATAGACATTAACTATAGACAAGCCCAGCTGCTGAATTCTGTGTCAACTGTAACCATCGTATCGCACGGGCAGAAAGACAGCTGAGTTCGAGCCATTTGTCAGCTGTACTCTGTCTGCTTTATCAGATCTACTTAGGATTTTCTTTTCCCAGATCCGGTTGATAAGCATTTGATGGGTTTGGCTCCCCTACTTCTCCACCGGTTCTTAGCGGTTAGCTCTATGTAATCCTCTTAAAGGCACCTGTGGCTTGAGGGCTTTTTACTTTTGGTGCCAGTCCAGGCAGATTCGACCTCACTTCCCACTTCTGCCAGTCAATTGGCACATGAAGTTGGGGCTGCTGCTTCTGCTTTCTTTTCAGACAGTGAGGTGCCTGTAACGAGGAACGATTCTCTCAAGGGTACAGAAATGTTCTGTTGTTATTACTACTCTGCTGCATGCTCGCTCACTCTCACTGGTCTACTCCAGGCTGTTCATATATAAGAGTTTGACAGTAGTTAAGATCTTACCTCCACATTGGGAGATCCTAGTTTGACTTGCAGGACGAACCAGATACGTATTGTCTTCGTCGAAAGAAAGTGCCAAAGAGAGCACTGCCGGGCTCTGTGCCCTGTGCTCGTGCCCTGTGCTACTGCCTTCTCAGTCTTAGAACTAGTCAGCTCCTTGCTCGCCACTTATCTGGATGCAGGCCAAGTTATGATCAAGCGACGATGATAAATGCGATGCCTAAGAACTGATTGCACAATCGGCCCTGAGTTGAACAAATCTGGCTCTATTACTATGGTGTTAGTGCAGCTGGGCGGGCTAAAGCCTTCCCGCACCCTGGGGGTCAGCTGGGCTTTGGCAGGGTTTAGTCACTGGCATTATGCCGTTTGGTGATAAGAACGTTGAATAGATTAACAGTCGACAGAGCTCTCAGGAAGCTTAGCTGAGCTCTCCCAAAGCCTGGAGAAAATAAGCATTGGGGGGCCGTAATCCTCTGCATCCTCTACCGTAAGCTAGGCTGGAGCTCAGATCTACAATCACGAGCGTGGGCAGGGAACTTCGGTCGCATCCAGAATCCGCAGTGCCGGCAGTGGCACTCTGTCTTCGGCTCCTGGATGCATTCGCCTTGATGCATGAGCTCGGCAGCCACCTGCCACTTGCCTTGGTGCACCCCTGTGTCCCAGCCTTGCCTGCAACCTGTGACACACTGCCACCGGCCAGTGTCCCTTGGTAGCTGCAGCTGTTTTCTGTGTTGGCAGACTGGCCACTGTGAAGCACAAACTGCCCGTGGCACCGTAATGTGGCAATCAATTAGCATGACTCAACCTCCGGCCTTCATTTTATAGCCCTGCTGCTCGGGGCTGCATCTGGTTAGCTGATGGCACTATTTTTGGTGGTGTCATTGCTGACGTGGCTTGTCAACGGTGCATCACCACCACCCACTGCCGATTTCATTACCACCACCACGTTCTTTCTTATAACAGCTTTCACTCTATGCAAGCCGACTGTTTAATCAACCCCCCCCCCTCTTGCAGACGGATCTCCTCATTACCTCCGCTCCCATCACTCTCTCCCCCTGACCGATTAGGTTTTTAGGCTGCATGCAGTGGTGCTGCGAGTTTTTTGGGTAGAAGGTTGTTCATAAGGCTGCTTGCTAGATCGGGCTCGTAACCTGGCAACAAAGCAGAACTTTTTGGCACCTACACAATCTATAAGCAGCAGTTGTCGGTGGTTGTCATTTGTGTACATAATCTCATATTGGCATGCCAGTACGACTCTTTAACCCTTCAAACAAAAATTATTTTACATTTTGAAAGAGCCCAAAGCTTTGCACAGAAGGCCCGCCACCCGCAAGCCTCTTTAGTCCGACCCTTTTAAAAGAAGTGTAAGCCTCGATTCGAAAGTCTTGAAGTTGCACATTACAGGAGAACCACTGGGCAGGCCGGTTTAGATCTGTCTTGAAAGATTTTACCTCCTCCGCAGCTCTAGAAATAGGATTGCCCTTTTAAAGAATGGCGATCGCCCTTCAAGAAGCCGACTCTGAGCCCCATTGCAAGCCAACCATACTGTGTGCCGGCGTCCTTTTTTAGCTTCATCCACGAAACAAGGGCAGATCCATCTGAAGAAATACTTCACATCTTTCGTGCCCAAGGCGAGCCTCCCGACAAGCCTCTAGAATCTCTCTCTAAACTTCCTACCCTCGACAGTCTGCCCACCACCTGTAAAGGTCTACTCCCCCCCAGCAGAGTAGGGTCTATGGTGGCATTTTTGTAATAATTTCAAACATATAGTCTTTTGTATTGCACGGTAAGGCAGCCATCTCTCCATCCGTGTGCTTTACAACATGCTGCAGAAGAAGCAATAAGCAAGAGTTAAGGGCAAGCAAGGTATCATGCACGAATGCCGGGCATGCAAAAGCACAGGTGAAGTCACTCGGGATCGATGCTTAGTTGGACCTCTTATTAGTGATACGAATCCCTGCACAGGTAAGTACGCAAAGAACACTAAATAAAAAGGACAAGTTCACTTAGGCAGTAGTTCAAATTTCTTAGGGAAAGTGGAGCAGAGCTGACACATCTTCAGCTGAGACTCAAGACTCGCATGAAAAGAAGTGGGGAGTAATACCAAACCGACGTGGCATGCCGCCATACTTTTATGGACTCACACGATGCCAGCAGCTGCTTACATTGGCACCCCTCACGACATAAGACCTAACGTTAGTTTAGCAATGGGCCATCAATACTTTGTTATCAATACTTTGTAAAATGTTTTGACAAAAAAAGAGGGCTACTTGAATGAATGTGCTTTTGTTCGGGGCAACCTTGCCTTCCTCCCCACCCAGCCCCCCCACTCTTTCAGCCAGGTCTATAGTGAGGGATGCTTAAGCCTCCTCTAGCGCCCCCGGCACATACTTGCTGGTGCGTGGATGCATGCACGAAGCATATCCCCTGCCCTCCCTACTCTACTAGAGTCGAGTCCCTACTAGTAGTTACCTCCCTTGCTACTCCTCTTGCTGCTCAATGTCTTTGCTCATTACTTTGTCGACTAGCTTTCTATATTGCTTTTCTAACTTCAAAAGGCAAACTTCTAAGGCTTAGATTCACCACTGCTGAGCTAAAAATAGAAAGCTATTCAATCGCTGCCGCTGCTTCGTCGTCGTGACAGAGCATGATTCGTGCCCGCTTGCGCATTTCCTAACCCCCTCCCCCCCCCAGTTTTTCTTTATCAATTCCGGATCTCATACGACGTTCGAAGCGGTGCCGTAAAGGCACTTGAACAAAATTTGCTTGAAATTCTTGCCGCTAATAGCGAGCAAATTGCCCTGAACCCTCGTCCCTCGTGCACCGCATAGAAGTCTGATTGATAGTCAGGCTCAAAAGCTTCTCAGTTACGCAGTGGGCATGTGTAGTCCATTGAAAGCTGCAGCCAAGCGACGTGTATGCACCGGCTGCTGACTCCTGTGCCACTGGCTGGAGGAAGCCGAGGAGGAACGGCCTGCCAATGCAACTTGCCTGGTATCCCCTGGCAGGGCAGGCTTTGCCAAAGCACATTACTTGATCCTCCATCTCGGAGTCTCCTCTCATTGTGGAAGGTATGGGTCTGCTCACTGCCACCCTGCCACCTCCTCAGACCCTCGACTGGTGGCCATCCGTTTACCAGCTGGGTGTATGTGAGCTTGCTTGCTGCGTGTGTATTTGGCACTGTAGTAATAGGTGAATAGTGACTTGGAATTCTTCATTTCTTCAACGACTTTCACAGCTGCTAGCAGAAGGCAACCTATGTGCTTGCTGTCTCCCATGTTATTTTGTATATTCTTGCAAGCGTCAGTAGGCAACTCTTGCAATTCCGCAGTTGTGTGCATGATTGCGTAGCCGGAAGTTGGCCAGAAGTTGGGCTGCACCCTAAAAGGGGTAAAAGTTCGAGGAGTCAGTCTGTATGTTCGGCAAAAATGATCACATGGACTCACGGACTTGCAATCGCGATGGCAAGCTGCAGCTGACTTGGTTTGACTGGGTTTTCAACTTCGTGTGGCAGTTTTGGCCACCATTCCTAGCCCGGTTGTTGCTGGCGTTTTGGAGAGCGAATGGCTGCATGCATGATTTAGGCAGCTGAGAAGCGCAAATGTCGGGTGGTTTTAATCTTGAACGATCTAGAACGAATTGTATTGCCTCCTGGAATAGGCTCCTGATCGGCAATACTGAAAACATATGGCCGGTTAAGTTGCTGCTCAGTAGACAATTATAAATTATAGAGAGAGTGGCCAAGGTAAAGTGACATTTATGCTCATCAGACGTTGACGACAATGGCTGTAGCCGTTGAACTGCTATTGTTGTCAGATGCCAACACTCTCCTTCTCCCTCTCCATGTCTCTCTCTCTGTCTCTGTCTCTCTCGTGTGTGCCGTTGGGCCAGCTGTTTTTTTACTGCTGCTGCTTCGTCGGTGACATGCATATTGCTAGATATACGCTGGCACCACTAGATGTACACTGGCGCTCTGAACTAAGTATAGGGACTGCCAGACAGGCAGGGGGTGATTGTTCGATAGACTGTCTCCCACTGAGAATGTTGCCGTCAAAAGGCAAAATTCGGCAAGCACATGGCAACTAGCTGCCCTGACTTTGTACCGGTTAGCCTAGCCAGCCAACTTTGTTCGAGCAACCGACAGCAATCAGCTTGACGTCTTGGCATCAGGCTTGCCCGTGCCTTCGGCAGCAACGCCTAGAACTTGCTCTCTGGTGCTGACCTGTGGGGAGATTATTGATCGCCACCAGCACTCAGTCGCTGCTGCACGGCCTGTGGCGTTTCCGGTCCGGCAACGTGGCCTGTTTCGTTGCTCAGGCGCTGCAATCCCGGATATCTGGGACTATCCGGAATTCCAGATAGCACCGGAGCTCCGAACAGACAACGAAGCACGCTAGCCGCATGGCTGTCGGAGTGTCAGCTGGCAAGGGGCAGAGCCTATTTATAAAGTAGTATTAGTATTATTTATAAAGATATATTAGTAAAGATTGTAAAAAGAAACGTGAAAGATGTGGACGTGCACGATTCGCTAGGGTACCTCGCCCACCCCCCTGCACGCTTAGGCACTTTGCACGTGCCATAAGGGAAGCTTGTCAATCGATAACCGAGTGCTGCCTCCTCCCCATTTGCTCCGGGTGGAACAGCGACCAGCAGCCAGCAGCGTGACCTGTACGGTTTGCTCTTTTCTATTTGCAGGCGCAGCTGATCTGAGCAAGGTCAAGGTCAGTTGGACTCGAGGTGAGCCGGCCATCAGAGATAGTTTTTCCACATTCATACGGCCAGATGTACTGAGTCACGTGTTCCCCTCGCCACCGTGTGCCGGCGAGAGATCCCTGTCGTTGCCGGCCTCTCGGTGGGATCTCTGTGGGATCTCCCGCAGGATCAGAGATCGTCCCTTCTGCAGACCCCTGCGGTGTCGGCCTCAGCGTGGTCACCCCCATCCCCCACCCATTGGGGTAAGCTCGTCTGATGGAGTCGTCAGAGGTGGCCCTAGTTTTTGATCGAGGCTAGCCTGTGTTATTGAATTAATTCTGCCCTCTAATAATTAATCTGGCCTCATCAGGACCAGAAGTTGTCTTTACTAGCAATAGGCTGGACTTCGGAACAACCGGAAAGATCACCCTAGTCGATGGTGCAGGCAGTTCTAGACAGAAGGGAGACCTCCTTTTTTTGTACAGCTGATCGCAAATGTGCACTCTCTTCGAGGCATGCCTTCCCAGAGCTTCCCTACCACGTCGATGCATTGCGCTTGTCTACCTGCGACTTGCTAGACTGAGCACTGCTGCTTGCTGTCATGTGATCTACTTATGCCAACATGCTTTGCCATAGGCTTTTGGTGCTCTCTTTTGCCGACCTTGTTTTGGCTATCTACGTGATAAGATTCAGTGCTGCAAGCTTTATGGAACAAGCGATCATGGATGTTTGCTCTGTCATTTGCACAGATTTTGTAATCTGGTACTATGTGGCAACTAAACCAATGCATTAACCTGTGAGATGGGATGGCTCTTGTTCATAACCTGGCAGCTGTTGATGCTCGTGTTTTATATCGTCTTCCGGCTAGACTTGATGTGCACTTGGAATTGTGCTGACTACACCTGTAAGATTATCATACAAGATCCGTGGTCAATAGGGATTGCTCCTTGCCCCTGAATGATAGCAGTGGCGACAGGCACATTGACCGAAGTGGCTGCTCTGCCTGTTCTCCATCTATTTAGCTACTTTGGAGGCTGGACATAATTTCAAATCGACCAGATTGGCTGTAACGTTTACTGTCATCGGAGTTCAGCTCCTCCACCATCATGGTTGCTGCACTCGTGTTGGCTGAACCAGGTTAAATATATGACTTATTAGAATTCTCAATCATGTGAGAACAGTCACAGGGAGAGAGAGAGAGAGAGAGAGAGAGAGAGAGAGAGAGAGAGCATGCGAAAATGCCTTGGCGTTGAGAAAAATGTGTGTATGTTTGAATGTTACTCTGTGCGTGCGTGCGTGCGTGCGTGTGTGTGAATGAGTGAGTGAGTGCCTGCATGCGTGCCTGCTCCACCGACAGCATCATCAACTCGTCTGGCACCTCATGAATAGCGGCACGCTGTTCTTGCTGGAATTTAGCGCACTTCTACAGTGTGTTTGCTGTGGAGCCGACATCCTAGCATGTAGCTTGCACTTGAGTCAACACCAGCATATTTTTTTAGCATGCAAGCAATGCTGTTGCGAATGCCGTTCGGCTTCTATCCTTTTGAGACATTCTTGTATTGTTGCCTGCTGATCGATGTGAGGAATAGATCGAGAGGTGCTGCATCACTAGAGCAAGCAGCGAACTTTCGAGGTGAGAACAAGGGCCTCAGATTGCTTGCCACAAATCACAGCGCGGCACAGCTCGGTGGCAGTTGTGCCCGTCGAGTCTACTGTGCTGCGTCGAGCTCATATGTGCCGATGTGATTCCATTCGGTAGAACTGTAAAGCTTCTTTAGGTGGGGTCGACTCTCGTGATGACCTATTGGCAAAAGCATGATTGTGTCTTGACGGACTTAGGAAAGAGCTCATCAAACTTGGGTGGTGACGCCCTGACGATCCTGATGGACATGCCCTGGTAATAACATGCATGCTTGTTCCATTTGTACCTGTGGGGTTGGGGCTTTCGTCGTTCAACGGGACAGTTAAGAGGAGTCATGTATGCAAAACCGCACAAAGGAATGCATTGCTGGACGTGCTGAAAGCCTATGTGGCGCCCATGTGGTCGTTTGACTCCAGCAAACGTGAGCAAAGCACTCGGTCGGACAAGTCAAGGTCTGGGAAGGTGACGAACGTGTGAACGATTACATGTTTGTGTCTGCCGGCCGGCATGCTAGCTTGATTGCTTCTCAGAGGCCTCGCCCTTGTCATCAGACCAACTCGGGCCCTTTAGGGCTGGTTAGCACGACGTGCACATGTCAGCAGGCATGCACGTCGCTCGATTGGTCAAGTGCACACAGGGCTGTTAGCACTATCGGCTCGTTCGGGTCGCAAGTAGTCGCACGTCGGCCAACAGTGCTGCATGCCTAAAGCTGCAGTGAAGGGCGCAAGGTTAAAGAGCCCACTTTCTCTCTTCGACGGGCATCAGTCGGAGGTTCTGCCAGAATGTAATGTAATGTACCTCCATCTGTAACTCCACAAAGTCATAAAGGCCGTTTGGGTGTTACGCAGGAGAGTTTCGTATAGCGCACTCACAGCCTAAGCGGCTTTTGGTACGCATTCGGTAGCCAACAGAACAGGGCTGGCGGTCATTAAAAAAAAGTGCTGAAGCTCGAACGTGGCCGGCCGGACTCAGGGTAGGACCTTGTTCGCCCTGAGTAGGTTTCTATTAGTTGACCTGGTCAGTGGTTAAATAAATCACTACGTCTGTGGTAGTCCAGCAGCACCGGCAGCAGCAGCCACTGCCTAGACCATGACCGAGTCCTGAATGTAGAGCCTTGACCCTTGTAAGCATGCGACTGACTTGCTCCTGCTGCTTGTGCCGAATACTTTTTTTTTAAATGTCACCACTAGGTTTGCCCTGCCACCACTCATTGCTCGAGTCCAATGCTGAGGTGGGTGCCTAGACTTGGCCTGATCTGCCATCCGGGCCTAGGGGAGCATGTCGGGGGTGGAACACTCCCACTGGTCGATGTCCGGTGGTAAGACTGACCTACGCCGCCAAAGTGATCATTTAACAACCACTTGCTGTGGGCATAGCCAGAAGTTCTGCGTGAGTTGACTGGAGAGGACCGCCACGGCCCAGTAGCTCCTCCCACGTGCCGTTTTTTAGGATGGCCGGTGGAGTGGCACCAATTGCTGTGCATCTTTTAGGATGGCACCACTTGTAAACCTCTGCCGTAGAAAACACCTGTGCTAGCTGTGCCATCGTTGCATTGCTGCATACAAGTTGTGATGTGTTCAGGATGACGCCTTCCGAACAGCATCTTGCTGCTGTACCTGCATGCGCCTGTGGCTGTTACTATCTATTTCATTCCTCATATGTGCGCCTGCATGTTTCACAACCCATTCGCCGGCAATGGAATAGAAAAATCGAATCTCGATGGTCTGCAGTGGTTCACTATTGCAAGCTGCTTCGAGATTCATGCCGTACCCTGTTACGCTTTGATCAGAAACCTTCGTGTCCTCGTGTTGGCAAGTCAGAGTCGTCATCGATCATCTCCTATCGGTTATCTCATATCCTCCTATCAATCCTCTACCGGTCCACTGTCGATCATTATCCACCATCTCCTATCGATAGCACACTCTGCATGGAATCGGCGATCGCTAGATGGCCGATGAAAGAAAGGCCAACCCAGTATCTCCTTCAAAAAGTGCATTCTACGGCTTCGTGCATGCTGGGAAATCCTCCGCTGTCGGATCTGGCCCCGACCAACTCAAGTATGGTGGCTGCCTTCGTCTAAACATTTGATTTGACATTTGACATTTGATTTGATTCAGTATGTTTACTCTTCCAACACTTTCCTACTTTTTCAAAATTAGTCCTCGTCTGCATTATCATCAGTTGCATCTTAAAGATTTGCAACACTCCTCGCTCTTTCAGAAATTTAGCAAGATTGCCTCCGATGCTTTAGTGTTCTCTCAGCTGCTGGGGTGCTATTACATTTTGCACTTGTGGTCAGCCCCAGAATCACACTGGCTTAGTTTCTCCTTCACTGCTATAAAATGGTGGTGATGGCTGTTTTGCATCTTTCTAAGAAAGTTCACGTTTGCTTGAATAGAATCATTTTAACTTATGAGAGATAGAAGATGCTCTGTGTCAGCATGATGAAGCACATTAGGACAATGCATACAGATGCAGCAGTGCTGTGCGCAGTGGGTAGGTTTTAGCTTACTTTAAAATGTCGTCAAATCAAAGGATGTCTTGCCGTCAGTCGTTAGAGAGAGAGAGCTCCAGGCTTTAGATGCACTAAAGCTGAATGCTCAGTCCTCGAAGGATCGCAGGCTGGTTTTACACCCAGCCAAGCAACCAGAGCAGAAGACCGGAAGAAGGGTGGTGGGAGGGGGAAGCCAGAAGAAAGGTAGGCCAGAATTAGCCTATCCGATAACCTATAACCTATCCGAATGACTTAATCCGGTTATCGGAATTAGGAATTATCAGGCCTGAATTGGGGGAAGGAAGTGACATAGAAATGAGCGACGGCAGGACCTCTAAGTCGCTGAGATATTTATAAAAGTGAGCTACAGGACCTATAAGTCGCTGAGGTATTTGTTTGATGGAGAACCGGTACGGATCGGAGAGAAGTAGTGCAATTTGGCATTTGTGATTCGCCCGGCAGACAAGTCTAGGTGCCTAGTTTTGCAACACCTGTAGGCGTCTTACTGTCTAGGCAGGAAGACTAGCATGGAGAAAGTTACAAAAATCTAGATTCGACGTCACAAGTCCCAGGATTAACTTGGCTTTGGCGCCACTATCCAAGTAAGCTCCTCAATGTTTTCAATGTTGCGTAGCTTAAAGCTGAGAGCAGACTCGACTGAGGAGCTGATCCCTAGTCATCTGGCGACTGCTTATTTTTGAACGGGCCGCCCAACGTACGGAGCAGGCAGAGACAACTGGGATGCACTAGCCAGTTTTCAGTGCCAGGCTGTTACACCGGTCTCTTAGCAACATCGAGAGGTGGAGCTTGGCTCTTCAGAGGTGCTGGCTCGGGTATTCAGCTGATGAAATACTGTCCGGCTCTGCTCGGTCACAGGACAGATCGCTCCATTTATCACGCGGCCACGGACAGCACGTCTCTTTCTCCTCTCTCTGAGCACCCTGTGCTCATTCAATGAGCTCGGGCACTCGGAGGCTGGGAGCCAGACTCCCTCTCATCTGCCACCGGCACCTCTTAGGAGCGGCTGGCGTTGCCAGCAGCAGCATCAGTCTGAGTCTGACCGGGTGCCATCGGTGCCCCGGTGGAATCGCCGAGGCAGGCTGCCAAGGCGGCCAACTCGGGCTGTCGACCGGTCGCAGGATCCCGATGGACTGGTGAGCAGTACCCACGCCATTCGCCTCCGGCAGTGCCGCCTTTGGAGTGGAGGAAGCCATGTCTCAAGCCGAGCAGTGGCTCATCTGCAGTGGTGGGCGCCTTCCTCGCAGCGGCAGCACCAGCGGCAGTGCCGTCGGCAGCTGCGACCCTTCCCCGGTCTTCTCGACCGGCAGATCTGGGCCGAAGCTGCCAAGAGGCCAAGGGCCAAGAAGTCAGAGCACCAGCGCTGCCACGGCGCTGCATCAGCCGCTGGCTTGGAGCTGGGGTGACGGCGGCGGCGGCAGCGAGGGCAGCAGCCCGGGCCTCAGCCTCAGCAAGGAAGAGCAGCCGGCTGGCGGCTCGCTCTGCGACGTGGTACCGTGCGACGTGGTACCGTGCGACGGCTGCTCGAGGCATCAAGGTCGAGCCGGTGCCCTGCAAGAGACCCGCAGGCGCTGCGGCTGCTGCGACGACGGCGGCCGCGGTTCCGAGACGATTGCCTCTGGTGCGGCATGCCTCTTCGAAGGAGGATCGCCGCCTCAGGCGCCCTTGGCATCTGCCAGCTGTGGAGGCTGCCGCTCGAGTGAGGCTGTGCCATCGAGCTGGATGCCGTCGGCTTCTGGCACCGTGCCAGCCTCTGCTCGCAAAGAGTCATTCATCCGAAGTGCGGCTGACCAGCAGCCTCCTGCTTCATCGGCATTCTTCAGACCCATAGAGTCAGCCAATAGCCAACACCTGCTGGCGATTGGATCGGCCGAGACTTCGCCGAACTGCTGCTCCTCCATGGCTGACACCATTGATGCCACTGCTTCGGTCGTCCAGCCGACTGTCGACGGCTGCCCCGCGACAGATCTCGCAGCGCGACGAAGTCGCAGGCCGCGGGGTGGCAGTGGCGGCAGCGGCTCTGAGCCGATCGATTGCAGCCTGCCACCGGCAGCAAAACTGCTGCAGGCAGAGCGGGAATGGCCGCCGCCCGGCCGCTTGACGCGCCCTCTTTCAGGCCACGTTCGCGAACCAAAGGTGCTACGGTTCCGTCCGAACATCGTGCAGCATCGAGTGTGGGAGGAGGATGAGGAGGAGGTGGAGGAGGTGGCTATGCTGGCCACACCTCCGCTATCCGGCATAGCCAATGCATTGCCGCTGTGGCACAGCTGGTCAGGGCAAGAGCTAGGAAGCCGTCTTCGAAGCAGTGGCCGCGGCAGCAGCAAAAGCAGTCTCCTCGTGGTTTGCCAATCTTCTCTCGGGTACGAGCTCCACACCAGCGATGCTGACGAGCTGTTCCTAAGCAGCACAGGTATGCGCATGCCGTCGTTGCACGTAACCACCACTGCTGCTTCTGCTCTTTTGCTCGTGTGCCGAGGTGGTGTGCCTGAGCGAACCGGGCTGCATCTTTCGGTGATGTGTGGATCGTTAATCTGTGGCACCTTATAATAAGCACCGAATAAGCTCTTAATTTCCCTGTCCTTGGTGATCCTTTAACGGCAGCCCAAGGGGCAGTGGGCTTGGTCGAGTGCCATGAAGCTCTGGTCAAATCAAGCTCCTAGTTCCACGCCAAGTTTTTCGCCCATAATAATAATAATAATAATAATAATAATGCACTTGATAAAGCGCCCTCTGAGAACTCAATCTCTCTCTAGGCGCTTTACATTTGCTGCAAAGGGAAATGCAATTGAATGGTGAGTAATATCATGCTTGATAAACAAACAAGATGAATAACATGGTTAGGGGTGACATGCACAGGGTCAGCATGCAAATGTGGTTAGTGGCAGCATGCATGGTGTCAGCATGCATAAGCACGTGAAGGACAAATCAGAGGGACCCAATAAATGCTGTCCTAAATAGGTGTGTTTTTAAGTTTCCTTTTAAATGAGGTCAAGTCAGGGAATGTTCTGACGCAATTCGGGAGGGAGTTCCAGGCTTTGGGAGCATACGAACTAAATGCACGGTCTCCAAAGGATTTGAGGTTTGTACGAGGTATTTCTAGACTGTTGGATTCCGAAAAGCGTGTGGTACGATGCGTGGCCTGGTGGAGGAGTAGATCTGAGAGATCGGCTAGAGCCAAAGAATGAAGTGACCTAACAGTGAACGACAAAACCTTGAAGTCGATCCGTTGCTTGACTGGTAGCCAGTGCAGGTCGGCGAGAAGTGGTGTGATGTGGCAACTGCAACGCTCACGACAACAAGCCTAGCTGCAGAGTTTTGCACCAGCTGCAATCGCCTGATCGCACATGCCGGTAGGCCAGTAGGCAGTGAGTTGCAGAAGTCGAGACGGGATGTCACGAATGCGTGGACTAACTTGGACGTGGTATCCTTATCTAAACAAGCCCGAATTTTAGCAATGTTATGTAGCTGAAAATAGGCAGATTTGACTATGGAGCTGATGTGGTTTTCTAACGAGAGGTCGCTTTGGAGCATGACATCCAGATTTCGAGCTGATTCAACAGGAGATATGGTGGCAGAGCCAATTTTGAGCGTCAACCTTTCCAATTTCTGAATCACACTGGGTTTGCCCATAACTAGTAAGTTAGTTTTATCATCGTTAAGTTTTAGAAAATTTGCTGCCCTCCATGTGCGGATGCCATCAATACGTGCAGCAAGTGAGTTGAGAGAATTCGAGGTGCTCGAAGGCTGGGAGGGATCAAAGCAAAGGTACAACTGAGTGTCATCCGCATAGAAGTGAAAGCCTAGAATGTGCTTGGCAATCACATCAGCAAGAGGAAGAGTATAAACCGTGAGAAGAACCGGACCTAGCACGGAGCCCTGAGGTACCCCATATTTCAGAGGTACCTCGGATGATCTTTGTCCATTCACGTCAATACTCTGTTGTCACCCACTGAGATAGGACCTGAACCATTGCAGAGCACTGCCAGTGATGCCCAGGCGAGATGACCATGATGACGGTTGCCTAAACGTTTTGTGGCTGCATGCTCCTTGCCTTGCCTGCCAGCCATTTGCCCTGTCCATGCATTCGCACCTCCACCGCAAGCCGTTCTGTTCGCCACGATGGCGATGCCAGAGGCGACTCTGGCATCGTGGCTGCACACTGGGAGCCTTGTAGAGGATGTAGCACGTGTTCGGCCGTACTCGGCGAGGGCCGAGTCGGTCGAGTCGCAGCTCCTCGTGGTGCAGCCAGCAATCGGTCAGCTCTTGCGCGACCCCTAGGCACACACGCTCTCTAGTTCGTTCACTGCCACCGACAGTCCCCTCGCTCGGCTAAAACCATAACCATGAACCTTTAACCTTAACCTAAAACCTTTTTTTGTCGTTCTCTAGATGCAACTCTCGGCGTAGCTCTGGCGAGGAGGAGGGGGGCAGATCGAGTCGCCAAAAGCGGCAGCTCACGGCCCACCGCCGCCACTGCTGCCAACGTCGTTGCCGCAGGCGCCTCTCCACCAGACTCGGAGAGCCTCTGCTTCGCCACCTACAAGCCGCCTCTGAGCGCAGCCGCCGAAGCGGAGGCATCGGCTCGCTGCGTCGGCGTCAGCCCGCCGGCCAGCCTGCGCAGCGCCGCTCTCCGGCTGAGCAGCTCGAGCGGTGGCAGCGGCGCTGCCGTGCGCCACCAGCGACTCGGCGCCGTCTCGCTGTCGTCGTCGTCGCCGTCGTCATCACTGCGAGCCTGGAAGCACGTCTCGTCGGATCGCACCGACCGGATGCCCACGGACGACGCTGCTTCCACAGCGGCGGCGCTGGGGCCAGCAACGGCGGTGCTAGGTGAGCCGGCGCCCACTGAACAGCGAGCACCTCCGCCGCGGTGGTGGCAGCAGCAGCAGGAGCTACAGTCACTCTGCCGGCTCCGAGGCGTCGGCGACACAGCTGCCGAGGCCTTGCTCTGCCCGGCGCCAGTGGCGGAGGCCGCTGCAGTCAGTTCATCGAAGCGTGCAGCCGGAGCAGCCGGCAGCATCGAAGCCTCGATTGATGCCTCGGGCGGCGGCAGCCCTCTGCTCCAAGGCGCCCTGACGGCAGCCATTCACAGGAAAAGTGGCACGTGGTACACGAGCCTCGACGGCCAAGCCGGAGAAAGCCGGGGTGGAGACGGTGGTGGCGAGGCAGCGGAGGAGGCGGCGTGGCCGGCGCTCGGCTGGACCTCTCGTGTCGGCGTCGATGTCGAGGGCACGGTTGCTTCGCCAGCCCTGGTCGCCATGGCGACGTCTGCAAACGTCCTTTCGAAACGTGGCAGTTCGACCAGCAGCGTGGCCTCGACTAGCAGTGGCACTAGGCTTCCGATGCCCGGCGCCATCGTCACCAGCAACCTGTCTGGCGAATTCGACCGGCAGTTGGACAGGCCGAGACATCCTTCACACGCAGAAGAAGCAGCAGCAGCTGCTGCGGCAACGGTTCCCCCACCAGGGGTAGCTGACGTGGCTGGTGACCAGAGTGCCGGCGCTCTGAAGCGCCACCTAGTGGCTGCAGCTCCCACCGAAGCGGCTCCGAGGACGAGACGTCCGGTACCGCGAACCAATCCACACGTGTTCCGCAAGAACGGCAGCAGCGCAGGCACCGACAAGGGCGCCGTAGGTTCGGGCAGGCAGCCGGTGGCCTCTGCCGGGCGGCTCTGGTACCGTGCGCTCTCCGACAGCTGCCTTGCGAGGCCCGAGGCGACCCTGACCCCACCGGCTGCGGCGGCGGTGGCACACCCGACTGCACTCTGCGAGGCAGCGTCGACCTCGGCCCTTCACACCGGCGTTCTGAGCAGCAGCCGGTCATCTGCCGACGGCAGCGATCGGCTTGCCGCTGCTTACCTTGAAGTGGGCGAGCGGCTCTGTCGGCAAGCCGGCTGCTCGACCGTGTGCGTGGACGGCGCTCTCCGCCTTGTTCATCGCTTGGAAGGTGAGCGCTTGTCGCGTGCACAGCGCTTTCTGCCAGAGCTCATCTGCTTGCTGCTGCAAGTGTCCTGGAAGGCGATGGCAAGCACTGGGCCGGGCTAACTCCTTATTTGCCGTGCCCTACCTCCCCCCCCAGGCTCACACGAAAGTATTCATGCTCTCGCCAGCACGCACTTGCCGGCACGAACACATTTACGTGCTCACATTTACGTGCACACACATGCATGCACATATGCACACATACTTACGGAGACTCGGACGCATACTTTTATCTGGCTGACCACACACGCCCGACCTTAATAATTGACGTAGTAATAATCACGTAGTAATTGCCCTCTCACCTTGCCCTCACACATGCAGCCGCCTCCGAGGAGGAGCCGGTGCTGCAAAAGCACCACTTGAAGAGAAGGAGGTCGGATAGGTAGGCTGGTGCAAGCTAGGTAAACGACGTGTAAGCTAGGCAGGGAGTCTTGAAGTGGGTTCAATGCTTGGGGGGCTAACGAAGCTCAGATGGAAGTAATGCAATGTGGTAGCCAGGCCGTTGACGGCAGATCAGACGAGCCACCGAGTTCTTCACCAGTCACAGACGATTAAGTGCACAGGCTGGAAATCCTGATTAAGGAGAATTGCTGTAATCGAGAAGTCATACAAGGGTCGAACTAGTTAGCTCTCATGTCTAATCGGCCCGAGTATGCAGGTCTTAGTGAGTCGCCGGCCTTGCAGGTGTTCCTGTCACCTAGGAGATCCACTCGTTCTCATTGTTGCTGAGACCTATGTTTTTGAAAGACTTAGCTTAGGATTATTGATGGCCATGGCCGAGGCCTCGATCTCTGACTCACCCTGAGAATTCTATTCATCGTGGACTGCTGTCCTCAGCATGGCCAGGGCACGAACAGTTGACCTCTGTCACTGCAGGTGCCACTCCAAGAGAACTGGGATACATCATGGCGAACGGGGGGGGGGGGGGGGGGGGGGCTATTACTTGTGGGTTAGTAATTCTCCAAAGCAGATCACGCTTATGCTGATGGTCATCCTTTCTTCTTAACAACTCTGCCCTCTCACGTGCATATCCGGGTCAGCTGGACCACCACAAAGTTTAAAGGATGTCATCCTTACTTACCCTGGCAAAGTGACGTCTGGACGTTTGGGAGCTTGCAAATTTAACCTGAGTGCACCTTAAACAACAAAAAATGTCACATCTATCAAATGTTCTCAAATCCTCTCCTGCTCTGAGGGGGGCCTTGCTTGCTAATGGTGTTGGTTGGCTTGGCAGTGGGGTCCAATCTGACTCTCCGGTCTCTCTCTCTCTCTCTCTCTCTCTCTCTCTCTCTCTCTCTCTCTCTCTCTCTCTCTCTCTCTCTCTCTCACTCACTCACACTCACTCACTCACTCACACTCACTCACTCACTCACTCACTCACTCACTCACTCACTCACTCACTCACTCACACTCACTCACTCACTCACTCACTCACTCACTCACTCACTCACTCACTCACTCACTCACACTCACACTCACACTCACACTCACACTCACACTCACACTCACACTCACACTCACACTCACACTCACACTCACACTCACTCTCTCTCTCACTCTCTCTCTCGTCCTGCCACTTCAAATTGCAGCAACCAGCTAGTCCTACACAGAATCGTTGCATTGTAAGTGTGTGGAGATGGGCTGGTTGGTGCAACCACTCCCTTACGGGACTTGGGCCTGCTCGAAAGAGTTGGCAGCAGGATGAGGCATTTAATCATTTAACCAGGCATGCTCATACACGTGAGCATTCTGTTTTTTTTTAAAGCCTGTCCATATATTCTGGCATCTTCGGGCTAACAACTTCTTTAATCCTGCACCTGTAAGCTGTGGTTAACAACGAGGCAGAGGAGGAGGAGAAAGAGGGCTGGTGATGCTGTAGAGCAGTAATAGCCCCCTTTCCCTTGGCTGCCACGTGATGGAAGCCTGGTGGGAGGTGACACCTGCACACACCCTTCACTTGTGTCCTACTGGGACGTCGTGTGTCTGCTCCCCAGTGTTGGCCAGTGCATTCTATGCCTCATAGTGGAAGTAAAGCCGAGAGACAAGCAAGTGATCTGCGTATCACGTGATCGATGTATCACGGGCCGTTAGGAACGGCTTTGCATGTGGGACGGCCGAAGCATTTCGAAAGAAAGGGGTGTGTCTTTCGATCTCAGGGTGTGTAACATCATATTTCTTACCTCGTCATGTGTTTCTCTGCACGATTGTCACTATGGAATAGTGGTAGAACTCTTTTGCTGTGCCTCGGCAATGTTTACAGCTCGGCCCAAGTTGCCGAAACTGGTATAAATATCTGATTATCTCTGATCGTTCTCAGGGGTCAACAATTGCCTGAAGAATAATTTGGGGCACCCCCTTACCCATGACCTTTTTTCTGGCCACGGAGGACTGCTGAATCGGTATATCTATGCAAAAATATTGAGCACTGTAGATTTGCATTGTACGTAATAGAATGATGGTCACTCCAAAAATAATAGTGAAATAGAATATTTTAATAGCCTCTAAGATAACTAAATCTCTCTCCAGGCACTTAAAATATGCTAGAAAAGAAGTTTGTCAACCCGCTAGTTACAATAAGCAGAAAGTATTGTGAATTTTACTTGGCATAAAGGACAATAACTCACATTCAAGGAGAAATGCTGTGAGGAACGGGTGAGCTTTTAGCTCACTCGTAAATGTCATCAAGTCAGGGGATGTCTGTAAGTAAGTCAGTATGTCAGTAAGTTTTAAGCTGAGGTATGGTCTCAAAGGAATTTGAGGTGTGTTAGTTGCACAGCCGAGAAACTTTAGGCCGGAGCAAGAGAACAGAGGAACCTAAAATGAGTGGGAGAACATTGAAATCGATACACTGTTTTATCCGGAGCTAGGGCAGGTCGGTGAGAAAGAGAGTAAGGTGATTTTACAGCCTCATTTATGCAGTGACAGAAGAGCCTTCACGGCTATCATCCCCCTTTCAGTGTCGAACTGGTTTGATCCAGTGGTTAAGGTGCTCGCCCCGACCAAGGTCTGGCTGAGATCGTGGGCTCGAGCCCGGAGGCATATGTGAAGCGCCTGAATAGAGGTTAGGTTCTCCTGGGGTGCTATACAAATGAATTATATGTTATTTGTATATGTTCTGTGGTCAATAAAGATTCGCCCTCTGCAGGACTCGAACCCGTGGTTCCTTAAGAGCCAGCGCCTTACCCCCTCACCGCCTAAGACCCACAGGTAAATGGTGAATCATGTGGCAGTTGCGATGTTCAGGATGTACATGCCTGAGCTGCTGAGTTTTGAGCCCCAGCACGAAGCATCTTATATCGTTTGCTGGTAGTGAATAGCAGAAGTCTAGATAGGGCGTCACAAATCCACGGTCCTGCTTGTTTATATGGTATCCTTTACCTAAGCAAGCCCCTAATGTTATGTGGCCGACATGATTGTGGAGCTGATGTTTTCATCCAGCTAAAGGTAATTTTGGAACAGGGCACCCTGATTTCGAGCCCAGTCTACAGATGATTTGCTGGCCGAGCCCTTTTCTTTTTAGGTAATCGTTATCCAGTTATAGAGTGGCACGGCCCCTTTACCTGTGACTGTACTGTTCTGTATCTGCAGCATGCTTGCTAGGAAACTGCAAGTGACTGCTGGGCTGGCGGAGGCTGCTGCTGGTAGTAAGCTGAGTCCTGAGCATCCGTGGATTGTAGGCAATAACCGTTGGGGGATGATTGATGAAAAAATGTAACTGGCTCCTTAGTTTTTTCTCGGCTTGATTATTGTAATTCCCTTTTGGCTGGGCTACCAAAAAAGCAACTAGGCCACTGCAAATAGCAATGAATATGAAAGCAAGGCTAGTTTTCTTTCAAGTCCCTGAGGTTTGACCGCGTGTCTTCATTGCTAAAAGAGCTAGGATGGCTGCCGGTTGATCAACGCATACAGACGAAAGTTTTTACGCTGACCCACAATGCCCGCCACGGCTTGGCTCATCCTTACCTAGCTGAACTTCTACACCAGTTTCAGCCTCCTTGTACCCTCAGGTCCTGTATGGACAATAACTTAGCTGTTCCATTGCTCCGCTTAAAGACCGTTGGCGACAGAAGCTTTAGCTCTGCAGATCCTAGACTTTGGAACTCACTTCCACAATTCTTACACAACGACAACTACTCTCCTGCTGCCGATTATGGCTCATCCTGCTGAGCAGTCCTGGGTTGCTACTTCCATGCTAGTCACTACCTCAACTGCTCTCCCGAGTCTGCTGTGCTTCCCACTTTTTCTTTGTTGCGTGAGATGAAGTCTGTTGGCTACCGAATGCATACCGAAAGCCGCTTAGGCTGTGAGTGCGCTATACAAAACTCTCCTGTGTTACACCCACATAGTCTTTATGGCTTTGTGGAGTTACAGACGGAGATACATTACATTACATGGTGAATGAAGTTGCATAGCACTGCTGCTTGCACAATGTGTTGGTGATCTATCGGAAATCGCCCTTCTTGGCACCGCCTAGGCTTGGCAGATTAGATTGCCACTTACTCACAACAGCAGCAGTGCAACAGGGATTGCCCTAGAGGCATCCAGCTTCTGTAGCACCCTCCACCTTATTCAGATTGATGGTAGCTGCAGTTGTGGGTTTCGAGGCAGGTGACTCGCTGATACCTCTTGATCGATCTGGTCCTCGACAAGTTTTTCTAAAAGAAGCTGCTACCGTTTTTGGAAGGTGAAAGTATAGGTCGGAGTGGTTGCTGTGCTGTAAGAATGTGCCAGCCATGTGACCTGTCGGCATGCTGTAACGAACGTCTTTCTAGAAGCAGCCGGACCGTTCTCACGAATCATGCACCCTAGCGACGCTCGCTGGATCTGCCAACCTCTCAATTAGCTGTAAGCTCAAGTTGACTCATTTGAAATTATTACTAACGTCCTGCATCAGTGCAGCAGGCTTGCCCTCGCACCGATTGGAGATAGTGTGAGATCATGTGATCATGTTTCATCGTGTGGCGAAACCCTCACCCAACTAGAAATTGTGCATGGCAATCAGACAAAGCAAGGCCTCAAAAGTTTCCTCTGGATTCTTTCTGGGTTGACTCCTGCCCATCGACCGAAGTAATTTGCAGGCTTTTGGGCAGCATTTTAAACCCACTGTTCGTTCTCCTATTTGGTGGCAGGGACTGTGCTTTCTTGCTGCACTCTACACTCTTTTGCTCATCAAGTGAGTGCTGCCGACGCCTGGTCCGATTTCATGGTTCACCCTCATCATCGGTGCTACGACTTCTTTGGGAGTGCTGCGTACCGCTGCCTGCGTGGTTTATGAGAACCCCTACTCCTACAACTTATGGTGCACGGCAGACCGTGCACCAAAGCGTGCTACCGGCTAACGTCTGTTGTTGTATGCATTTGCTATTGGATCCCCTCGCTTCCTTCTCTCGGTCTGTTCTAGACAATTTCGAAAATCGTTCAGCTTGCTGTTTCCTTTCACGTGGCACACGAGCAGCACTCGGTTTTCGGTAGCCATAGAAGGCATTCAGCACTTCAAGTGTGAGGGTCAAGAATTGCATGCATATTCCACTTGCAACGGCGCTGGCATAGCTTGGTCTTGCTGAAGTCAACGTGCATGGAATCATTTGGCAGCATGGGTCTGGATAAGACTAGCTAGCGTATTCCTTGTATGCAGCCACATCCCACGGTGCTGAGCAAATAAGTGTCTCATGTCCTGTACAGGGAGCTCCGAGCGCAGTTTCGATTTCCAAATGTCCAATGTCGACAGAGTCCTTCTTGGCCGTGCGTGATTCCCCTCTCAGAAGTCTGTTGCGCTTGTCGATATTCAATTATTGTCGTGCAAAGCTTCTACTTATTGCTTTACTCTGTATATATGATGATGAGGGTGTGTGATGCAGATATTATGTCGCGTATGCGGTCTACTGCTTGCTTCCGCCTTGGGGCAGACCCTCTGCAATTCTGGTATTCGGGTATTCAGGCCTGTGAGAATTGTCAGAAGCCCCGTGACAGCACCCTCGTGACAGCACCCTTGAGGCATAGCCTGGAATTCGTTAAGGTAGTTGAATCATCTCAGAGAAGACTGGTTCTTGACCTTAACCGAGCCAGCCACTTGTAGATTGTGGCATGACCTCTTGGGGGCAACTCTATGAGGCTTGGGCAGGGAGGATACCTGTACTATGCTAAGGAGTCTTCGATTTGCTAGTTAGGTTAATCGTGGTATTATGGTATGTATAGGGTTGTCTGCAGTAGTAATACTGCTAGTCGTGTTTCTTGTTTGTAGCGTGGGTGTTTTTTTCCTGTCGGATGCCGTTTTTCCAGTCAGCCTATCAAAATGTATAGTAGCCATCTTCAGAGAACTTGATCTCTCTCTAGGCACTTTATGTATTATGTTGTAAAGGAAGCATCAAATGGGCGATGACCTTACATTATTGTGCGCCAGTGTCGTATGTCGTCGATGCTGCTCCATTTGTCCAGCATCATGTCGTTAACAGTTGGTACAGTTGTAAAGAGACTTGCAAACTTCTGAGCTCCAAGCTGCCTCGAGTTGCATGTGTTGCCTACTTCTAGCCTCATCCCGATATCTAAAACGTTTTAGGAGAGACCCTGGTGTAGATCCACCTCAAGAAGCCAGCACTCTCACTCTTCGAAGTCTGCCCGGCAAGAAAAGTGGGTCAGGCAATGAATGAAGCCCTCACGTCTACAGAGATGCATTCGTCTTGCATTAGATTTGCATCTGGGCATAAAGAGTGCAATCTAGCCAGCTTCATTAACATCGTGCTGATTACGTGCCCTCTTGCCACTGGGCTTGTTTATTACAACGGTGCCATCGATGACTAGGGCAACAGCCAAGACGACGAAATTCTAGGGCAGCTTCTTGTAGCAGACTTTACTTTCCCAGGACCTTCACCTCTGTGGAGCCACGACAGCTTCGCCATTAGTCAGGACCACGACGGCTTCGCCACCAGTCAGTTACCAATCGCTGCCACGATGTTTGCACCGGCCGACAAGCATTGCATACGGCTGCCCAGAAGGGCTCTATCGGATCACCAGCAAGCACTTGGCTTGGCCTACCCCTGGCTTCTCGTCTACAGCTGTCATCATTATTTCCGCGTGACCCAATGTTCCCTCGTCGGTGGCAGCTCGAAACTTAAACTGCAGGCTCAATGATGCGAACTTGGTCCAGCTCGAACCTGGCTCGGGTCTGAGGTCAGGAGTGGCTTGCTTCGTTCGTCTGTCCGTTTCCCATGTGCTGAGTCGAATAGCCGTCGACAGACGAAGAAGTATGGTGATGGCCTGGTCGTGTCACGTGGTGGCATGCAACTTTCCACACGTCAGTTGTCTACATGCGTTGCAGCTACATGTGCTTCTGCATTTTCCGTGGTCATCTGTCTCGACCAGTTCGCCGAATGGCTGCAGTGGTTTCAGATTTGCGCGTCTTGCGTTAATCAAGCCTCCGGCGGCACTGTTTGCCCTTCCCCCTTGCCCTGCTCCTTCTCTCCCTTCCCGTTCAACGGTCGAAGCTCGGCGCCCTAACGCATGCAATTAAAGTGTAAACTTGCATTCGCACTGTACAGCGGTACTCGGCAGGACCACGTACCCGAGTCATTTACAGCCACGGCTGTGAGCCCCCCTCCTTCCCCCTTCCCCCTGTTGAGACCAGCAGAACCAGCAGAGTGCTCCTAGCTCAGTCGGCAGAGCATCGGCAAGGACAGAGGTCGAAGAATCATGTCCCACTCTGCTCTCAGTCCATGGCAGAGACCTTTGGCTGTTATTGGGTTTTTTACATCTCGGTTGATGACGGGTAAAAAATGTAAGCATTAACAAGGGCGTTGCCTTGCCTACGTTTAGACACCAGCATTATGGCTTTGCACCATGCCACGTGTTTAAGGGGCAAACAGTGGAGTTGCTAACAAAGGGATTGCAGCCTGCTCCCCTAAGCACTTGCTCCAGAGGGTCATGCAAATAGCCTGGTTCATCTGTTAGACGCAGTAAGGCCAAGCGGTTTATCATTTGTCTCCGCCGAGAATTGTGTTACAACGTCCAGCCGGCTGCTAGCCACAAAGGCAGTATGCTGGTGTGATTTTGGCAGTCTTCTCATGTGGAAACCTAGGATTCGAAACTCGGGAAGTGCAAAGTTTGCTGTAGCGGCTCGTCGGGGCGGACGCAAGGCCCAGTCGGCAAGCACCGGATGCTTTGTCCGACTTGTATCCATGGATTCCTGGGCTGGTCTGGGCACCATCCTGCTGCAGTTGGAGGAGGGCCGCACTGGGTGCTTCACGATCGAGTGCCAACTGAGATCAGTGTGTCCTATTGACTGGTGGACGTGTGCAGCGCTTGCTCGACCTCGCAGCGCCTTGTGCTTGGCAAGGCATTCGGGCTGCTGAAAGGCGTATTCGTATGTTCAGCGTGTGTGCCCCGGCCTGGCTTCGGTCAGCCTTGCCTCGCCACCTGTCGGCGGCGCAAACTGCAGCTCTAGCAGCTGCCAGAGCAGCAGTGCTCTGTTCCTTTTGCCATCTCTCTGTCTTGGACTCGATGTTATCGGTAGTCGCGTTGCAGCTTGTGTTTATGCTTTGTCGAGAGTGGATTGGCAGCGTGACGCCCGCGTCCCGAAATCGTCACACTGCCAGTAAGCCTCCCGAAACCGCTCGTGTACAAGGTAATTTTCAAAGCTAAATGTTGGCACAAAACGCGTGCCGGCACCCACTTGGGCAGGGAGTGTAGCATAGAACCAGCATTCGTAGGTTTGAGCAGTTCCTATGGGAAAAGTGTGAGTACGTCCTTTCGAGATGTGGTATGGTTGCTTGTGATGTTGTAAAGAGAAATTGCATTCAAATCGAGCGAGCTAGAGTTGAGGATGCTGCTGATAAATGAGGTAGATCGTCTTGTTTGCTTTATTATGATGCCCCGTTACCAGAGGAGCTTGTGAGTTTCAGATCAACAGTCACGTTAAATGTATATTCCTTAAACGGTGATATTCTAATCTGCCAGCCACGAGCCCCTGTGCTCTGCCATCAACCGATTAAAGTTCTTGAGGCGTAATCTTTACATGTATGGACTTTCATAATCCTTTGAAGTTGCATTTTACACTTATGCTTATGTAATATTCTACCTGCCAGATTTATGCACTCACATTTATGCAATTTCTTTCCTATCTGACAGACCAGCCAAGCAGCCTGTATCAGTTGAATGTCACACAACCGTCATTGCAGTGAGTCCGTCTAAGCTGTTTTAGCAGCATTGAAATAACGACAGATGTAGGAGTAGCAACTAATTAGTGGTGAAAAGTATGCATCTGTAAGCCAATTCATCAATAGATCAACCAACACGCGTGTTCTTTGGCTACCCATTCAATTCCGATTCACGGTTTCCCTCCTTAATCAAAGATTTCTTGAGCTTTGGCCCATGGAAGGCACCTAGAAGAGGGGCAGTTGTCTCTCTGGTTGCCATTTTGATATCTATGCTTTGAACAATTGATTTGGCACACGTGTTCAACAGCAATCGTCAGGGGCACACAGAATGCATTAAATTTTAAAATGGATATGGTCAGTATTTGAACTGAATTTAATTAACATGTTAGAGACATGTTAGCCTTAGGCTCATTCCAGGAATTGCATGGACGCACCCTATATGCTATGGAGTCAAGCTTGATCGTTCTCAGAACATGAGTTTTCGGCTGAAATTCTCGTAAGCATGAGAGGTGCTCAATGCTGTGCATGCCGCGTGTTAATATTTCTTAAGGTCTCAGAAGTATAAACAGTAATAACGAACTTGTTAATTTTCAATAAGTGGGTAACCTTGGTTCTTGATGGCCGCCCTCATCTATCTATTGCCCAAGCTTCTATACAGTCTCGTGTGATGACGACTCCTACTGGTCTAAGTCATCCTATAGAAACTCTTCGTGATTGAAATCGGCCAATTCATGATAGGAGATGAGTTATACAAATATTTCTGATTCGCTTCGAAGTTATGTTTAGAGTCTTAGTTCGGCCGATACAGATTGTGTGTGTGTGTGTGTGTGTGTGTGTGTGTGTGTGTGTGTGTGTGTGTGTGTGTGTGTGTGTCTGTGTGTGTGTGTGTGTGTGTGTGTGTGTGTGTGTGTGTGTGTGTGTGTGTGTGTATTGCATGTGTTAATCTTATGTCCCAAAAGACTTTTGTCCCACGGAACTTTCATATTCTAGAGCACCCGATGTACAAATTCCGATCCATAATGACAAGAGCACGATGCTAACACCCGACTAGGGGTCTTTCTTGCCTTCATTTTATCCCTATATCTCTCTCCCCCTCTTTCTTGTTTGCACCCCCCTTATCTCCTCTCCCTTCCTCTCTTTTTCTCCCCTTCTCTTTCATTTTCTTACTCCTTCTCTGCTCTCTCTCTCACACTCACTCGATCACCCACCCACCCACTCACTCACTCCTCTGCTGTGCTGCACACTTACGAGATGACGAGGGGGTAATATAATCTGCCAAGCTCCTGGTAAAGGGCGCCCTGCAGCTTCTACTTTGCATCACAAAAAGCCTGCCGCGAAGTCCTCTACTGTCCTTGAGGGCTTCGATACAATATACTTAAGGGGGCGGACCAGCTTAAAGCCAGGCATGTCGTTGTTTACTACGACCAGTCTTTAATCAGCAGCATCAGCACTCGGCTGCGAGAGCTCCCCAGAAGGGCTACTTTGGTTAGGGCATCTGGCATCTGTAAGTGCCACCAAGACATCCGAGGCAGCCTCCTCAGCTTCATTGGCCAGCCTCTCTCTAGTTAATTGTAGCAGCTTAGTAATGACTGGGGCAGTTTGGCTGTAATTGGCAGCTGCCCTATTGTGGTCAGCTCTCTCCACCTCCTTGCAGCAGGACTGAACCTTTGTGGAGGTGGTCGCCTCCTACTGCGACTGCAGTTGCCGCCGACAGGCTGTCAGACGACGGACAGGCTTTTGGCTTGACACTAAATTTGCAGCTGATTAAGAAAGTCAGCATAAGAAAGTTGTCCCTGCTGCTTGCTAGTTGACGTTGTGATCCTGGTTGGACATGAAAAACTGGTGCCAACTCAGGACAGTTGCGACAGATGAGCCCTACTGCAGGCATCGTACAGTTATTTGACGATCGATGGGGATTTCTAAATTAATATCACACTAATGCGCTTATACTTTATTATCGCCTGAGCGATGTATGACCGATACGGTGTGACATTCGTTCGAATTTTGCCAGTACTCGTCCACAGACGCCGAATGTTTGCTCTTCGTCGGAGTGCCAATGATTGCAACCGGCAATGCAAGCGAACACGTTGCCAGGTGTGACACCATTACCAGGCAATTCACCGGAATCATTCGGGCTCTTTGTGCAGGCAACAAGCAGCAGAGGGCACCCAAGTCGATGAGAGCTTTCGGTGTGAATGGTTGCTTCCGGCGTTTGTCTGTCCATGCCTTCGATGGTTGCTGCTCACGTCCCTCATACAGCTACAGTTGCCGTGAATGCTGCAGGAATTCGGAGAGTGTCAGCGAGAGATTAGAGAGCAGGCAGTAAGAGCAGAAAGCAGGCAGTGAGAGCAGAGAGCAGGCAGTGAGAGCAGAGAGCACCTCCTCGTCTTGCACCCTCCTCCTTCTCTTTGAATGCTGAGCTGATGCTTGCTGGGGTATTGAATCCGCAGCGTGTGCCCCATGATTGCCGGCCACACAGTCTCGGGTGTGACCGATCGAGAGTGAGGCTGGGTGAGTATCCTGAGGCAGTGCTGGCCGGTCGGTCCTTCCCCCTGTTTGAGTTCTCTTACGGCTTTAGACAAACGACCTAAAAATATTAGTAGTAGTAGTAGTAGTGCTATCTTGACTAGTTTCCCCTGCTGCCGATTGTTGCACATCCTTTCCAGCCACCCTGAGGTGCTACTACTATGCTATTCACTTCCTCGACTGTCCCCATGGACTCAGTTATGCTTCTCACCTTCTCCTTGTTGAGTGAAATGAAGTCTGGTGGCTACCATATGCATTTCGAAAGCTGCTTAGGCTTTGAGTGCACTATAGAAAACTCTCCAGCTTAACACCCACTTGGTTCTTGCGGCTTTGTAGGGTTATAGACTGAAATTTACTACATTGCTTTCTGCAACCACGTCAACTTTAGCAACCGCACATACTTCCAGTGCAGCAGTAGCTTCCTGTGAGTCGCCGCATCGTTGTAGTCCTGATGGGTGTCGACCAAACGATGTGTCGTGCCGTAGTCAATCAAAAAGACGATGTTTTTTTACATATACGTCGGCCGGCGAAGAGCGAGGGCGGAGGGGGGTAGCATGCCATGTACTCTGGTTATAGCAACTGCAAATAGCTGTAAGCAGATTGGCGTTGATCCTTTTTCCCGTGCAGGTTGCCTGAGTGCATGCTAAGGTCAATTAGGTGCAGAGATATCCGACTGCCGGCTTTTCGAAGCGTCTCTGCACTGACGTACGGTCTGGTCGCGGACAGCTCCTTTCCTCTTCCCAGCCTTCCTTCCTTCCTGAGTTTCCGACGAGGAGAAAAGCCAAAGAAGCCGGATCTCTCGGGCCCAATGCCGAGGCTGCAAACGATAACAGCCGATTTCATGCTGCTAGCTGGGGGGGGGAAGGGGGGAGGAGGGGTGGGCCGCGGTAAGGCACTTTCTCCTGCAAGCACATGCGGGCAGCGGAGGAGGCCGAGCGGAGGGCACGACAGAGCACGACTGCCTTCGTTCGCTCTGCCTCTCAGCTGCTGCCCGTCGACGTCTCGTCCGAGGAGCAGCTTCGATCGGCAGCCACAAGTCAGTCACTGGCAAAAGACGAAGGTCGCCGGAAAGAGGTGAAGGTCACTATCAAGAAGGGCAGTGAAGAAGCAAAGGTCGGCTGGTCTGAACATGAGGAGGCAGCCCTACACTCGGCTACCGGCCGGCATGCTACCGACAGTTCACTGTCGACTGTTTCTGCTACCTGTCGTCTGACAGGCTCCTGTCAACGTGGGAAAAGCCGAGCCCGAGCAAGGGGCACCCAACTCGATTTCCAGTTGAAGCCTGAGCCTCTGCCATCGATCGGTTCGTTGGGCAGCAGGGCCTGCCAGGCCTAACCTGTGCTCAATTAGCTTTTGGGGGGTCTGCTCACAAGGCTAGGCTGCTGCTGCCTCGGCAAACCGGAGCCTCAGGGAGCAGCAGGGCTAGCAGCAGCAGCTGCTGCAGCACATGCTGCCTCCACAGCAGGTGGTACAGGCCTCCCTCCCGGTAGCCCCACGAGGGTGACCGTCGGGCCTTCTCATTCGGCTTCGGACTGCTGCTGCTGCTGCTGCTGAGTTAGTTCGGCCGACCGAACCATACCGAAAACTGCCGCTGCCACTGGCACCAGCGCAGTCGTCAGTAACTCTCGGCGGGTCGACGGGCAGCGGCTATGCCTGCGCGATGCTGGGTCCTCCGCTGAGACTGGACATCATCTACTGTAAGTAGGGCTGCTCTTTCTCACAGGAGCCTGGCAGGGTGGTGCATCGCGATAGCTTGCATCCGCAGCCGTGTCGCACGCGCGGCGGCAGCAGCAGCGGGAGGCAAGAAAAGTGGCTCGCTGTCGCCGCAGCCGGAAGCAGCCGTCCATCAGCCGGCGCCTGCCACGAGCCAGCGAGCTGGCAAAAGGAAATGCCGAGCAGCCCTGGGATGGAGATCCTAGGGCGGACCGACCGAGCAGCTCTCACTGAGGGTGGGGGGAATGAGGCGGCCACGGCGAGCCGATTGTTTGCCACTCTTTTCGCCGGGTGTCCTTTGCATTTGATGTTGCTTTTGCCGCGCCGCCTGTCGCTTCACGGGCTGGCTGTTGTACTGCATCTGCAGCCTGTCTGTGCTCATGGACATAGCATGCATTCTAAAGACCCCGGGTCCGTGGCAGCAGTGGCCTTCCACGCACTCTCTCCCCCCACTCCGCACTCTCTCCCCCCACTCCGCACTCTCTCCCCCCACTCCGTGCAGCAGGCTGAACTCCTGTCGCTCCCCTCCCGAATCGCTGCTGCTGCATCGCAGCTCGGCTCGTTCCCAGGCAACCGCTCCATCGGACCTTTGTAAGCACATCGCGATGCTGCTGCTTGCGTCTTCGAGAGCAGCACTGGCTGTCACACCAGCTCGGCGTCTGCTGCCCAGCGTCGGCGTCTGCTCGAGCACGCGTTAGCTCCCGGTGCCGCGCGCCTGCTCAGGCAGCCGCAGGCCGCTGCGAGTCGCAGCCGTGGCAGCACTGCCCTGTGACGGCCAGTCGTGCGTGTCATCGAGGTCGGATCACCTCATAGAGCCATGAAACAGCCGAGCGATGCCGACGACGATGGGCAGTTGGCTTTCTTCCTCTCGTCATGCGGCGCTCGAGCAACATTGTATCTCCGTCTGTAACTCCACAAAGTCAAAAAGACCACGTGGGTGTTACGCAGGAGAGTTTTGTATAGCGCACTCACAGCCTAGGCGGCTTTCGGTACAATCATTCGGTAGCCAACAGACTTCGTCTCACGCAACAAAGAGAAAGTGGGAAGCATAGCAGAGTTAGGAGAGCAGTCGAGGTAGTGAGTAGCATGGAAGTAGCAGTTCAGGACCGCTGAAAAAGATGTGCCGCAGTCGGCAGCAGGAGAGTAGATGCCGTTTCGTAAGCGCCAGCAAGCACGAGCCACGTGCCGGTGCTGCCGCCGGTCTCTGCTCCACGTCACGTTCCTCCTTTATGGCCACCTAAACAGCTTGCTGCGGTTGAAGCATTTCAGCTCCTGCCCGTGCCTCTTGCTCTTCTCTTTTCAACCGTTCGTCACGGGCCGGTCACCCAAAGAGCTGCTGCTGCTGCTGCTGCTCCTCCTCTGTGGTGGTTTATTGATTGACCCACTCTCTCTTTCTCTCTCTCTCTCTCTCTCTCTCTCTCTCTCTCTCTCTCTCTCTCTCTCTCTTTGTTAGAGCTGCTGCATGACAGCCCGTGGGGGGGGGGCAGACTTCATTTACTGCGACCAGAAAGTGCAGCTTCGTGCTGGCACACAGGATGCACGCTCCACTTGACCCGAGGGGTGAGTGCCCGAGGGGCATAACGGCAGCTGGTCTCACGCTGGCCCGGCGGCCGCCGGCCGTGTTGGTCGCCTGATGGTTTCTTGAAACTGTTAGTCTGCAGTACTCCTGTTGGTTCCCCGACTAGCTTACGAACGCAGGTTTTTCAAGCGCGCTTCATTCCGAACAGCTGTGTGGTCAATAAAAATGAACTCGGCTCGTGAAATGTCCAGTCGGACTAGGCTGCGAAAATACACTATATTTACCCGGTTCGATTTTCATTCTCAGGAAGCCGAGTTTGCCTTGCCAAACACCCTAGCTGCCAGCGACCAACTTGTGTGCTGATCAACTAACTGTCTAGGTGCCTACCTCCTCCCCCCCCCCCCCACCAGCTTCGGTATACTTCCACATTCGTCTGCAGACTTTCATCCACAGTCCACAGTCCATTACTCACCTTTCCAATCCCAGTGTGCAACCTCTGGCTGAATCCTGGCCATTAGCCAGACACGAGGCCGCCCATACAGTGCTCAAGGCCTGAGATTGCCCTTTTACCTGTTCGAAATCCCAAATGTCTGTCTCAGTAAGTTGTCACGTCTCAGCACGCAATTTCCCATGCTGGTAGTTGCCAGCAAGCGTGAGTGCGAGAGCTGGGCAATCGGCGCCATTGTTTTTTCTTGCTCACGTGCAGACGATGCTCCAACAGATGGGAAGCAAGCTGCTCCACCGCGCGCTCATTATTTCTCGACTCGAGCTGGTGCAGAGAATGCAGTTGCACTCGCTTCTAGTTGGCTCGCAGCTAGCTGCTGACTTGCTCTGCCGCTGTCCTTTCTTAGCTGTGACCGGCAGCCGATGGAGACAGAATGTGCACTCGATGGGGACAGGCCGGCGGGCAGCAGAGGCTACCGGAAGTGGGCAGGGCGGCCACTGGCAGTCCGAGCGGATGCTCTTTGCGGTTATTTTGGTGTGGTGGGAAGGGAGGTCGCAATTCCTGTAGGACAGCGAGTCGCACGAAATGACGAGGCTCCTAAAATGTGGAATATTGCAGCTGCTTCTCGTTGAGTGACATCTTGCCAGCCAGCGTTTGCCTGACCACCTGTTGCGCACTCACAGCGTAAGCGGCCTCGGTACGCATTCTGTAGCCAACAGACTTCGTCTCACGCAACAAAGAGAAAGCGGGAAGCATAGCAGAGTCAGGACAGCAGTTGAGGTAGTGACTACCATGGAAGTAGCAGCTCAGGACTGCTGGAAAGGATGTGCCACAGTCAGCAGCAGGAGAGTAGTTGTCGTTGCATAAGAATTGTGGAAGCGAGTTCCACAGTCGAGGACCTTCAGAGCTAAAGCTTCTGCAGCCAACGGTCTTTAAGTGGCGGAATGAGGAGAAAGAGATTAATTTATCTGGTGGTGCTAAATAAATGTATGATGAGTATTATTGTGATTATTGTGATTATTTCTTGTCTTGAGTGCTGAGGTTGTGTGAAGCAACCAACTTGTGTCTTAAGCAGCAGGTGGCATAGGGGCTCAGAGGCAGCCAAACCAGATAGACAGAAGGCTAAGCCTGTGAATGCTCGTGCAAACTAACTCCGACCGACTACTATTTCTTTCCTCATAGGTAGAGGTTTTCCAATCCGTTTGAATCATGGCTTACCTTGATCGCCTGGGCGTGGTGTGCTACACTGGCTGGGTACCTCGAGTCTGGAGTACGCGGTCATACGAGTGGGAAGACCAATGCCAGGATAGCCAGCCTGCTGTAACGAAGGGATCGTATTACTTTAGGTCATATTGGCAAATCTTGTTCCGAACAAGTAACTTTTTGTGCTCCCACTTACCACGTGTTTGCTGACTGGCAACTTGCCGAAGCAGTGCTCTATCTATCAGTAGTCTATTTTCTAGCGGAGCCCTCGTGCGATTCATTACATGCTTGTGGTATGAACTAGAAATTCCACAGCATGTGACATGCTCCCGGGTCTCGATCCATCCATAGAAAGGGCTGTGGAGTGGCATTGTTTTGTTCATATCGAACCAGCATACCAGAAAGAGTCGAAGAATCGCATTGCTTCCGATAGTGAGTAGCTCACACCAGCTTTCATCGATAGCCTGCTGCTGTTCGGGTTTTTTGTGGTTCCGAGAGGTGTGTTCTCAAAAGAGGCTTGCTCGAACGAAGTGTGCATGGCGGAAGCAAGCGAACGACTACCCATTGGTCCACAGCACGGCAGTGGGCAATGTCTACTGGTCATGCACATCCCTAATCGATAGAAGCTTTCGTGGGCAAAAAAGGGTTTTTGGATTTTTTTTAGACGTTTTGCTTGGCCGGATAATGACCTCCGTTATTCAGTTCAGCATTGAGTTGAGCATATTGTTCCGGGCTCTGCTGGTTCATTTTTGAGGTAGCACTTGTAGCAGAAGCTGCTGCCTTCATCTCATGTGATGCGTGCATCTGTTTTCATTTTCTGGCAGGGGTAGACCATCTTGAGCCATGATGGCACACTAGGTAAGGCGGTTGCTTTCACGACCTAAGTCGTGAGTTCGATTCCTGTGGTGGGCGATCCTTTATCGCCACTGCCTGCGGTGGTGATAGCCGTAAAGGCTCTTCTGTCGCTATACAAAAAGAGGCTGTTAAATCAGCTAGGATTTATTTATTTATTATTTAGAGCGATAGATATTGTTCTCTCTCTCCCCTCTCTTCCCTCTCTCCCCTCTCTCCCTTCTCTCAGTCTGTCTGTCTGTCTGTCTGTCTGTGTCTCTGTCTGTCTCTGTCTGTCTGTCTGTCTGTCTGTCTCTGTCTGTCTGTCTGTCTGTCTCTGTCTGTCTGTCTGTCTCTGTCTGTGTCTGCGTCTCTGTCTCTGTCTGTCTCTCTCTCTGTCTGTCTCTGTCTGTCTCTGTCTGTCTCTGTCTGTCTCTGTCTGTCTCTGTCTGTCTCTGTCTGTCTCTGTCTGTCTGTCTGTCTGTCTGTCTGTCTGTCTGTCTGTCTGTCTGTCTGTCTGTCTCTCTCTCTCTCTCTCTCTCTCTCTCTCTCTCTCTCTCTCTCTCTCTCTCTCTCTCTCTCTCTCTCTCTTAGCAAGGATGCAGCCGTTTGGGAAGGGACTGGGGTTTACTTGATTTGGTGTGCCGCATGCAGTGGCTGGTCGAAATCTTACTCGGTCCTCGATTTGATCGCCTCCTGGTTTTTATGCGTGAGCAGGAGTTGAATCTATCATCTCAATTTGTAATCGTTCGAAAATAGGCGGTTTTTGTGCACTAGTATTTGTTCGAGAGCATGCATACGCATGTCTCTGAGTGTGCTTCGTATGGTATTATAATTTAGCTGACAAGTTTAATCATATGACAAATGCATAACAATTCTGATAAACCTGCAAGTATGCCTGCACATGAGCAGAATTGCAAAAGGCCAGCTGAATGCAGCAGTGCTACGATGCTATTACGAGTGGAATACAACCTTAGCAAAACAAGGATTCCCTCAGCCCTCGAGTCAAAGCCTACTTCTCTTCATACCTTCATGGGCAGAGCTTGAAGAGAGACTGTTAGAGAGAGAGAGAGAGAGAGAGAGAGAGAGAGAGAGAGAGAGAGAGAGAGAGAGAGAGAGAGAGAGAGAGAGAGAGAGGTGGACGGATGGACAGACAGTCAGACTGAGATAATAATAATGCATTTATATAGCACCCTTGGAGAACCGAACCGCTTTCTGGGCTCTTTACCTATACTGTAAAGAGAGCATGGTCAAATGATGAGTGGTGATAAGCACAATGTCAACAAGCATAACATGGTTAGAGGTGACATTTACAGTGTCATTATGTAGAATATGGTTAGTGGTAGTATGCATGGTGTTAGTACGCAAAAGCAGTTAGGATAGTTGAGAGAGAGAGAGAGAGAGAGAGAGAGAGAGAGAGAGAGAGAGAGAGAGAGTAAGAAGGCCGTAACAAAAGTTCGAACATCTTAGATTAGCATGATGGGTATAAGGTAAAAAAAAATTTGAAAAAGGTAGGTTGCACCTTAAAGTGCAAGAAAACATGCCGTTTGCCCTATGAAGCCATCAACTGGAATAGGAGAGCTGTCGATTGGACTGGGGGAGGGACTAACTAAACAATTTCCAAGTGTACGGTTGGCTGCACAGCAATCAATGAGACAGTATTGTCATGCAGCTGTTAAGCAGGCTATGTGCTCCTCCTGTGCTCAGCTGCCCTGAAGAAGCCAGTGCTAGCTGAATGGCTGAACACCTGCTTCCATCGTCTGCAAAAAAACAGTGGTCACTGTTTCTGTCGGTCACAGTAAGATCTTTGATCATTGCAACGCTAGTAGGTTTTGCTACAGAATGAGCCGTTTGGGACCATGCATGATGCAACAGACGACCTGGTGTGCAGAAGGTTAGTCAGATAAAAGCTTGCATGGTCGTGCGCACTTCCTGGTCACATCACATGCACTCCCTTGCTGCTAGGACATTTATGTAAGCGCTGCCTTTCTGTGGAAGCTGCTTCTGGTCACTCGACTAGCAGCCTATGAACAATGCCTAATATAAGCTATTTGTTCATGCGTGTGTGTGTGTGTGTGTGTGTGCGTGCGTGCGTGCGTGCGTGTGTGTGTGTGTGTGTGTGTGTGTGTGTGTGTGTGAGTTTGTGTAAAAGTTCCATTTAAACGTTAGCGGTAAAGTTGCCCTTACAATCACGTGTCTGTTAGTTACAGGCACGTAACAGTAATATGCAATTATATACGGGTGCCATCATAATTTTAAGCAAGCAGCCATACTAACCTGAGAGTTCTACTAACTCATCATGTACTACTTTCAGGACACATGCGGCCATGGTGATCGATAAGAATGTCATGCTTCAGTGTTAAATTATTTAAAATAATAAATTATTTAGTTAAATTGGAATTGGCTGACAAGAAGTGGCGCCGCGAGTTATAATCAATTCCTGATTGCAAGTTGGCATGGGCACCCTGATCCTCGAATTTAGTTCTGCAGCAAATTTGCATCAGCATTGACACGGAGCCACAAATTAGACATCTTAAAAGGTGACACGAATAGATTAAGTATCCCACTTTGCTCCAAAGCATCCCAAAGATTTTCCATGGGGTTCAGATAAGGGCGTCATGCTTTACCGTGGCAAAGCAGTCAGTGGAGCATACCCGTCATCTAGACCGTAGTCGAAAAATTCTCTGACCGATGGTTCGATGTTTAGTGGCGGAGCGCCAAGGAGCGGGCATATGCCCCCCCAAAGCAGGGGGGGTAGCCTGGGCCACCCCATATCTCACCCCCCCCCCCGACCGTTATTGGTGACACAATTAAGTCCTACTTCTAGTCGACGAGTAACTGCCGAGTGTCAAATAAGCACTAAGATAGTATGCTGTAATTTTTTTATTACTTGCAGGTATTGCCCCTTCATGAAAATCCTAGACTCTGCCACTGGCACTCTGCCTAGGATTGATATTGCTCCTGGCTCTTAGCCCAGAGCTAGGGGGCTCACTCTTCATGACCCAGGTCGTGGGTTCGAGTCCTGCAGTGGGCGATCCTTTGTTACCCAGTGAAAGTGGCTGTGATAGCCGTTAAGGCTCTTCTGGTGCTATGAGCAGCTCACTGCCTGTGGACTCATCTGAGTCATAGTAATTCTGTCGCGGAAGACATAGCTTCGCCTTGCCGCTTGATGGAACTCGCCATCTTGCCACGTGACGAAAGTGCGCCATCTTGCCACACGACAGACTTTCTCACTTTAATTTGTAGATATAAATAAGGCTGTTGTAAACCTTTTTTCTATCTTGTTCCCTATGCAAATCTAGCCATCTCAGGGTCATAATAATAATAATAATACTGCATTTATTATAGCGCCCTGAGAGAACCCAATCTTTCTAGGCACTTCACATTTGCTGCAAAAGAAGCACGATCGAATGGTTAGTGGTAGCATGCTCAATGACAACAATAATAACATGGTTAGGGGGACATGCACACGGTCAGCATGCAAATATAGTTAGTGGCAGCATGCACAGTGTCAGCAGACATAAGCACATAAAGGACCAATCACATGGACCCACTACATGCTGTGATGAATAGCGTGCGTTTTTAGTTTCTTTTTAAACGTGGTCAAGTCAGGAGATGTCGTGACACAAGTCAGAATTGAGTTCGAGGCTTTGGGAGCATGGGAACTAAAGGCACGGTCTCAGGTCAGGATTTGAGGTTCGAATGAGGTATAGGTAAACGATTAGATTCCGAAAATTAGGTAATACCATAAATAAAATAAATAAATACTAGCTGATGTAACACTCTCTTTTGTATATAGACAGAAGAGACTTTACGACTATCACCACTGCTTGCAGTGGCGATAAAGGAACGTCCACCGAGGATTCGAACCCACGACCTCGGGGCCGAGGTCGTGAAAACCAACCACCTTACCCAGTGAGCCGTAACGGCTCTGCTTAGCCAAGTGAGAGAGTAGTTCTGATAGATAGGCTGGAGCCAAAGAACAGAGGAACCTAAAAGCAAGTGACAGAAGGCATAGAATACCAACATTTTTTTTACGAGGTCGACGTATGCGCATGCATGCTGGCTCGTAATGCCTTCTATATAGTAGAGAGGCTTGGTACTGCAAATGTACAACTATGTAGTAGCCACAAATACTTGGTACCGGCTGCTGTGTAGGTAGCAGCTACTGCATACAATCACTCCTCAGATCACTTCCTGTCGAGCTCTACCTTCTTCTGGAGGCATTCATCATTAATTTATTATTGGTTGGAATGTTGCTTTCGGTTTACTTCCGGGTAGACACATCAGGATTTGCTCTACCATTGCTTTACTGCTTTTTCTTTTCTGTAGAAATCGTCAAGTATTTGGACAGAAGTTCTCAGAATTTTGTCTTTCTTCTTAAAAAAATGCATCCTAGGCAAAAATCGAGCTCGGTTAAGTTTGTTGACCCCGCTGCCCACACCCGAATGACTAGCGAGGCGCTCTCCCCAGCTCCGTCCTCAGCTCCGTCCTCCCCGACGTGTCGCTCTTTCTTGTGGTCGTTTGCACCGGCCTCGTGAGAGCCTTTCAGTGGACGAGCAGATTGCTGCAGCAAGTTGTCTTTGCTCTGTCCGACCTTGTTTGTGTGCCGACACTGAGCTTGCTTCGTTATGCTTGCTTAAGCAGCCGGTGACCAGCGATCGACTTGCGTGCTTAGCCCAAGGGTAAGGTGCTCGCTCGTCACGACCCGGGTTGTGGGTTCCAGTCCTGCAGTGGTCAATCCTTTAGTGTCCTCTGCCAGCGAGGTGGTGAGAGCTGTTAAAGCTCTTCTGCCGCTATGCAAATGATGCTGCTAAATCGGCCGATAATTTTTCTGTCAGTCATCGTCCGTTTGCTCGTCATCTGCAGCGCTGGCAGTGAGCCTCAGAGAGCCTGGATGGAGGCTTTCGGTACCTTACCCAACTCCGTTTGACTCGCCACCTCCACCCCACTGCTCGGGCAGGAGGCGCCGGTCGCACTGTGGCCGCGTGGACCTTCCTTCCAAGCGAGATGCTCAGAGGCTCTGAATTCGTGCGAATGAATGGCGACGCTGTGCCGTGACACAGCTGTGGCCTTGCGCAACTGGTCAAGCGAAGGGACAGCACTGCATTGATCTGCTGATGCTGCTGGTGGTCAATGACACGATGCAACTGCTGACCAAGAAACTTCCTCTCTTCCTCCCTCCCTCCCTCCTTCCCTCCCTCTCTTATGGTTGTGTTTGTCTCACCTGTCTTGTTCTGGCTCTGTGTTTGTCTGCCCATGTGTGTAGGCGTGCATGCGAGAGTCTGTGGCGTCTGTATGTAAGTTTGCGCGTGCACGTGGGCCGTGCACTTCCTTCTTTCTTTTCTGAGCTTCCCCCTTGACCTCGCCAACTTTGCTCTTGCTCAATCTCTCTCTCTCTCTCTCTCCGGCAGTTGCCAAAAGTTGGGCAACCAGCAGAGAGCATGCTGCATTGGCACTAGTTGTTAGCTGGCGATTTGATCCCTGCCCGGCTTTGCACAAAAACCTGTGACCCAGCATCGACCCAGCAAGCTCGGGCGTGCAAGTGTGTGTGCCCATTGCACACACTTGCTACAATGCAAACTAAGGAGCGGTGACATCTAACAGCCCTAGTCACTTGCATTTTTCCATTGCATTACCCCAATTTGCAATCGCCAAAGCAACCGCTGGCCCTGGAGAGCATGGCAAGCTGATCCAGAATAGCTGCATCCTCAGGCTTAGCCACAACACATCTACTTCGTTCCGCAGCATTTGGTCCTTCCGTGTGAATTGTGCTGCGCTCACATCTTATGCTCTCTGCAATTGTGAATGCAATCATCAGGAATCAGTTGAAATGCTTGCTTTCCAGCATACGTCAAATGCCTTGAAAGAGATTTAGTTCTCTTGGGATGCTATTCAATCATTTTTTTATCATTGCTGCTATTGTTGCTGCTGCTGCTGTCACTTTAAAGTGGGCTCGGAACTAAGCCGGTCAGTTACGGGAGCCAGCCCATCTTAGCCGGCAGTTGACTGCCGTGCTTGAGTGCTGTACGCTTAGTGGCCGCGTAGACCATCTAGGAACGTGCCCTTTGGCTTAGGTGGGGGTGTGACCCGTGGGTGCGCGCATTGCATGAGCGGGCTTTGGTGACCAGATGTTCTATTCGGCTTCTGCTTCGTAGATTCGTCGTACGACAGGGCGGTGGACGACGAACGCTGCCGGGATAGCAGCGGCGGCAGCTTGCACAGTTCCAGCTGTGGCGATAATGCCACCGGCGCCGCCGCCACTCGCAGCTCGGATGCAGCCGTGACGGCGACACCGGTCTTCTCGATCGACATCGGAAGCAGCGACAGCAGCAGCCCGAATGGCAAGCTTCAGCCGATGGCCGGCACAGCTGCGGCGGCAGCTCACGGGGACGCTCAGGCGAAGCCGGCTGTACGTACACCCTGCTGCCTTGCCGACCTTGATCTTGCTGCCATTGGTCTTGACCTTGACTTTGCCGGCCTTGCCCGGCTCTCGCTCTTTGGCTTGGTCGCCTTCTTTCGATCTTTCTTCTGCTCTCCCCCTCCACGTGAGCGCACAGATCGGGAGCCGTTGACGCTGGCTAAGTCGCTGGCAAGCTCGCCCTCCACCTAGCAGCGTTCGGTGGCAGCTGGCGGCCAGCCACGCTGGCACCTCGCGAGACTGTTCGCGTCGCCAGTTGCAGGCCCTGCTGTCCGCCTCAGCTGCGCTACCCATCACGTCGTGTCGTGTCGTGTCATGTGCCGCACAGCTTTTAAAAAACTTCACCAATGCCCGCACGGGTCGTCGTCTGTTGGCAAGGAGCGATGTGGCTGTATGTGCATCTGGCAACTGAATACGCGTTGCCAAGCACCCGAGCGTGAAATGGCTGTGCCGAAGTTGCACACTGCTGCTGCTTTGCTCTCAATTGCTGGTATCTCTGGGCTCACTTGTCGGATCGCTTGCCTTGGCCGGCAGGGCGGCGACTGCCATTCCAACCCTAGACACTGCGGCTCTGCCACGGCAGTCAGGCAGCTCCGCAGTAGCAGCAGCAGCAGCAGCAGTAGCCCTCACTCCATGCGGCTTGTTGACGTAGCTGTGCGGCCACGCTCTGACTCGCCTAACATGCGAGCCGGCAGCTTGCTCTGCTCGGAAGCTGCCAGCAAGCTAGCCGGATGTGTCGTTCTGCTGTGTATTATTATCATGTGCCTCCGTGGTCTTTTTGTCTGTGACATTCTTTCCATCGGTTCTGTCCTTCAACTCGTAATCTCTGTCCTTCTTTTGAAGATGAGCTAAGCGTAATATTAATGATATGAACGTCGTTGTTATTACTATTAGGTCGTGCGTATAGCAACCGGCAGTGAGCGAAATCTATACTCGGGCACTTTAAAACTCCTTGCGAAAAAACAATCAGGAATGGGTTAATGACAAGCATGTTGTGCTTGCTTATTTTGTATACCTTGTATGCTTGAGTTTTGGTTTTTAGAAAGTCGAGGCGTATGCAGGACAATCCTTTAGAATATGCGTAGTAGCTGGCGAAGCCTCTGCCGAAGACCTTCGCTCAGTTTAAGCCCGTCATAGTCGGAGCATATTGGCAACACTTTTTTCAGAAATAAATTGCTCTTCAGGCTTGCGTTTTTATTGCCCTGTCGTCCTGGTTTCTGTTAGCTTGGGAAATCGCATCACATCGATTCTTCGTTTGTATTGCCCAGTTATAATTTCTAGAATAACTTTCACCCCCTGCATATTCGAACGGAACCGCGTAGCTCTTACATGTTGGTACAGCGATTAGCCAAGGCCTACTGCGACTGAACCAGCTTCGGCTGGGGATGGATTTCCAGTTTGCCGGCACTCATATAAACTTTTGATGATATATGTATGTATGTATGCATGTGCATTTATATAAATTTTTACTTATATACTAGCTTATGCTCGTGAAAAATCATGCAAAAGTTCTACTGTTGCCATGTAATGCATTGCCTAAGCATCCACTTGGCCAAACTGGTGAGAACCCTGCCTACTGTCGGGTAAGGACTCGAAACCACGACCTGGGTAGTGAAGTGCTTGCAACTTGCGTTTAATCTCTTCTGAGGTTGACTTTATCGTAAGCAAAGCGTTTGCTGAGCTTTGACAGCACGACAGAGCATGTGGGGCTCCATTCTTAAGTCTCTTCCTGCTGTAAAGTTTGCCACGTGGCTATCACTGAGTTTTGGCGAAGAGTCAGTGCAAAGCGGCCTCCTCCGTTGTATGTGTTTTCATTGATGTCTTCGATAAGGGGCACAGATATTCTACTGGCCGGATGCTCCACTTCGTTTCCGATCCATTATTTTAACAGACTCGGCAGTGCACAGCTTTTATATGGAAACTCCTAGAAGCTCGCTGACGCATTAATAGTCCCTGTAAGCTTTCTAAGCTAGAAGCGACTATTGGAATGATTGAATATGGGACTGTACTTAAGAAATATTGGCTTTAGCTCCGTCATTTTCAAAGGACTATATAGTAGTTGGATGTACGCAAGCTTCCTTTTGAACTCCCTCTACAACTCTCTCGGTTCAGGTGTTCCATTTACAGGACTCAATATGTATAACCGCAATTATAGAGGTTGGTGTGCCTATAAGAATATTTTCTCGGTGTACCTGTGTGCATATATTCAGTATATATTCTGCTACAGCGAATGCAGGTCTATGAATTTACCTGTATCTGTTCCAGCCGAACTGCACGATTTGTGCATTCATCCTTAGCCTATGCACTTCCGACTCACGTATGCATAAAATTCACAAAACATGTTTACCAGTATTGCAGTCAACCCCACTCTGATTTTACTTCCGAAAGCACACCTTTTTCTTAGAATATGCATGTCTCTTTCTTCCTGTCTCTCTCTCTCTCTCTCTCTCTCTCGCTGCTTGTCTGTCTGTCTCTCTTTCTCTTCGTCTCTCTCTCTCTCTCTCTCTCTCTCTCTCTCTCTCTCTCTCTCTCTCTCTCTCTCTCTCTCTCCCTCCGGTGTCTCTCTCTTCGTCTCTCTCTCTCTCTCTCTCTCTCTCTCTCTCTCTCTCTCTCTCTCTCTCTCTCCGGTGTCTCTCTCTCTCTCTCTCTCTCTCTCTCTCTCTCTCTCCTCTCTCTCTCTCCTCCCTCCGCTCTCTCTCTCCTCTCTCTCTCTCTCTCTCTCTCTCTCTCTCTCTCTCTCTCTCTCTCTCTCTCTCTCTCTCTCTCTCTCTCTCTCTCTCTCCCTCCTCTCTCTCTCTCTCTCTCTCTCTCTCTCTCTCTCTCTCTCTCTCTCTCTCTCTCCCCGGTCTCTCTCACCCTAGCCTGTCATTGCCTGCAGTTCTTTCTCATACTTAGTTCGGTTTATTCAGTGAGGCCCAGGACCTCTTTCTGATCGCTGTTGATGCCACAGACCCGTGCTGCTGGTGACTAATTCGATTGTTGCATCTCACATCATCGGTGGGCTAATCTAGTCAGCTCTAGTTATATTGGGAACTGGCAGCCCCACCGGCCGAAGATTGCCTTTGTGTTTCCAGTGCCAGCTGTTTTCTACTAGCCTGTGCTTGACACTTGACTTTTTTGTGGCTGTTGCTTGAACAAAGCGTGTACATGACCCGAAATGTGCAGATGAGCGGTGGCTAGGCTGGGGGGAGGGTCTCTGTTTCACATAAGGTTGGTAGTCGCTGGCAAGCCTGTCGGCTAAGTTGCCTAAGCAGCAGCCGACAACAGCATGAGAGTTGCCTGCTGCTGCCGATGCCTCCGGCAACCGGGTGGAAGGGTCATCGACAGCCGGGGTCATGTAGTGCTACATCTGCATGCTATCTCCACTTCTAAGCCGACCAGCCCACCAAGTCGGTGCTGTTTGCTCAGGCACTCACTCTCCTTTCCGGCAGATGGTCCAGAGGGACTGCTAACGCTGTTTGCTAGCCGAGCATATCGGCTCGTGTAGTCTCTCTCCCCTCTCACTTTCCCTCTCGAGGGACTCTCTCTCTCTCTCTGTCTCTCTCTCACTGCTTGTCTGTCTGTCTGTCTGTCTGTCTGTCTCTCTCTCTCTCTCTCTCTCTCTCTCTCTCTCTCTCTCTCACTCTCTCTCTCTCTCTCTCTCACTCTTACTGTCTGCTGCTAATCTTGGATGCCAGATCTCCGAGGCAGCCGGCTCGGTTGTAGGTGATCGCTTTCACGTGCAGCAGATCGGCAGATGTAAGTATCGCAGCTGCAATGCTCGAGGCCTTATTGCTGACCGCCTCCTGGACAACTGATGCTATTTAACCACTGGTGGGCGTGGGTGTGCCAATTGCATAGAAACTTGCACTTGCCACAGTTCGGCATCCACTAGTCCACATGCCCACCCGCAGAGCTTGCAGTCAGGTCTTGCAGTCTTGCATTGTTTGGCACCTTTGCTGGCCATTTGCCACTCACGCTTGGCAGAGTAGCAGCCTCGAGTAGCTGCCAACGTTTGCTGTCCTCCCCCTCCTCCGCCAGGTTTTGCATTGGCCCTCGTTCTGTCTTACCATAGTTGACGACGACGGGAGTTTACCTTAAGCTGTCGCTGGCACGTTTTTACACTCGCCTTCTGGCAAGGTCAGGCAGGTGCCCAGCCTACTGTTGTGGCTAACTTCTGTCACCACCTTCCTACAAGGTTTTCGCAGGAGATATGAGGCAGGAATGCTAGCATTTTTGACCTCCTTTCCTCAGCTTTCTTCTGATTTGCTATGCTGCTTTCTTGCCAGTACTGGCCATAGGCTGCTGCTAGCTAATTATACCACCAACAATGGTTAATGATTCCGTCTTTATCTCTCTCTCTCTCTCTCTCTCTCTCTCTCTCTCTCTCTCTCTCTCTCTCTCTCTCTCTCTCTCTCTCTCTCTCTCTCTCTCTCTCTCCCCCTCTCTCTCTCTCTATCTCTTGCCTCTCTCTCTCTCCCTCTCTTCCTCCCTCCCTCCCTCCCTCCCTCCCTCCCACTCTCTCTCTCTTCTCTCTCTCTCTCGGACATCCGTCGAACTAGCTACTCAGCTGCGACTTCTCGTTGTGGCCCGTGCAGCAAAGTGAAGAGATTGCTTCGTTACGATCTCTGGCCTGCCTCGTGCCATTTCGACCATTTTGAGTCATCGGGTTGTGTGCGCCAGCCGTCCCATTGAAGCCTTATTGGCTGCTCGAACGCCGGTAAAAAAAACTCGCCTGGTGGCGCTGTGGTGCAGCAGCTGCCGCATCGGCCAAAGGTTGCCACTGGCGCCCCTTCGCACGTGCTCTCTCTCTCTCTCACCTCTGCTGGAGCGCTGAGAGCTGCGCCGAAGCCCTGTGCCCCCTACCTGCTTCGCTTCAATCCACAACTCGGGCAATCCAGTAAAAACAAAAAGGCGGCAGCTCTGACGCTTGCAAAACTCTGCAGTCGAAGCAGCGGGCTGACTTGGTTGGCGAGAGCAGCTCCTATCTGATGACTGGGAACCACCTATCTCTCGCCGCAATCGGAGCTGCTGCCCAAGAAGCCGTGCAAGAAGCGTCTGGGCCGGCACGGCTGCCGAAAGGGCCAGCCCTGCCCTTGAGATATGGCGGCCCCATCGAAGCGAACAGTGTGGCACACTCGCTGGCTGCCGTCCAAGTGCAGCCGCTAGCTAGCGCTGGCTGCCGTAGGTAGCGTAGTGGGCATGCTTTGCTGAGCCGTGCCGTCAGGTGCAGCCCCCTGCCTGTATACGCTGGCTGGAAGGGCTGGCACTGCGCTGCCATAACGCCAGCCCATCGCAGGCGTCCTGCATTTTCTCGGCTACACCGTCGCTCTGTGTTGTTTGCCAGCCGAGCCCTGTGGCGAAGGTGGAGGTGGCAACTCTTATTGTTCGGCTGCTGCCACCCTACCACTTGGGTTCCGGTTCCACTTTGTGCCTGGGGCAGCAGGCGTGTCTGTCATTGCACCACGATGTGCAGTGCAACCGACAAGTAGTGGCCTGTCGTACACTTGAGCTCACCACTTACTCGTGCGACAGTACACTCGTAGGTCCGGAATTCTTGGAGCAGGCAAGCGAAGCTAGCGATTGGGAATTGAGTTAATGTAATGTAATGTATCTCCATCTGTAATTCCACAAAGTCATAAAGACCATGTGGGTGTTACGCAGGAGAGTTTTGTATAGCGCACTCACAGCCTAAGCGGCTTTCGGTACGCATTCGGTAGCCAACAGACTTCGTCTCACACAAGAAAGAAAAAGTGGGAAGCATAGCAGAGTCAGGAGAGCAGTCGAGGTAGTGAGTAGCATAGAAGTAGCAGCTCAGGACCGCTGAAAAGGATGTGCCATAGTCGGCAGTAGGAGAGTAGTTGTCGTTGCGTAAGAATTGTAGGAGCGAGCTCCACAGTCTAGGACCTGCAGAGGTAAAGCTTCTATCGCCAACTGTCTCTAAGCGGAGGAATGGGACAGCTAATTTATTGTCTACACAGGACCTGAGGGCGCGAAAAGGCTGAAACTGATGCAGCAGTTCAGCTAAGTGTTGCGTAATGTATAATGACCGTATGAATGGCCTGGCTGGTGAAACGTTGGAATCGGTAGGAAGTAGAGTGGCAAACGTAGAGATGCATAGCCATAAGAAGCAGCTGGCACGGAAGAGAAAATTGGCACAAGACGGATGCTGGTAGGAGTGCCTGAAAAGACAGCCTAATACAGGAAGCTTGTTGCTATGAGCCTGGACCCTTGGACGTATTAGCCGGACTAGAAATCTCCTGAAGCCGCCACTTTTACGTGTTCAGTCTTGCCTCTGTCTCTGTCCTGCCTCTGTCCTGCTTAAGTATTTAATGCAATCGTCACCAAAACTGGGCGGGCAGACCAAGAGTGACTTGGAAGACTGGATGAAGCCAGAGAAGCTGACCTACGCTGCTCTACATCTCGGTCAACACTGAGGCAAGAATAACAAATGGTCATTCATAGGCAAGGGTCAAGGGCGCGCCTCCTTCATTGCTTCGAAAAGCATGGCAGACGACTCGACTGGCATGGAAGCGTCCCGTTTGTGGGGCACTTTGAACTCGCTTTGTAAGAATCAGATAACCAGGCAGCTGACGATAACGAGTGGAAGGTTTTAATTCACTGGAAGGTGGGGGGGGCTACCTTCCTACCTAAAAAAAAAGCGCTAAAGATTAGCTGATTCAATAGCCTCATTTCCATATCGGCATAAGAGCATTGGCAGCTACCATGCACTGATTGCAGTGGGCACTGCAAGGATTGCCCACTGCAATCACGGCTGGAACCCACAAACCCTAGATCGTTAACTTGAGCCCTGGGATATGATCCACTAACGAAAGAAATTTTCCCATAATCCCACTCTGACGGTGAAGCCAGACGGTAAACTAACCGTGGACGCCTCCCACAGCAATTGACACCGAAGCAGAACACACAAGCAGTGCTACATCTCTGTGTAGGCAGGCACATTGCGTGTGCTGTAAAGGACGCCAATGGGGGGGGGAGGAGGTCGTTGTGGGCCAAGATCGCTAGCCTTGCATGTAAAGCCTTGTATTCTACTGGACGACTTGGAGGGAAGGACCAAAGAAGCCTTAGAAAGCTGCAGCCAGGCAGTGGTGAGTGCTGCATGCCGATATCCTCGGCAAGTCTCTCCTCCTCCCCCGGTGATGAGGACGAGTACGAACATGTAAGGGTGTGATGCACACGAGTACCACTGCCTCTGCTGCTACTCGTGAGCCTGAGCTCAGGTGTCGCAGACGATCTCCTACCGACGATCTCCTACCGACGATCTCCTACCGACGGTCTCCTACCGACGATCTCCTACCGACGACCTCCTACTGACGATCTCCTACCGAAGGCGTCGTTCAGCAACCTTCGTTGCTTACTTAAGCTAGCAATTCAAGGAGGTTCGCGGGCACTGTCAGGCAGAGGCTTGAGCTAAGCCGATCTGGCCTGCGACTGCATCTGGGGGCTTACCCCAGAAATGCTGCACACGTTAAGCCGGTGGACGATGCTAGCAGAGCACTGGGTGTCAAGATATAATGGCAGACGAATGCAAATGCCACTCGCTCAAAGTGATGCATCTGAGAGGAAGTTGTGTCACATGTAGCCTGAGAAGCTCAAGTGAGAGCGGCTGGTGGATCCGTAATCTGGCTTCTAGACGTTGGTAGAAAGCAGGTAAGGTGGCACTGACTGGGTCAACTAGCTGGCAAGTGAGAACCTGTCGATGCCTAGAGATAAGTTGTTCAGGAAAAAATGGCACTTGTAAGAAGGATCGTTCTACTCAGCTATCGCCTAACAAATGGTCAAGTTGCTTCACGGGGGTCCCTCGGGGTGGGGTGGGGGAGTGGTGGGAGAAAGAGTGGGTGCTGCAGAGTTGCTTACCTCTGAGAGGACGATTCTGATGTAGGATGCCTCCTTCAAATTATTCATTTTGTTTGTTTTTCAAGCATGATTTTACTTACCATTTAATTGCATTTCCCTTTGCAGCAAATGTAAAGCGCCTAGAAAGAGATTAAGTTCTCTGAGGGTGCTTTATCAAGTACATTGTTATTATTATATTATTATTACCGTCGCGAGTTCCTTGCGAATTTTGCATACAATTTAACATGTTCTGGGCAATTGCAGCTATGTTCGTACTGTCCGATGTCGGCTCTCAGCCGGAGGCTTGCTAAGACCTGTCCACTGGTGGTCATTGCCTGAAATGTACTAATTATTAAAGAATTATTATAATGTGCCCTAAGAAAATTAATCCATCGTTAAGCACTTGGCGTGCAGGTTTGACTAGGCAGGGAATCGATCAGTGACTGTAGCATGCTTCAAATGCATATACATATACAGCTGCAGCATGCATAAGCCCACGTAGGACAGTTCGTGTTGACTACTGTTTGAGAAAATCGTTCGGGCCACTTCATCAAACTGGGTGGCTGCAACTTCTCTCCAGCTCTCAATAGCTCCTCCAGCCAGCAGCTTCTCTCGGCTCAGACGAGCAGCTCAGCTATTGATGCTGCCTCTCTGGGAAATCGGTGCGATCGTACGAAATAAACTGTGCTTCGAGAATCGCTCGCTGACGAGCGTGCATGCTGACGTTGGTAGGTGAAAAGGCAGCACGCCACACTCTTGGCAGGGGGTGACTAGTTGAGGTTGACTGGCGCCAGAGCCTGCTCAACTTTAATTGTTGCTCGTGAGTAACAAGCGAATTAGCTTCCAGTTTGCATTATGCTCTAATGCAAAAGCGTAGCCGTGCAGCTTTGCGGCTGGTGTGGGCAGAATCTCTCTGCTGCCGAACGGTCCTCTCTGCAGCCTGGCCTGCAAGGCATGCTGAGGAGGAGGCTTGGCCTCAGCGCGATGCTCCTGTGTGACAACGACAGCGGCTGCTCTGGCCTGAGCATGTCACACTGCACAGGAGCAACTGACGACATCTTCTAAGCTCCGGTCGACTGCCCCCCTTTGCGGGGCTCTGCGAGTGGGGGGCTCTCTCTGAGCAAGCTCCCCTGGGGGGGGGAGGGCTCATTACTTGTTCTTCCTGACAACTCGGGCTTTCCGCGGCCTGCGTATATGCAAGTCCGTGGCAGCGCCTTCGCGAGCCCTGAGTCCAAAGTGCACCATGTGTTTGTGTGTGTGTGTGTGTGTGTGTGTGTGTGTGTGTGTGTGTGTGTGCGTGCGTGCGTGCGCGCGCGTAGCCGGCACTTCAGACCTAGCAAAAGGCTCCACAGGCTCAAGCAAAGACTCATGCACTGCAGCTGCAGTGCATCATAAATGGAGGCTCTCAATCAGGATTAAAAAGGTCATAGGAGGAAGAGGAGGCGGTCGCATCTGTCCGAGGTATTCAATGATAGGAAGGTCGAGGACGGGTCCAGGAAGGTGGAGGGAGGTAGGTGCTCCGCCCATTCCTCGGGGCTCCTCCGAGCCTTGAGCCTGGAAGCCGTGCACAGGACCAGTGGTGCCCTCCCATCCCTTCCGGCTGGTGCTGACTGGCATTCAATGTCAAAATTCAATGTCAATTCAATTCAATGAACAAGCTAGCTGCACATCGTCTCGGGACGAAGCAGGACCGGGACCGAGCCCCGGCATGCACCACCGACGCGAGCCCCCTCGACTGTGTCTGTCAGTGGGCGGTATCCTGGCCCTGGTGGTCTAGTCAGCCTATCCAATGGCTGAGGAAGCAGCAGCAGCTGCTGCTGCTGCAGTTCCATGCACAATGCCTACTGTTTGCATGGCTTTGCCCCCTGCCGCACCCCGGTGCTCCTGCCCCGGTAACAAAGGCTGGCCTGCTAGCTAGACCCCGGTGGGCAGCACCCACCGGTTCACTCCCTCCTCGGCGGTGGCGCCCGCCGGCTCCCGAAGGTGAGCTCACGGCTCCAGTGGCCGCCCGTGCTCCCGAGAGAGCCCGGTGAGAGTGCCGCGAGCGATCTCGAAAGTCCTCGCATCGCCTGCGGTGCCGTCAGCGCCGGTGGTGGGTCGCTCTGGCGCGGCCGCGCCAAAGAAAGTGCCCGGCTTCCGCAGCTTGCTGCTGCTGCTGCTGCCGTCGCTGCGGCCGCTGCCTGAAGCTTGCCCCTCCTTCTCTCCCTCCCCCCACCCCCTGCGCCTTAGCGTCGTCGGTAGGTTTGCTTGCATCATCATCTTCCTGAATCAGCGCCCGCCGCTGCCACCTGCTGAAGGGCAGCCGACAGAACGCTTTGGGCAGACGCTTTGGGAGAAGGGGCCGACTGCTCGCTTCCAGCAGCCGCTTCGCTGGACTGCCGATGGCTCGCGGCCGCCGCCGCTTCGGCGGCGCACGCCTAACGGGCAAGCGGACGACGGCTGCCTAGCAGAGTCACTCGTCAATTTCTGCTCCGCCGCCGCAGCATCTGTACGTGAAGAAAGGCCTGCAGCTGCTCAACATACGCCGCTCGGGAAGCGCCGGCAAGCTGCTGGAGAAGAAAAGGCCCGCCGCCGCCGCTGGCGCGGCCGGCGTCAGCAGCGGCGCGCAAGCCGCCGCCGCCGTCGTCGGAGCAGCCATTACCTGCGGCGGCGGCAGTGACAGCGCCGTAGCGGCGCTTGCCACCTCCGTGCCGCTGACCGCTGGTGGCAGCGGTGAGGCAGCGGAGACGACGACGACGACGAGTCTCGCCAGCTACAGCAGCAAGACGGCTGCTGAGGTCCCGGACGCCAGGTACGCGAGCAAGACAGGCTGCGGAGCGTGAGCCCAGCGGCTACGCTGGCAGTCCGCGGCAGCGGCCCGCGCCAGCGTAGCCGGTGGGTGGCGGAGGCGGTGGCTGGCTGCCTGGCTGTGGTGTCTTCGTGAAAAGTGGGCACATCGACCTCGAACTGGACACGTGCGCGGCCATTGCGTCACCGACAGCGAGGCCCGCAAGCGAGCGCTCGCCGTTTTAGCCGCTTTGCTCTGAGCATCTCTGCTCATTTTCGGGCAGCCGCCGCCGCCACTTGCTTGACAGGAACGAGGGTTTGCTACGTTACTTGCACCTTGGAATTGCCGTTCATCTCGCCTGTTGAGCGAGAGCTCTTTGTCGCCGCTGCGTCCCTCCGTGGCCCAGACGGCTGCTGTGGTATGAGGCGCATCCCGCCGGCCGACAGGGCGCCGGAGTGCTGCTTGGCAGTGGCTGTGAGCGAAATCAGCACTGACTCGCTGTGCTCCTCGTGCAGAGCGCGGCGCTAGCGGCGCAGGGGAGGAGCTTGCAGGTGAGCGCTCGGCTGCTGTTCAGTTGCTATCCAACGGTTAGCCGTGAGGTCGGCGGCTTCGGCGGCGGGAATATCGACGTGTGCTCGCCAGATGGCGCTCCATGCCGAGCGAATGGACGCAGCAGCTTGCGCATGCGCCCCTTCGGTGCTCGGAGTAGTGAGCCAAGTTTTCTGGAGGACTTTTTTTCTTAGCCGCTTGGAGAGCGGAGGTCACCACGATGGCGGGCTGCTGCCGCCGCTCGCCGCGCCAAGGTCCGGTAGCTCCCATCAGGTTGCAGTTATAGGTGCGCTTTGTCATCCCCAGGCGAGAGTTTGCTTGTGAAGTACTGCTGGCTGCTGTTGCAGACTTCAAGCTGACGGCGGTAGGTAGCAGGCGCTCAGCGTGATCAGGCCAAACCTGTTAATGAACCTCTGTGGCCTTGGCCTACAGGACCAACTCGAACGTCGATGTGGACATTGCACTTTTAGCTCGCTGGCCTGCAGAGAAGATTCACTGAGCTCGACCGATCCTGGCAGTGTGGTGGCTGTTTTAGTGAGGTTGCCTTGATTGCAAGCTCGTGCGCTGCACCGATTTGGCTAGAATGGTGGTAAACAAGTGTCTGAGTGCGTGGGCCTTCGAGGCTGCGTGCACCTTAGCGGCTCCACAGTCTTCGAGAGGTGCCTGGAAGCGCTGCTGCTGCCGTAGGTGATGGCAGGAAGAAATTAGACTTGACTTCCCTCGGTTGACGGCCCTTCTTCCATCCTAGCTCTGAGTAATCTGCATTCCTTCTCTGCTGTTTGCTGCACCAAGGTGAGCAGGCGTCCTCTCAAGTGTCCGTCCCCAACTCATTCCTCTCCGTGCCTATTTTCATCTGCTCCGCCCCTCCCTTGGCAGCGATGGCAGCGGCAGCAGTCCTGCGACAGAGACCATGGCGCGGCTTCCCGGCAGCGCTGAGAGCCCTGCTGCCTACTGCAGCCGCAGCCCTTGCAGCTGCAGCAGCAGCAGGTGCTGCTGATGCTGTGGGAGTGATCTGATCTTGCTTGCGTGCTTGCTCCAAAAGGAGCGAGCAGGGGCAGGGTGTCGAGGGCAAGGTCGGTCCATCTCCTTGACCTCAGACTCGCCATCCAGCAAACTTTGGCAGCTGTGAGTGAGTGCTTGACTGACGCCTCCACCGGAAGCTACCTTTTCGACCGGCTTCTCTGCGCGGGCTCAGCGGCCCGCATTCTGTACATCATCGCTGCCTGCCAGCCAACCAGTCACTAGGTGTGCAATAGCAGCCTGCTCGTTGGCCTGGATCCTCGCAGCGCATCTCAGCGCACGCGGAATTAACCGCGCTCAGCGCTAACCGCTTCTCGCTGCAATGCCTGCTCGTGCCATCGAATCTCTTGCCCGCTAGTCGTTGGTGCCGCCTCGGCGGCGTCCCGAATTTTTTTTTCAATGCTTGTCACTCCATCAGAAGTGGCTGAGAGCATGCATAACACGGAGCACGCCAGCTGAGTGCAACGTGCGGCCATAAGCTGCACCGCCGCGCTTGGCTCGCTCGCTGTCTCTCGCACGCGCACCCCCACCCCGCCTGCTCGCTCGGCCCCTCGCCCGCCCCTGATACCCTGATACTCGGCCCTACCCAATCACCCTGCCGCTGCTTTTCGATCGATTGGCGGCCGCTCGCCAAGCCAAGCTGCATTGCTGACTTTTCCAGCCCGAAAAGCCGAGGCGTTTGGGACCTCGGCGGCCATGGCGGCGGCGGCCTGTACAGCAGACTCAAGCGCAGCATGAGCCTGTCCAAGCTCGCTCGCAAGCGCGGCCGCCCCAAGATGGGCGTGCATGAAGTGGACCCTGGCGGCAGTGGCTGCTCTGCAATGGATGCTTCGCCCTCACCCCGCTCGCAGTGAGTTGCCGCTGCGGCGAGTTTCAGGCCGAGGAGGCTGGCGGCATTGCGTACGAGCCCTCTCGGCTTTGCCAAACTGCCAGATGGATGCTTCGCTGCCTCGCTCTCGTGCCTTGTGCACGAGTGCACGCATGCATGCATGCATGCACCCCGCCCGGGAGCGATGCACGCACGCGCGCTCGGCCTGGCATGCGGCCACCCGTTAGCGTGTTTTTGCAGCGACCACCGTTGCCGTCGTCGGCCTCGTTTGGGCTGCCAGCTCGCAAACGAGCAGGCGGCCATTGGAGTGGCGTGTGTCCATGCTCGCTGTAATGCACCTATTCGCATGTTCCTCGCCCTCTCCACCAGCTAGCTTTGCTTTTCATCATGAGCGGATAGTTTTGCAGCGTCTGCCCCATCCTCCCTCCCCATGCAAAAGCGCAACGAGGCCAACAACCCCCCCCCCCCCAGTGCCAGCTAGCGACCCGTGGGTCGTTAGCTGGGAATATAATATAATATAATAACATAACATAATATACGATAATATACAATAATATAATATATATACGAATTATATAATATACGATAATATAATATACGATGGAGAGCTCGGAGCTCGGCTGGCTCGGAGGGCACGAGCGCATTGCCAGCCTCCTCCTCCTCTTGTCCTCTTCCTCCTCTGGCTGGCTTGTGTGAGATGGGCAGGGGCTTTTTTGCATTGCACTGGAGCGTGTCAAAAACCTCGTGTCCTTTCTTTGTCCGGCTCATTTGCATTACTGCCTTGCAACCGGGCTGGCTAGTACCGATGTAAGTAACCCGAGACAGAGAGACAGACAGAGAGAGACAGACAAAGACGAGACAGAGGGGAGACAGACAGAGACGAGAGACAGACAGAGACAGGGCAAGCGGGGAGTAAATAAATCGCCAGCTCACTAGGCAAGCTGCTATTGTCTGTAGCTGCTATCGCCTGCTCTGCTCTGCCACCCTTCATCATGCACAGTCCTTGCTCGATGCACAGTCCTTGCTCGACGGCAAGCCACGCTGCAGCGGAGAGCAGCTGAGGCTCGGCTTGCGGGCTGCATCCGACCGGATTTACTGGACTCGCTGCACCACGTGGGCGCACGGCAGGAACACCTCCGAAGCGCGAGTGCCGGCAGGCCGTCGATGTGAGTGCAGCTGCTGGGAGGTGGGGGAGCCACAGCTGGAGACCGGCACACAAGTCTGTAGATGGGCGGAGTCGGGGGGCGGGGGCGGGCGGTCGATCGTCTGCTTCGTTGCTTACTCCTCAAGATCGTCGTCCAGACTTGGCCGTCGCCCGTGGAGGCGGAGCAGAGGACGTCAAAGGGCATTTGTCGGTCTGAGCGCCTAACTGATGGCACCGGCTGAGTGAGGCTGAGTTATTGTTCCCACTTAACTGCTTGCTCATCCCTGTGCAGCCGACCGTGGCGGTACGGCTGGCTGTCTCGCTGGCTGGCTGCACGCTGGTGGGCTGGTGGGTGCGTGTACGTGCCTCATTCGCGCGGCAGCCAGAATCGGACGGACTGGAAGCCCCGTCGAACCGAGCGTCTTCGGACAAGACGTGGCTGCTCAGAGGAGACGGCTGGGGCAGAGAGGTCAGCTGGCGCTCTGAACTCACACTGGCTGCTGCCTACGAATCGGTTGGTATAGGAGAGAGCCGGAAGGAGCAGCCACCTGTGGTGGCGCCGGACGCCATTGTCTGGCGAGTGTGGCAGTGCTGAGTCAGCAACGGCTAGCCTGCCTGCTGATTTTGGCTGGGCTCCTCAGTTGCCGCTTCTCCCGGCCGAGGTCAGCTGCTCGTGCCCAGCCAGCGGCTGCTGCAGCCGTGGAACTGAACTGCTCTCCGGCCGTCAGAACGCTAGTGGACGAACTTTGGACCAAGGCCAACGCACACCTGCCCGAAAAGCGAGTCTGAGACCAGTCGACGGGGCGACTGGATGTTCCTGAGCCGAGCGGCTTCAGGCCTCTAGGTTTGGAGTTCTCGACCCTGCTTCGGCTTTCAGCAAACGCAGCTAGCTCGTGGCAAAGGCCTTCCTTCGTAGGTAAAGGCCTGCCGCTGTCGTCTGCTGCGTCGTCTGCATTCGCGGCTCCCCTTACTGTGGGCCTAAGGCACAGCCTCCGCACAGCCACCCCAGCTGCAGCCGCCACTGTGTTGGCCGCAGTTCTCTGACCAGCGTCGTCGAGGCAAGTTCCTCTGCCGAGCTCATCCGCCTGAACAGCAGCAGCGCCATTGGTCGTCGTCGGCAGCACTCTCCCTGCAGCAAAGCCTGGACCAGCCGATTGTCTGTCGTTCGGGTTCGTCTCTCAGCCACGCCTCTGCTCAGAGCTATTCGCGTGCCGAGATCGGCAGCAGCTGCTCGACCACTCGATTGCACACGCCGCGCCGCCGGTAATGGGAGTGCCGCTCCGACCGTCCGACTCTGCTCCGACTGCCGCCGCAGCGACGACTGAGGGTGCTGCCTCACCGCAGCCGAGGCCGTCGTGCACCGCCACACCATTCTCGGGAGCAGCGGCAGCTGACCGCGGCCCCATGGAGGCCGGCGATGCGCCGGCGTCGCCGTCCGCGCGCACGCGCGGAGCGGCGTTCTTCCGAAAGATGCTGCCTCGCTGGAGCGTCGGCTCCGGCTGGCAGTACCTGTCGACGACGCCCTCCGAGAGGTTGTTGCTGCTGCCGCCCCAGCAGCCCGCCGCTCGATCGCAAGATGGCGGCGGCGCACCGAGCGGCACCGTCAGCCGACCGACCGCTCTCGCCCCGCGCTCGGCTGCGTCGACGTCGGAGTCGGCGCCGTCGCTGCTGCTGCTGCCGTGGGAGTGCAGCCCGACAGACGGTGGCAGTGCGCCGCCACCGCCGTCTCACAAGGACGAGTGGCTGCAGGCGCTGCGAGGTTTCTTTGCACGCAGCCAGCCGTCCAGACAGGTCATCGGGCGGCGATCGCCTGTCCCTCAGCCGCGCTATCTCTCTGTCAGCAGCGGCGGCGGCGATTGCAGTGGTGGCAGTGTCCGTGGCGCCGGCTTGGAGCTTGCTGCACAGCCGCACGTCTACGATCGCTCCTCGTCACGCCAGCTCTCGGCCGATGCGGAGCGACGTCCAGGAGCCAGCTCGGGCGAAAGCGGCACTCCTCCGAGAGCCTGGGGACGGAGCGCCAGCTACGATCAGCCGAGCGTCACCGGCAGCAGCACTCTGTACCGTGCCACGCCCTGTCATGCCGTTGACGTAGGGCCTACGTCACCGTGGCCGCTAGATGGCAGCGTGTCGCACGCCACGACCGTTCTGCGCAGGCCACTGCCTCGCTACACTCGCTTGCAAGCCGACGATCACCGGCACAGCGAGGCTGCCGCTGCTGCGTCCACAGCCGTCCGCCACAGCAGCCGGCGTGCCACGGTCGACCACGTAGTGCAGCTGAGGCAGTTGCCGGCCAGTCAAACCCTTGTGTCTGCCGGCATGCCGTCGCTGCCCAACTTTTACCTGCCTAGCGACGCCGACCCGTTCTATGGCAGCGGCGGCAGCAGCAGTGGCCGGCTGGCCTCATCCGAGGCCGGCTCGTCCGCCGGCAGCGTGTTCACTGCCACTGCCACTTCCGATGACGAGGATGCCACCTCGCTGAGCGACGGCTCTGCGGCCGATGCCGGCCTGGGCTTCTACGACGAGTGGAGTACCAGCCTGCGGCGCTTTGCCACGATGAGGCGCACCGCCCATCATCTGGACCGGCCCGGGGATGGCAGCCTTCAGGAGGCAAACGGCTCGCTGGCAGCGGCCGCTGAGGCAGCGGCGGCTAGTCGGATTCAGGCCTCATCCCGTTGGGCTGAGACCGGCCGGTCGCTGTCCCAGTCGGAGCCTCCCGGAAGCTGGGTGGGGACGGCTCAGCAGCAGCAGCAGCGGTCGGGCAGTTACCGCTCGACTAGGGAGGCGCTGCTGATAGACCTGCTGCCTCGCACCGACTCAGCCGGTCAAGGGCAGCAGCAGCGATCGCGGACGCCCCGCCTGTTCAGGCGAGGCCTGCAGATGCTAACCGACAGGGCGCGCAATTCTTTTCGAAGCTCTTCGAGGAGAAATTCCGAAAAGCGGGAGATGTCGAGGTGCCGAAACGTTTGCGTCTGCAGCGCTCCGCTAGCCAGTGCTGGGTGGCGGCAGCTGGTCTGAGGGATGTTGGCCGATTACCCGTGCGGCACAGTCGCTCCTGTCGTACTTCCGCCTAGCGAAAGGTTCAAACTCGTTAGTGGTTAGAAGTGGAACCGTGCTGCCGGGGGGGGGGGTCACCCCTCAGCGAGCTTCAAGCAGAGAGCGTCCCGCCACCGCTGCTGCTGCTCCCCCGCACCGTCATCTTGTCTCTGTCTGTTGTTTCTGTTCTGCTGTTTTTGTCCGGCTCGACGTCATCTGACGTGCGTTTGCAGGAAGATGAAGGCGGCCCACTCGTACGAATCGCTGCTGGCTGTAGGGCCGACCATGCCGTTGTCCGACGTGAGGCCAGGCCGCGCGCAGGTGAGCAAGCTTGCGCGAGACGGCAACAGCAGAGCGCCGATATGCCTTGCAAGGTGTGAGTTTTTGCCGACTCGAGACAAATGCTGGGCCTGTGCTGATGGCCACTTGTGTCAGTATGCAGTGCATTGCGCTAGTGCCTGACCCAGAAAAGTCCAGATTACATGGCCGAGCTACGCCCTCCGAGGTGCCTGCCTGCGCAGGTCAGACCAGAGAGCTTCGAGAACAGAGAGATAGAGACAGACAGACGGAGAGAGAGAGAGAGAGAGAGGGGGGGGGAAAGAAAGAGAGAGAAAGGAAAGAGACCGGTGTAGAAGGAAGGGCGAGTGCCTATCGTTTTGCAGTATGCCTCAATTGGCTACTCTGCTGCTGCGGCTTGCGATGGAGAAAGCTTGTTAAGCTCCTCATGCGTGAGCGTTCGGCAGCAGCCACCGCTTCGGCGGCCCTTACCTCTTACGCTTCTATCCGGCTGGCGCTTCCTGGCATTCTCCTTCAGACCGAGGCTGGCCAGCCTCGGGTCGAGCGCTCGCAGACCTTGCCTTCAACAATGCCTTCCAATTTATGCCACCGGACGGCTCCGCCGTGCCTGATGCCTTTCGCGATCCCTCCGTGCTACTGTCTCCGTTCTACCGCCGTTTTTACCTATTATACGCTTTACATATATACGCTTATATATACGCTTTACATATTATGCCCCGTAGAAGCCGACGGAGCTAATCTAAGCACTCATCGTTGCCTGCCGTTCCAAGTGTCGCTGCTGCTGGGTGCTTCATGCAGCTAACCGGGAATCGCAGTTTTGTGTGAACACTAAGGGCACAGCTGTTGCAACAGCAACCTCTTGCCTCTGCACAGCAGCGTGGCACACTCGAATCGTGCCAAGCTGTGCTGCTGCTGCTGGCTTCTCGGCCGATCCTTCCTGCTTGCTATTCAGGGGGGTTGGCCTGTGTGGTGAAGGTCAGCCAGAGATGGTCAAGCGATGGTTTTTGTCATGGGCGATTGTTCCATGGTGGGCCAGTTTAGGCAGAGCCAGGCTTGGCTGACCTTCTGTGGCCGGCCTCTCCTTACCAGCTCCTCTCTCTCTCTCTCTCTCTCTCTCTCTCTCTCTCTCTCTCTCTCTCTCTCTCTCTCTCTCTCTCTCTCTCTCTCTCTCTCTCTCTCTCTCTCTCTCTCTTCAGTGGCCTGATCAGGGATGTGCTGTGACTGCCTTTGATAGGCATGCAGGGCACTCAAGTGTTTTTTTTTGATGCCCTGGTTTGGCCCAGGGGTCAAGGTGCTCGCCTTTGGCGACCGAGGTTGTGAGCTCGAGCCCTTTGGCATATGCAAAGCGCCTGGATAGAGATTCAGTTCTCTTACGTCACTGAAAGTATGCATTATATTCTAGATTACATTACTTCGGCCTTTTTACTTTACTTTACATTACTGCTATTCTTGTAAGTGGGTCACTGTCTATTGATGATAAAAGAGATTGGCAAGTGCACCACTTAATGCTGATTCACTGTCTTTCACTCTCAAGTCTAACCTGTGATGACGTCACTTTTGGCACTGCTCTGCAGTGGTTCAGGTCCTATCTCAGTGGGAGACTCCAGAGTATTGACGTGAATGGACAAAGATCATCTGAAGTACCTCTGAAATATGGAGTACCTCAGGGCTCCGTGCTAGGTCCGGTTCTTTTCACGGTGTATACTCTCCCTCTTGCTGATGTGATTGCCAAGCACAATCTAGGCTTTCACTTCTATGCAGATGACACTCAGTTGTACCTTTGCTTTGATCCCTCCCAGCCATCGAGCACCTCAAATTCTCTAAACTCACTGGCTGCATGCATTGATGGCATCCGCACGTGAATGGCAGCAAATTTTCTAAAGCTAAACGATAACAAAACTAACTTACTAGTTATGGGCAAACTCAGTGTGATTCAGAAATTGGAAAGGCTGCCGCTCAAAATTGGTCCTGCTAGCATATCTCCTGTTGAATCAGCTCGAAATCTAGGTGTCATATTCCAAAGCGACCTCTCGTTAGACGACCACATCAGCTCCACAGTCAAATCTGCCTATTTTCAGCTTCATAACATTGCTAAAATTCGGGCTTGTTTAGATAAGGATACCACGTCCAAGTTGGTCCATGCATTCGTGACATCTCGTCTCGACTTCTGCAACTCACTGCTTACTGGCCTACCAGCATGTGCGATCAGGCGATTGCAGCTGGTGCAAAACTCTGCAGCTAGGCTTGTCTGGCGTGAGCGTCGCAGTTGCCACATTACTCCACTTCTTGCCGACCTGCACTGGCTACCAGTCAAGCAACGGATCGACTTCAAGGTTTTGTCGCTCACTTTTAGGTCCCTTCATTCTATGGCTCTAGCCTATCTCTCCGACATACTCCCCCCATCAGGCCAAGCATCGTACCACCAGCTTTTCGGAATCCAACAGTCTACAAATACCTCGTACAAATCTCAAATCCTTTGGAGACTGTGCATTTAGTTCATATGCTCCCAAAGCCTGGAACTCCCTCCAGACCTGCGTCAGAACATCCCCTGACCTGACCACATTTAAAAGGAACTTAAAAACACACCTATTTAGGACAGCATTTAGTGGGTCCCTGTGATTCGTCCTTGATGTGCTTATGCGTGCTGACACTGAGCATGCTGCCACTAACCACATTGGCATGCTGACCCTGTGCATGTCACCCCTAACCATATTATTCATTTTGTTTGTTTTTCAAGATGATTTTACTTACTATTCTATTGCATATCACTTTGCAGCAAATGTAAAGCGCCTAGAGAGAGATTAAGTTCTCTGAGGGCGCTTTATCAAGTGCAATATTATTATTATTATTGTAAGGTGCTCACTCCGACCAAGGTTTGACCTAGGTAATGGGCTCGAACCCCGAGGCATATGTGAAGTGCCTGAATAGTGATAAAGTTCTCATAGGGCGCTATACAAATGAATTATATTTTTGTGCTCCCAAAGCCTGGAACTAACTCCCGACTTGTGTGACGGCGTCCCCTGACTTGACCACATTTAAAAAGATTTTAAAAACGAACCTATGTATCACAGCATTTAGCGGGTCCTGTGATTCGTCCTTTATGTGCTTATGCATGCTAACACTGTGCATGCTACCACTAGACCATACTTGCATGCTGACCCTGAGCATGTCACCCCTAACCATGTTATCATTGTTTATTGAATATGCAACCACTAACCATTCGATTGTGTTTCGTTTGTAGCCAATGTAAAGCGCCTAGAAAGAGATTGAGTTATCTGAGGGCGCTATATCAAGTATTTTATTATTTATATTATTATTAATTAAAGCGAGAAAGTCCGTCATGACACAAGAGGCGTACTTGCGTCACGTGGCTAGACGGCACACTTCCGTCAACCGGCAAGATGGTGATCAATCCTTGCTGTCGATCAATTTTCGCTACGAAATACAGAGCTAGATTGCTGCTATATTTCGTATTGGGCCCGGAGCCCTGCAGTTGTGCTGCTGGAAGCCGCATTTTTCGTTCCGTGTCGATTTTCTTCGGTCGACATTCCGGCTAAATCTCAGTTGCTTCCCTGTAATTTGTGTCCACCGGGGTCCGGCTATAAGCCGACGGTTGGGCTGTCGTGCAGCTGCGGGCCACCAGTGCTGTGCGCGAGACGACAGCCAAACTGCACCAGTCATCTATTCCATTGCCGATGTGAGGCTGTTGAATCTGGAAATGCCCCGACAGTTGCTACGATGTCAACCTGCCTCCTCAAGTGAGCCCCGCGGCTGTCCTCTTGAAGATACATCGTATGCCAATGCACATAAATCGTCGTCACTGTGGCGATGTGTGATTATAATTCGGGCTCACTGCAGCCAAGCTGCTTCATGCATTCGTGACCACTCGTCTGTCACTCGTAGATCCTCTTGCCTGTGCAATAACACACTTACAGCTGGTACGTGCATAACTCGGCAGCCAGGCTTATATTCCGTAAGAATCGCAACTGCCGCGTTACACCACTACTCACCAGTCTTCAGTGGCTGCCTGTCAAGTAGTAAATCGACTTCAAGATTCACTCACTCACCTTTAGGGGTTTCTCCATTCTCTTGCTCCAGCCTACCCATCTGAATTAGTTTCACATTAGGCCTCGGGTTGCACTTCTGCCTGCTCTTCTGACTGGTCGATTACTCGTGCCCCAAACTAAACTTCAAATGCTATCCCTTGGAGACCGCGCCTACCGTTACTCTGCTACCAAAGCTTTGAACTCACCGCCTAGTGCTTTTATGCCATCTTCTAATTTGACGGAGTTCAAAAAAAGAAGGCAAAAACCTACCCGTTCCACATAGCCTGTCCGAGTGAGTCGTCCGTGTGTGTGTGTGTGTGTGTGTGTGTGTGTGTGTGTGTGTGTGTGTGTGTGTGTGTGTGTGTGTGTGTGTGTGTGTGTGTGTGTGTGTGTGTGTGTGTGTGTGTGTGTGTGTGTGTGTGTGTGTGTGTGACTATGAATTATGTAATGTAATGTATCTCCATCTGTAATTCCACAAAGTCATAAAGACCATGTGGGTGTTACGCAGGCGAGTTTTGTATAGCGCACTCACAGCCTAAGCGGCTTTCGGTACGCATGCGGTAGCCAACAGACTTTGTCTCACGCAACAAAGAGAAAGTGGGAAGCATAGCACAGTCAGGAGAGCAGTCGAGGTAGTGAGTAGCATAGAAGTAGCAGTTCAGGACCGCTGAAAAAGATGTGCCATAGTCGGCAGTTGGAGAGTAGTTGTCGTTGCGTAAGAATTGTGGAAGCGAGCTCCACAGTCTAGGACCTGCAGAGCTAAAGCTTCTGTCGCCAACTGCCTTTAAGCGGAGGAATGGGACAGCTAATTTATTGTCCACGCAGGACCTGAGGGCTCGAACAGGCTGGAACTGATGCAGCAGTTCAGCTAGGTATGAAGGAGCCAAGCCGTGGTGGACCTTGTGGGTCAGCGTAAGAACTTTGCTCTGTATCCTTTGCTAAACCGGCAACCATCCTAGCTCTTCCAGCAAAGGTGACACGTGCTCAAACCGCTGAGACTTGAAGACCAGCCTTGCAGCCATATTCATAGTCCGCTGCAGTGGCATAATAGCTTTCTTTGGTAGCCCAGCCAAAAGGGAATTACAATAATCAAGCCGAGACAGAACTAAAGAGCTAGTTAAATTTTTTACAAGCCACTGTGGGAGACAGCTTCTAATCTTGGATAGGGATCGGATGTGATGGCTAGCTGTAGAGGCAGTCTTCTGAATAAAGCTTTTGAAATTGAGGCAGCTGTCGAACACGACACCTAGATTACGAGCACGTGGTGAAAGTCGCACAATAGCATCACCTATTAGGACAGCAAAGCCTTTTAATCTAGCCACACGCTTAGGGTGTCCTATGAGCAGCAGTTCGGTTTTAACGTCATTTAATTTCAGGAAGTTTTCCGACATCCAGGATCGATTATCGGCAAGGCAAGCATTAAGTTTCTCGGTTGCTGCAGCAGATTCCGACGGTTTAAATGACAAATACAACAGATGTAGCAGAATATATGAGAAGAATCGTTAGTCTCTCTCTCTCTCTCTCTCTCTCTCTCTCTCTCTCTCTCTCTCTCTCTCTCTCTCTCTGCACTCTGAACCACAAATATCCGTTTTATTTAAACAGCTATGTCAACCAACAAAATGGCTAATTGTTCCACACAAAAATAACATTTATGTTGTTAAGTGTCTATAAAAAGTAAATCTAATGAAACCCAATACATAAGCATAATATTAAAGGGCACCCGGTCTTTGATAAACAAAATCTACCAAACCTGACATGCCAAAGCAAAACACAGTACAGCGATACCTCGGCTTACGAGTTTAATTCGTTCTGAGCCCGAGCGAGTAACTCAAATTACTCCCGTGTCAAATCAATTTTCCCCATTGAAATGCCATTAATCCGTTCCGGACCCCCAAAAAACACTGCGGATTTCAATCACGTTTTTAGATTAAAAAATCTACTTATAAATAACCAGTATTGTTTTAAAAACAATACAATAGAATGTCTTGCGATAAACGGTTTTACTAATCCTAATGTACAGGAGTAACTTGGAGATCAGACGACTTGAATGTGCTAATTGATTTAGAGGAGAAAGGCTTAAATGAAGAGCTTATTCTTATTCGCGATTTTTGCCCTTTTCGCCAGGTTTTCCTCGCTTTCAGTTTATTTGCCGGGCCTTTACGCGATTAGCCGATTGTTGTTAGTTATGCGATGAACTCTCACACGACGATATTGCCTAAATAGAGTACAGTAGGCACTTAGCTGTTCCTGCCGTAGTCGTCGGATTCAACACCGGAGTCTGGCGATCTAGTGCGTCCAAGCACCACGATAGCTCGTTCGATTCTGTCTCGGAGCGAACCAACAGGCCTGCGCTTGGCACCAAACCCAGGTCGTAGGGCTGCGTGTTGCAACTGGACGTCGTTCACTGCCTTACCCTTATTGGCCTGAGTAACCAAACGCAGTGTGACGTTTGCTGCTGCAACTAGTGGTGGAGTATCTGAAGCTGGCTAGTAACCCGAATTTTATCTAGTAACTCAAAGCAAAAAATCGGCCGAGAGACACTCGTATGTCGAGACACTCGTAAGCCGAGGCACCACTGTACGCCATAAATCAGAATGTATGATTTATATTCGGAAAATAATAACAAATGCTAGAAAACTTATATTCAGACCAGTATTCTTGTTGTTAATCTTAGTTTAAGCTAACCAGTAATAGCAAATGCCTGACAAATGGTATCGTGCAGACCGGTGTTATTGTTGTTAATCTCGTAAATTTAAGCTAACCCTTAGTCGTGCAAACACTTTTCCACCCGTAATCCGAATTAAAATAGTTCTAATCATAGCAAAAACTCTAAAGCTGCAGTATTTCACAGACTCGCAACCGATAAAGTGACGCCAGAATTTGAGCGAGGCACATTTTGCTCGTGTTGGGCACTCGGTAAGCAGAGCAGGGTGGCAGCCTGCTGGTTGTTTGTCACCACTATTCCTTCCTCATACTAAACTTATAAATATACGCTATGGTATAATATGGCTAGTATATGTAGGCTATTCACTGCATGTACCGGTATTTGTGGATTACATTAATGTGATATTGTTGCATTGCTATTTCGACGATGGCGTGTAGCCCACAGCACGTGCCGTTAGCAATAGTGTTCCACTGCTTCGGACACTGTGTTTCCAAAAACTGAGCTTGTTCGGTATCTGCGTTTGGTTGGCATTTGGTTCGTCGCTTTACCGGCTTGTTGGCTCCACTCACGGCTGTCTGTCATTCTGGCTGGCTGCAAGGTGGCACAGGACACCACCACCTTGCAGTGACTGCAGGAGTTGGGAGTGGGGTGGGGGAAGCATTCTACAGTTCTCATTACTCTTATGGTACCATGTGCTGTCCATCATGAGTCAGCTGCAATCATGAGGGGATGGTGGGGGCAGTGACTTTTGCCACATGCAAAGCTCGGTGCCTTGGTCTTTGTCTAGGTGTGATGCCCTCTCGTGGACACCACGGCCGGGGCAGCATGTCGGTCACGTTATCAGTCTCCCTTTCTTTCTCTGTCTCTCTCTCTCTCTCTCTCATTCTGTGCATTTTTGTACTATCATTGCGGTCAATTGGCTTCGATTTGAGCTGGCCGTCCTCAATGGAAGCCGAAAAGACAATAGGTTACTAGGAGTAGGAGCAGGTGGTTGCATTATTCGGCCGATGAACTGTCAGCCAGAGCGTGCACGCAGCCAGTCATCCTTGCAAGAGCTGCTGTTGATGCTGCCTGGTATCCCATTCGTGTGTCGAAACTCCCTGGGCAAGACCTGCTATGTAAGGCCTGACCGCTAGGTGCTGGCCTGCTGGACCTGCTAGCCACAGGGGGAGCAGTGGAGGTGCAAGGTGGGGCTGCCCAGGCCATGTTTGGAGCATGGCCCGGCTAGCCCAGGCCTTCTCCGGGGGGGGGGCCTTAAAGTCCATGCGTCCTTGGCTAGACCAGCCCGGACCTGTTCCGGCCCCAAGCAGCTTGCTGCACTGCTTCGTCAGCCATGCTGCCGGCCGGCCGGCAGCAGCAGCACTCAGCGTGCATGGATTGTCAGCAGCGAGGCGATCCGACGGCAGCATCTCGTTCTCTACTCGGCTCTTGGTCTGCTCTGTCGATCCCTGAATTTGTCCAGCGCCTCCTTGCCAGCTGCCTGTTTGTCTAGCGGCGCTGGCTTCGGTGTGCGCACTCGTCTCTGCGCTTGCCTATTATGTCAGAAAGTAGCGACTTGTTATGCGTCCATTGTGCAGCGCTGCGAAGCAGACACTTCTGGCGACTGCTGCGCCTCCGGGCTTCTGCGTGCGTACAGCACAGCACTGCCCAGGCTCTTTGGCTTTTGCTGCAGCCTGCCAGCTGGCGGGTGCCTCTCGTCACCGTTCGGCGCCGTTTCGGCAGCGGCGACTGGCATTGAGGCTTCCGGTTCGAGCTGTGCGTCTAGCCGGCCCTGTGCCCAATCAGAGGGCGTCCGGGCACCAGCGGTGGCTCTCGGCAGCAGCAGCGGCAGCAGCGCCGCCTCGAAAGTGGCCCGACCCCTCGAGGCTGGTGCCCGGCGCTGGCTCCCGGCTTCTTACGTATGCCTTGCGATGTGGCCTGCAGCAGCATGTGCTGCTGCCAGCCACAGCAAGCAGCAGCTGACAGGTGCCGTCACCAACAAAGCCGTTAGTTCAAGCAGCTGCCGCCGAAACACTTGCATGGCAAGGCGGTCTTGGGTACCTAGCTGGGCATTCATGCCCACGGGCGCAAACCCGACCCTTGGAGAGGAGCTGGCCGCTTTGCGCAGTGGGAGCAGCTGCCGCTTTGCTGACGGGGCTGGCTTACGATGACCTATCACTGCTCAGTGCTTCATGTGTAAGTAGCCTGTGTTCTACTGACAGGTCCAGCCGTTGCATGCCAGCATTCTCGGCCAAGAGAACTGCTTCCAGATAGTGACGCACTCCGGCTCGACGTTCTACGCCTGCCGCGGCTCGGACGAACGCGATCGCTGGATCAACTGGTGAGGCCGGGCAGTGGCAAAGTGCCCGCAGCGCTCCGTACCACCCGCAATGCCCCCCCTCCATACGGCCCGTGCACCCCTCCATATTGCCCCCCCTGCTCCGAAATGCCGCCGCCTCGTCGGTTACGGCTCGCTCCGCCTCGAGCCGTGCCTGGAAGCCTTCTTGCCGTGTGCAAATCTCTGGCCTCTTTGCCCATGCCCGCGTGGCACACACAGAGCCGTGACGCCTCTGGCGCGGCTGCCAGGGGGGCTTGCTCTCAGGCTCTCCAGCTGCCGATCCTGTTGGCACTCTTTGCCGATTGGACGCGGGGAGCAAGGGTGGGCGATCCCCTCCAGGCGTTAGCTCGGAACTGCTGCTGCTGTGATCCGGTGGCAAATTTAAGAGGTCGTCATCCGAACCAGGCTCTCGAAGGCCGTCTCTCAGGGGTGGGGAGGAGGGGTAACCTTGGAGACTCTTGTAGCAACAGCTGGAGCATTCTCTTTCTTTTGGGCCGCCGAGCATGGTTCCTTCATAAAAGTCGAGAATTCGTCTGACTCTCGATTACTTGCTCATCTGTCTCATCTGTATTAACAATTTAGCGGTTGCTGCCTCGTGAATAAGAGCATGGCGGTCTATCGTCGTATGCTGCTGTAGCAACTGCAACCCGAGTAAATCGGTGCAACTCGGCCTTGACCTCGTCAATTGGCCGATTGTGCAGTGGCGCAAAAAACAGGCAGATTTTCACATTCAGGGGATATTTAAAGAGGTCTAATGGTGTTGAGTCTTTAGGTTAAAAGAATAATGCCTTGTAGTCACGATAGCTTAAACGTGAGGCTTCTGAAGAATGCCTAGGAATATGCATTCCAACTAATTCGAATGGTGGCAGCACCCGCGCTCGACATCAGCACTTTGCGACGTCCCACTCGTGAGCGACGCGCCGCCCGCCTCCAGTGGCTGCATGCATGTGGAGGCATCCGGTTTAGGGCGTCGTCGAGCAGGGAGGGCAGAGCGGCCTACCGCTCAAGCTCGACGTCACTTCCCCCCCTTCGTTTGATGGGCCAGCCATCGGTGGTCTTTCGGTGCTGTTTTCTTTAGTACTCGCTCGCGTGTGCCTTCCATGCGTGGTGGTGCGCTCGTGGTTGGACAGCCGATGCTGGACACGCGACAGGTTGCCCGCTATCCTCGGGCCTAATTGTAGTGCGAGCGATCGAAACTCGATTTTACATCCTACCTGTAACTGGCACCATTACGCCACTTCTCCCCGACCTGCTCTCTCTCTCTCTCTCTCTCTCTCTCTCTCTCTCTCTCTCTCTCTCTCTCTCTCTCTCTCTCTCTCTCTCTCTCTCTCTCTCTCTCTCTCTCTCTCTCTGGCTTCCCATCAAGCATCGTATCGCCTTTCAATGTTCGGTCACTCACTTTTAGATCTCTTGATTTTCTAGCTTCGGCCTTGACGAATCCGAAATGCTACCTAACTGTTTATAATAGCATTTAGTGGGTCTTTTATGATTCGTCCTTGGTGTGCAAATGCTGCTTGCGGATGTTACCACCAATCATTTAGTAATGCTTTCTATGCAGCATCTATATAGTGCCTAGAAGGAGATTCGGTTATCTGAGGGCGCTCTACAAATGTTCCCTTTGCAGCAAATGTAAAGGGCCTAGAAAGAGATTAAGTTCTCTGAGGTTGCTTTATCAAGTACATTATTATTACTATTATTATTATTGTTATCATAAAAGCCTGCCATGCTCCTAGAACACTGCTCAGTCTGTGTGAATTGGCCTCGGTGAGCTCATGCTTACTGAAAGTGTGCACATTATCACTAACCAATTGACATGCTTTCTTCCCTCGCATAAATTTAAAGTGTCTAGGAAGACATTTAGTACTTAAGGAGTGCTGTGCAAATATTTTGCTGTTAAAACCATTGTTGTTGCTGTTATCCTTGGGGCCATACAGTTGCCCCTTCTCTGACTGCAAAAAGGCGTGCCGTGGCCAAGACCCGGTAAGGTTAACAATAGATGCTGGCATCACCTTACCCTGACCTAGTCTTATCCCGTGGCGATGCTGTTATTCAAGCTCCTGCCTTTTGAGTCTTAGTCAACAATGACAGGGCTGAAACACTGTCGGCTGAACAGGCACAAGCAGCTATTTTACAAGCTGCCTGACATGATGCCGGCTTCATCGGCAGCCTCCCGTGACTGTCCTGCCGTCTGCAGCCGCCTGCTAGCCACTGCCGCGCCGGCCCCCCCCCCCCCGACTGGCTGCATCCACATTTGGGCTGCAGCCACCTGCTGTCCTTCTTACAACCTTACGAACGCAACGCTGTAGCTGCCAGCAGCAACGGACCTCTCCTCGTACGTCGGTTGTTCACTGGCCTTTTTGTATTCAGCCGGCCGAGCTGGCTAGCAAAAGATGTGGGGGCCTGCGGGCCTCTTCCTCGGGGGGGGGGGGAAGGAGGAGGACGAGGGGCTACCGCAGCCTCTTGCCAAGAGCCCCTTCCCTTCCGACGCACTTGGTCATCGCTACTGGGCGGAAGGAGAGCGGCACGGTCGGGGCTAACCTTAGTTGTTGCTCCGGACGAGCCGCGGCTGCTGATGCTGCTGCAGTAGGCTCCTGCACACATGCACAGCATACGCAAACAAGCTTGAGGTCAGAGGTCGTGTCAGTCAACCACAGGCAGCAGCCGGTCGGCCGGCCAATCGTCTCGACCGCTCGACCGCCCCCCTAGCCAGATAGGGTAGGCTGACTTCTGCATCTGATATGCCATTAGAGCACAGCCCGGTAGCTAGACAGCACGGCTGTAGCCGTGGTTGCGTCGGCTCGCCTGCCTCCGGGGAATTGGCCATAGCAGCAGCCGCCGCCGTCTGTATAGCAGCAGCAGCAGGACAGAGGGAAGTGCCTGCCGTCGCTGTGGGATAGGCTCGTCCGGCAGCCCCGACTGGCTGTTGTCTGCGTTGGCTGGTAGGGCTGCCGTGTCGTTCGGTTCGTCCTTGTGCCGAGGAGCTGCAGGCCGGCGACCGGGCGCCCGTCCGCTTGCTTCGTGGCCTCAGCCCGTGGGCAGAAGCAGCCTAAACAGCAATCCGTCGAGGCGGTGGCGTCCTATGCGGCGACGGCCTACCCTCGGCAGGCAGTCGATATCGGTTCAGTGTTATCGTCGAGGGCAGCCGCAACGGGCGCCACGCGCGTGCACGCGCGGCGCAGCAATGCCGCCGTTTTCGTCGCCACCGCTGGAGCTCTAGCAGCGGCAGCAGCGGCAGACAATGGCGCCGGACTGCGGCAGCAGCCGCAATCGGACGCCGGCCGGCCGCCGGCGTGCAGTGCGGCTGCCAAAATGGCAGAGCTGGAGCTCTGGATGACCTAGTGAGTGCAGTGAGCGCGTGTGCGCACGCCGCCAGCTCTGCCTTATCTGCCTGACTGGCCCTCACACTCTTCTCTCCTGCTGCCCCCACTGTTCGTTCCTCTGCCCGGGCATTTGCCCAGTCAATCGTCATGTCGTCTGCTCCTGCCAGGTCAACGGCAGCTTCCAGTCGGCCTCCCTCCCCCTCCCCCCTTTATGTGGTCGAGCATGTGGGCTCACACTGCGTGACCTATCCGGGCCGACCCTGTACAGACTGCTTTTCACAGCTCTCGGGTGGGGTTGGGGTGGGGGGGGCCATCTGCATTATGGTAGCCATATAGCAAGCAAGGAAAAAATGGTGCATTCTGCTCGCCTTCTTGCAAATCCTGCACGTCACTGCTGCAGCTGCATCTCCAGCTCCGTGGGTGCAAATGTCGCCGACTGCCGGCGTACTGCTCTGACCAATCGTGTTGCTATTTGGCTGCTTACTTCCGCTCACGGCCTGTATGGCGGCTGGACGTGCCGGCGGCTGAATCACTGCAGTCTGCTTGGTCATATGTCGTCCGGTTAAGACGGCATTTATATCCGAAGCCTCTGCAACGTGCTATCTATCTATCTAGGCAGCAGCACTTCCTGCTCAGGCCGCTGACCCCACACTACTCGAGCTGTGAGAATCCCTAAGGATTGTCTCCCCCCCCCCAATACTCCCAGGCTCACCTTCGGATGGTCGTCAGCGCCCTGCAGCAAGTATCTTGCTTGCACCTTGGCCTGCCGAAGCTGGCTTGCAGTCGTGGGCTGCCAGCCTGGCTGGCAGGAGAGGTGAATTATCACTCAGCCACCTCACTGCAGCTGGTGCAGCCACCAGCAGCTGGCAGGCTGTGAACCGAAGACTAGGCCTGCCTGCCTGCCTAAGTAATCAGGCTGCAGTGTCGGCAGCAGCAGCCTGGTCTGCTGTGTGGCAGCTGCCACACAGTCACCCATTCTGCCAGCTGCCCACAGCTGCTCCGGCTAGGGGAAAGACCTTTTACTGCTTCGTCGCAGCCCAATGGAGTCTGCAGCTCATACCTAATCCCTCTTTTCTTCGGCTGAAAAGACTTGGGCATGGCCGTCTAGGTCTCCGACAGGTCTGTGAACCCAGTGAGTGCCCTGTGCGTCCCGTTTCTATTAACAGAATTTCAAGCTCGAGCGGGCTGCAGGCAAGCTGCAGCCCGCCGCTGCTGTTGCCCGTGGGTGCATACTGCAGCTTCTTTTGCTGTATGGCATCACCGTTATGGGAGGGGGCCTGCACAGGCATGCTGGGAGGCATGCTGGAAGCTATGCCGGCCCCTAGAAGCTTCTAGCTGCAGCATTGCAGCTTCTCGTGTCCAGGCCTCCCACTCCGTCTTCTCCTCTAGTCAAAACAGCTGTTGGCAGCTTACAGGCATTGCCTTCATTTGCTAATGACGAGACTCACTTTTGGCCAACCGCCTGCATTTCCCATAGTACTAGTTGGCTCTCCGTCTCCTCCTCCACTTGACCTCTTGCTGTCTCTCACTGTCTGTCTGTCTGTCTGTCTGTCTGTCTGTCTGTCTGTCTGTCTGTCTGTCTGTCTGTCTGTCTGTCTGTCTGTCTGTCTCTCTCTCTCTCTCTCTCTCTCTCTCTCTCTCTCTCTCTCTCTCTCTCTCTCTCTCTCTGCCTCCTACTTGTATGTAGACCACTTTGACATGCTAGCGCAGATGCGGAATCGCATCTCGTAGAATACAGGCCGCTGCTCCAAGCATGTGTCAGAGCCGGTTCGGAGTTAGTGGCAGAGTTCGGGCAGGCTTGACGAATGCCGTGTGTCACCGATGTGACTTCTATTTCCATTAGTGCTGCAGGACAGTCGGTGTCACCACTCACTCCCACCGAAGCCCCCTCTCCCTGGTGAGTCGCAACAATCAGTCAGTCGTTAACTGCCCGAATTCAGTCGCTAGAATAGATGCCCCGCTTCCACTCCGTGCAAAGTACTGCATTTTGTACTCCTCCATCCAGGCAGCACCGACTGATGCAGGCATCGTTGACTGCTGCTTCTCCTCCTCCTCCTCCTCCTCCCCTTCCTCCCCTTCCTGCTGCTTCGGCGGTCCCCCTCCCCTTCCAAGGGTCCGTCTGACAGCGAGCTGGTTGCCCGCATTGCCGTGTGCTTGGCAATATGCTGCTGCAGTAGCTGGGCTACGATCCGAGCCACGGCCACTGTCTGCTCAGAGTCGAATCGATATGTGCATAATGCATCCCGCTGTGCATTATCCCCCCCTATGTGCGTAGAATACGCAAAGCAGTCTTTGCCCTCCTTGCATTGTGCATAATCTCCCCTAATATGTACATTTATATTTTGTTGGTCGTCAGCATATAAAGGGGAAATTGTGTGATTAGCATCGGCCTATCCACATTCCTATTTCCGATAGAATAACTGTTTTCTCTGTGGAATGGGGTCTTGGACTCAGCATGTAAATTCGAGACAAAATAACTGAAAAGTACTTGTACACTTAGTGGGTGCTTGTGGCTCAAAACAAACTATTTACAAGTATGGCACAAATTACAGAGTTATGATGCGAATGCATGATGTGGCCTGTTGTACTGCTGGGCTTAATTCCCTCCAAACCACTGTTGTGGCAATAACCGAGTTGTCTTTTGTTGTGTAACCATTCACGGGTGCAGTGCCTAGTAATTGTTAAAGCTTGTTGACACCAACTAGACAGCAGTTTGCTGTTAGCGCACTCACTGCATAGTGTATGTAGAATCCCCATACACAACTGTATTCATGCTAAACTTTGGCTTCTCATGCTGAAAGTCGGCAGGTATAAAAGCCCTTCTTGAAGAGATGAGATTCCTTGCATGTTAAATGTGCTCTTTGATGAACTCTTGTCAGATCAAGTAGGTCCGCCTCTTCATAAGTTCAGCCCTGGAACTCATCTTAAATGTGAACCGAATGCAACGTCATTTTTGTGAAAGCTGCAAGACCTGCAAACTGAAATGCTTTTGAGTGTGCGCCTTGGAGTGTGGCTTGCATCGATGATGTATGAAAGCACCTGCACCTAGCAAAGCTGCAGTTTGTTGCCAAAGATTGTGGCTGATGTTGTTTGGTAACCTTGGTTAGCCTATTCAACCCGATGTTGCGATGGGAGGCAGTTTGCAGAGCAATGACAAAAATGGCCAAAGCACTTCAGGTTAAATATGCTGCCGAGAAACCTGCAAACAGCTTTCTATTGTGCGACCGATAGCTGGAGTCTCGTGCGATTTCGCAAAATTGTCAGCCGAAAGTAGTCCTTTTCTTCGGCCGCTCTTGTGTTAAGCATAGTCACCGATGCCATTACTTGTTTTGTGAGTATTCCCGTGTGCTGGGAGCCTTGAGAAATTGAGTATTGCTCACTCTGCGCCAGCCAGCTTTTGTACTCAGAGCTGAGGTCGAGGTTACTTGTGAGTAAGCTTGCTTGCTGTCAGCAGCCCTGTTAGTTACCCAGACGGCCTCTTGTGCGTGCGTTGGTCTACCTACCGTGATTTGCCGCTCTACCAAGAAACCTGCTGCGGCAGCTTGAGCTCTTACACAATCGTATGTGGCTCAGTGGCCTGCACCCGGTAGGAGCATGCTTTGGCAGCAGCCGGTGGCCTGCCCGTTGGACTTCGTCTGTCCACAGCCGATGTGTGTGGCTATAGCCTCATGTTCGTGCTCCCGAGGCAGAAATGCACCTTGATCGAGTCAGCAGCGTCTGCTGAAGCACTTTATTTTGGAAGGGTTTAGCTGACTGCTTTCTCTCTCTTCACTCTCTCCTTGATCTCGTTCAGCCTACCTTAAGCTGCCTCTCAACACTAAATGTAATTTACACTGTCTGTATTTACTCAGCCTCCGGAAAACCATCAACCCTCACGAGGACAGCTCTCGCCGTGTCGATGTGTCGCTCAAGCTCTGGGTGCAAGAGGCCAAGAATTGCCAGTCAAAAAAGCGGTGTGTATCTCCATCGCGTCCTCTCTCTCTTCTCCCTCACTCTCTGTGTGTGGTTGTGCGTGCGCTAGCCCTCCTCACTGCTCTTGTCTGCCTCTTCCTCTAAGCCAGCTGCTGCATGGCCTGTACATTCAAATAGTGGTTACATTGCAGGTACTTCTGCGAAATCTTGCTGGACAAGACGGTGTATGCTAGGACGTCAACGAAAGCCAAAGGAGACATGCTGTTCTGGGGAGAGCAGTTCGAGTTTGAGTGAGTGCTTCTTTGACCTATGACCTTCCTTCATAATGTCGGCAGTGTGGTGCACTGCATGCCCTCGTTGCAGTCTGCTCTGGGGGTTTATGTTGTTAGTCCGGTGGGTGCTATCCGATGGCATTTTCCATCACTAGCCTGGCGGAGGAGGCAGTCATCAAAAGCCGCTAGTTCGACCTTTGCTAGAATGATAAATGATTAGTGACACATTCACTTTGATTATTGCATGTAGTTGCTAGTAAGTCTGCTCTGCAAGGCTTTCTGTTGCATTCATTTCCCTCTGCACCTTCCTCCCCTCCCCTGTGTACCTGCTGGTCACGTGTGCTGGCTCCCAGCAGTTCGGGAAGTGCTCGGGTGTCAGACAGGCAATTCAGCGGCGGCCGTGTGCTGTAGCAGCTGCTTCTTGGCTATTGCCTGTCTGTCCTGTAGCTCCAGGATGACTGATCGAATAGCCTCCTCCCCCCCCCCCCCCGAGTGAGACAGTTCCGGCACCTCCCTTCGAGCTAGGCGCTTCAGCTTTGCTGCGATTAGCTGCCTTTGCCAAGGGCAGGGCTTGGCCGGTTTTTTGTCTCTATGCCAGACCGAGAACTTCTGGCCCCTTTCGAGCTCTGACGCTGTCTCGCGCTTGGCTGTGCTCTCGAGCACGCAATGCTGGCCGGCATCGCGCTGCACGCACCACACGGCAGCACCGTCTTCGTTGCAGGAACTTGCCGGCCATCAGCTCGGTGACGCTGACCCTGTTCAAGGAGAGCAACGACAAGCGGACGCGGCTGCGGCAGGTCTGGACCGGCGGCAGCAGCGATCGCGGAGCTGTGGCCGTCGGCTGCGTGACCATCGCCGTGTCAGAGCTACTCAACCGCCAGCTTTCCGAGCAATGGTGCGTGCGCAGCCCTCGCCTGCCGTCTCCGCTTCCTTCCTCATCCGATTTCCAGGTCGCTGCTGCCGGCCACCCTCAGCCCGCCTGCGGCCATCGTCTTCGGCCATCGTCTTCGGCCATCGTCTTCGGCCATCGTCTGGCCAGGCGCCCCGGCCTGCCTGCCTCAACTAGTGCTGCATCGCGGCCTGCTCACGGCAGCCCGATCGCCCCCTCCCCACGCCCATTCGCCCCCTGCTCCCGACCTGCTTGTGGCAGCCCTCGGTCGGCAGCTGAATGCCGAGCCCTGCCGCCTTCGCGGCCTCATCGACGCTCTTCCTCCTCCGACAGGTACCCTGTCAGTCAGGTTCCGGCGCCGTCATCTGCGTCGACCGGCTCTCGGTCGAGCCGGGACTCGAAGGCCAACAGCGCTGGAGCGGCGAGCGCGTCCGGCGAGAGCCTGCTGCCGCAGATACGCGTCAAGGCGCGCTACCAAGCGGTGCAGGTGCTGCCGCTGGCTCTGTACAGCGACCTGTCGCAGGTGGGTGCGCTGCGCTCGGTTGCTCCCCCTCCCTCCCCTCCCCACAGTTTGGGCCTATGTCGCGCGCTGCTCATCGTTTGCCCGTCGGCTGCCTTGGGGCCGGCTTCCTGTGTCCGAGAGCGCTTTCTCCCGAGCCATCCTCCGTTGGTGTGCCGCTCCAGTACGTGCAGCACAACTACCTCAACCTCGTGGCCGAGCTGGAGCCAGCGCTGCCCGTGCGGGCCAAGGACGACGTGGCAACCGTGCTGGTCAACATCTTGCATCATGAGGGCAAGGCCACCATGTTTCTTTGCGACATCGTCATGGCCGACGTGCTGAAGCAGGGTGAGGCCTGGCGTCAGTCGCCGCCGTAGCAGCACTGCCGAGCGGGCGTCCGGCATTGACTCTCGGTCATGCGTCATACCTGGGTGGAGTTGGGGGGGTAATGAGCCGCTCTGCTCCTCACGGTACCTGTGTAGCCGTATTCTCGTTGCACCATGGGACTGCACTAAGGCTACTATAGCCTTCGACAGAATGCGTGCTGCCTGCACTAACAGGACGAACCGCAGCATCCGATTGCAGAGGCTCAAGCCCTATCACTCACCGTTTTTTCGTGGGTTTGCTGTGCTCAGCTGCACGATGCGCTGAGTGGCTTCCGATTGCCAGGGTGGGATAGGCGGGGGGGGGGGGGCCCCGGGGCGTGCGAGCCCCTCCGGGGGCGGTGGCTCGTGCGTTCGGCTCCTGGGAACGCGTGTGGACGTGTCGGCGCCGCACTCTTCTGTTGCAGAGAACAGCCACGTGGTTTTCCGAGGCAACACGATCGCCACGAAGGCGATCGAGGCGTACATGAAGCTGGTCAGCGTGCGCTACCTGCGCTCGACGCTTGGGGAGTGCGTGCGAGCCATCCTCGATGCCGGCGATGACTGTGAGGTCGACCCGTCCAAGTTGCACGGCAGTGGCGGCTCGGGCAGCTCGGCGTCGCATAGCGCGCTGGCCAGGCACCAGGCCAGCTTGGTCAAGTATTGCGAGCAGGTCTGGACCAAGATAGCCGGGTCGCTGGCGCAGTTCCCCAGGTAGGTGTGCGAGCAGTGGCGGCGGCGATGTCGCTGTGGCTGCCGTCTAGAACGAGCTGTCGGCCGGCAGCTTCTGATTGGCTCTCATTGTTGCTGCAGCTGCTGCACTCCGGCACTGCTCTTTCTGGCGTGGCCACAACTAACTTGCGCAGCAGCACGGCAGGCCCCTTCCGGGCCAGCCGTGCTGCTGTCGACGCAGGGCACAGCACCTCACTTGCTGCGCAACTACTACCTCCCCCCTCTTAGACGCCTGTAGCAGCTAGCCTTCGTGCGCTGCTGAAGGTCCAGCTAGCAGTTAGCCATCAGCACCGACATGCAAACGCCAATCGACCCCGACAAGAAAGGGGGCCTTCAGCGGAGCAGCTGACCAGGTCGGCTGCTGCTGTTGCCGCTGCCTACTCCTCCCCATGGCTGCACTTTGCTTACTGCACGTTATGGCCGTTATTTCCTGTGCTGCTTTGCGTAGGAGTGACATTTCCTCCCTGAGTGAGCAGCGCTGACCTCTGCTGCTCCAGCAATTTGCTTACGGAGCAATTCGCTTACGAAGGCTTCTTCGTCATAAAAAAAGACAAGCTTTACCGCTCTAATTGCCAGATCCAATTGCCAGATGTGCAGCGCCCAAGCCGTGGGTGTGGCTGATGCAGCTGGCTGGCTGGCTGACGCAGAGGAGGAGCCACGTGCCACTCCTTATAGAGTTTTAAGAGACTATGTAAGACCCATGCGGTGCCACCTGGGCAGTGAGTAAAAGAGGGCATGCCCTCTTCGAGAGCAGGCTGCATAAGCACGGACGAGAAGCAGCCTGTCATCTGCCGTCGGAGAGATGCGCGCGGCGGCCCTGTCCGGAGGCACGCCGGCCCTGTCCGGACAGGGCCGCATGTAGCAGCAGCAGCAGAAGAGCTGCGTTGGCTGTCACCCTACTTGCTTGCGCACGAGGCACTTGTGCAGAATCTCTCGCTGGAGGACGCGAGCGAGCGACCCGGGTCGCCGTGTGCAGAGCGACTAGCCCCTGAGTCGAGACCGGTGCCCTCTCTCTTGGCGCCGCCTCCTGGCCAAAGGTCATGGCCATGCAACGGCCGCCGTCCCAGCGCCCGAGGTGTGCAGCTAATGCTTGTGCCCACCACTCGGTCACGCGCCACGATTTCCGCGGCTCTCATCCACCCACCCACAGTAGGCCATTTGCTACTGCAGAAAAAGCCGAGACCGCGAAGGCTCGGACGCGAAGCCGAGCCTTCGTGCTGTGCAAAATTATTGGGGTGATTCCGAAGTGAGTCTGCGACGTACGCCTCTGCTCGCGCGAGTCGTGCGTGCATGAGCCGGTAGTGAGTTGGTGCCCGTGTTGTTACTCGTGTTGTTGCTACTCGTGAGCGCCGGGTGCTGCGCTTGTGTTTTCGAACGCGTGCAACTAAGCGGCAGTAGTTCCTTAACTCACCTCGGGTGCCGGGTATGCGCAATATGCAGCTAATTTGCACGTGCAATCGATTGCAAGCAGTAGCTGCGAATTGGCACGCTTTTGCATCTCGAGCTCTGCGCTCTGTGAGCTGCTCGACATCCGGCAGCAGAGCATAATTATGGGCACCGAGCAGCAGCAGCAACCGAGGCGGGCAGCACGCAGCTGGTCTGCTGGGCAGCGGCATCTCGCGCGGATTAGCTTCTGCTGCTGTTGCTGCCATCCCTTGCCGTTCCGGCTGAAGTGCCAAGTCTGAAGTCTGTCCATTCCTCTTTGTCGGCCCAGAAACTGATCATCGCAGACTCAAGTCAGTCGAGACAACTGCCGTGCGCTTCAGCTGATAGAGCGGATTAGGACCGTAGAGGCAGCAGCGCTGAGGCAGTGGGCTGTGAGGGTTCAAAAGTAGGATCGTTCTCAGCTCGTCGCTTGGCTCGCTGTTTTGTTACCGCCCTTCTGCTTTTTATCCACTGAGCTGGAGAGAGAGAGAGAGAGAGAGAGAGAGAGAGAGAGAGAGAGAGAGAGAGAGAGAGAGAGAGAGAGAGAGAGAGAGAGGAATCACGGGACACCTGCCCTAGGGCTCTGCTCTCGAGTGCAACCACGGCTTTTGAGCTCGCCCTCAAAGCAGAAGCAGGGACGTTGCCCTTGACCAACCTCCTTTACCCACCTGCTTGACCGTATCCTTGGAACTGCTGTGAGCGAGCACGCGACAGGGCGAACAAAAATAATAAAAGCTAGCTGATTTAGCAGCCTCTTTTTGTATAGCGACAGAAAAACCTTTACGGCTATCACCACCACCGCTTGCAGTGGCGATAAAGGATCGCCCACCGCAGGAATTGAACCCACGACCTCGATGCCGAGGTCGTGAAAAGCAACCGTCTTACCTAGTGAGCCATTACGGCTGTCCGTGCATGCACAGCTGCGCCGCCCGGCTCGTGGGATGATGCGGCCAGCCTCCCTCTGTCGAAAGGCCTCTTTGCGCATGCGCACAGGTGCCCGAAACTCGTCGGTAGTGCGTCCAATGTACGCCGTCTTGACTTGGCGTCATTGCGCTCGCCCGTTGCAGCGAGCTTCGAGACGTGTTCGCCGCCTTCCGCGGCCGCTGCCGAGACCTCGGCAAGGCCGACCTCGCCGACAACCTGATAAGCGCGTGTGTCTTCCTTCGCCTGCTCTGTCCGGCCATCATGTCGCCGAGTCTGTTCGGGCTGTGCCACGAGTTTCCCGACGAGCGAGCGTCTCGCACGCTCACTCTTGTCGCCAAGACGATACAGAGCCTGGCCAACTTCACCAAGTTCGGTAGCAAGGAGGACTACATGCTGCACATGAACGAGTTCGTCGATCGCGAGTGGGCTCGCATGCACGAGTACCTGCAGAAGATATCGGTGAGTGACAATGGGTTTGCCCAGAGAGGAAGAGAGGGGGCTTGCGAGCATCAGCTTGGGCCGTGTGCGCGAGCGACGTGTCTCACCTATGTGGGCAGCCATTTGCAATAATCAGTCGTCGAGCTTGTTGTGTTGTGGTCGCGAGCAGCCCTGCCCGATTGGTTTCGTTGTTTCTCGGATCGGCTGCACCGTCCGTCGGACAGTTTCCCCCCTCCCACCTGCCGTCAGCAGGCAGCTTGCCAACCTTTAATGACATCACAGGTGCTAACATCTTTGATGTGCTACTTGCCGACTGCCTCGTCGGCCGGCTCGCCCCTGCCGATGCCAGTTCCAGCTGCCTCATGCGCTCGGACCCACTAATGTCAGCGGTTAAGAATAGCTGGTGTTTGTTACAGCTCTGTACAGGCTCTGCCAATAGCTGCCATTATGCTGGTGTTTATACTTGCCAACTTTTCGTTCCTTTTCTCCCTCTCCTTTCCTCCCTCTCATTTCCTCCCTCTCATTTCCTCCCTCTCATTTCCTCCCCTTCTCTCTGTCTGTCTGTCTGTCTCTGTCTGTCTGCCTGCCTGTTTCTCTCTCTCTCTCTCTCTCTCTCTCTCTCTCTCTCTCTCTCTCTCTCACTGTACGCTCACACAGTGCACCTTTCTAGTTAAAATTGGTTGCACTTGTGCGGTGCTCACTTCCCGTTTCGGAAGTCGTAGGTTTTACTTGCGAGAACGGGGCAGCTATGAGGCTTCGTGATGTAGTCCCAGGCATGCCTGCTGCAATCGCTGGCAGTGATCACTTATGTGATAGGCATTATTGTCAGACCCTCCTGACTCCTTTGATCTAATCTCATCGAGTTATTGTCTCGACCTGCCTTCTTGCACCTGGGTACAGTGCTGGCCGGCTACTGGTTCCTTCCAGCGCGCTTGCCACTCGTCCTATCCTGTGGGTCGCTGGCAGCTGAGGAATGCATTGTCCAACTCCTTGTGTGCCCGCCAGCGCTACATACGTGCCTCCTCCCCTCCTAAGCTGTCTTGCGGCCCTGTCCAATGTCCCCCGGCACACAGCTGGCTGGAGTCGTTAGCATCTCCCGTTGCTCCTGCCGCTGAGCCGGTTGCGCCGGTCGCTTTCTCCCAGGTCTGCCGTTTTCGTTCGCTGCGCGACGGCTGCACACGTGGAAGCAGCACTAAGGCGACGGCTGGCTGGCTGGCCGAGCAGCCGTTTGGCCGCACGCCGCCTGCTAGGCTGCGCTCTTCGCAGCTCAGCCGCTGCCCGCCTCTGCATCCGATCCCAGTTTGCGGCCTGTTTGGCGTCGTCTGCTGCGGCTCGCGTGTGCGCCGCCAGCGACCCCACCGCCACCGCTGCTTCTTTTCCGCCCAGTCGATCGACAGCAAGTACCGGCGGATTGACTACGAGGGTCGTGTCGACGTTGCCAAGCACCTCTCGCTGCTCCACTCGCTGCTCGTCGAAGAAGCCAAGGCAGGCGACTCGCCACCGTCGGAGGCAGCCGCTTCCGGCGGCGACAGCTCCGATAAATCGGCCGGCAGCTCGCCTGTGTCCGAGATGCGTCGTCACCTGCAGCCTGTTCTGCAGCGTCTCACCGACGAAGTGCTGCACGGCGGCGAGGTCTTTCCTTCCTCGCCGCCGGCCGTAAGCGGCAGCGGCGGCAGCAGCTCCGCCGGCGCAGCTGCTGCCGCCATTGCCGTGGACTGCACGCCTCGCCAGGGCCACAGTCCGGACCAGGCCGTGCCGGCGGCGCACGTCGACTGGCGGCAGTCGTCGGGGCGTCGCAGCAGGCCTCTGTCGGCCGGCGACCATTCCACCGTGGCCGCCTTAAAAGACGGCTGCGCACCGTTGCCGACGGCCGGCGAAGTCTGCTCGCTGGCGGCTGCCACCAAGCCCAGGGACGGGACGCCGTCGGAGCCGGCCCAGTGGCCCGGGGCGCAGCGGCACGCTGCCGCGCCGCTGCAGCATGCTGCCGGTGAGAGGCACGCGCTCACCGAGCCGCGAGCACGATCCTTCCGGCAACTGCAGACATCGAGAGCTGCAGGTGGTGGTGGTGGTGGCAGCGGTGGCCTTGGCAGCGGCAATCCTGTCGAGTGCATGAAGCAGCCGCCGTCGGCGGCTGCAGTCCGGTCTGTCGGTGGCGGCAGGCATGAACTGGCTAGCGACAGTGCGTACGATACGCTTCGCTCGACCGGCTCCCATAGCGACGGCGGCTGGTCTCAGTGCGATGCGAGCTTCGGTGGTGGTGGTGGTGGGAGCGGCAGCAGGCTGAACGACTCGCTGTGCGGCAGTAGCGGCAGCTTGCTTGCATCCACCAAAAAGATGGTGCTACACAAGGTTTGGGACCGAGTCCTCACAGCGAATGAACTCATAACAGGTGGGCAGGCAGGCAGGCCGGTCCGGTGGGAGGGCCAGCCAACCACGTATGATTTGAGTTGTTGTTCGCTCGCCTCTTGCTTCACCACAAACTGTAAGCGGCTCGGTTCCCCTGCCCCACTTCCCCCTCCCACTCGCCAGCCACCTGGAGGGCGGGCAGACGCAAGAAGTTGACCGCCTGCCCGAATGTCGCTGGGCGCATGCAGCACCTGGCCGGACCTGCTGTGCGCTCTTCAATGTCCCACTCTCGTCTGCAGGAGACTACGTTGATCTGATCTCGTATGTGGACGACACGCGCGGCTCGCCGAGTGACGGCAGTAGTGGCAGCAGCACGCTGACCACGACGCCCAGCGCAGCGGCTGCGCCACCTGGCGGCGGAGGCCACCATGCAGCCTCCGCGAGCTTCCGCGAAGGGAGCGACAGCGGGTCGAGCGCCTCGCTCGGCAGTGGCGGCGGCGATACCCTGTCCAAGAAAGGTAGCAGCACCGGCAGCGGCCGGCCCGCCACCTCAGCAGCTGCTGCGCCCCCGGCCGTCGGTCGGTCGGCCGCGCCCCACCCAGCTTGAGATGGTGGCAGGAGGGGGGAGCAGACAGTCAAACAAGCGTGAGCCCCGACTGCTGGCGAATCCGAAGTGACGGCTACATTTGTGCCGCAAGTTTTCTCGTGCCTAGTGCAGGTGTTGCATCCCGTGCCGCAGCAATTCTCCTGCTGCAAATATCGGTAAAGTCAAGCCTGCCCAAACCAACCGTGAACTCCTCGGCACTGTCGCTTGACACGCCCCGTTCGAGGGCTCCTCAGAGCCACTCTGCCCAGCCTCGTAATGGATCGCCAGAGAGAGCTAGGAGCGGCATGGCCTTCGGGGGGGTGTGGCAGCAGTCGGCGATCGCAGCGGTAGCTTCGCAAGGCCTTGGGGGGGTTGCGGCTCACCGTGGCAGCCAGTCTTGCCAGCGATTCCCAAAGCCTCGAAGCATTTTCTTACCATCGTGAATGTTTGGGGGGCTGGTGTCCAGTAACCAGGGGTAAATAGGCTGTGCTCGTGGCTTGTTATAGCTGGCAACCGGCTCGGCCGGCAGATTGTTGCGTTATGCGGCAGCTGCTGCTTCGGTCCGAACCCTCCTGACTGCCTTGCTACCGTCTAACTCTCGGGGAATCATTAGCAGACTGGCGATTGGGCGACTGGCCAATTGGAGCAGTGTGGCTATGGCAACGGGTGGAGGACCCGGCTGATGTTGCAGCACAGCTCAGCAGCAGCAGCAGCTCCCACGCTCGCCCGTGGCTCGGTCGAGTCGAACGGCGGAGGCTGTCCTGCTTCCTTTGCCATGAAGGCATCAGATGTGTGAGAGATGAGACAGACACAGAGAGGGAGACAGATATACAATACAGAGAGACACTGAGAGCTACTGCTGCTTTTGCAAGAAAGATTTTACTCTTTTATGACCACGTCTTTAGCTGACAGAGTCATTGAAGGGGGTCACGTGGCCGAAGTTGTTGTCAAAGAGCGTCGTCGTGAATGTCAGAGCAAGTTGTTGGGACGTTTCGGTCATACGAAAGTTGAACCGTTTAAATGTAGCTCAGTCACCAGCTCAGTACACAGCTTTACCCTATCCAGTCTAGCTGTAGGCAGCACCTGCCGGTCCGGGCACCTGTCTTGTCGGCCTCTGGGTAGCCGTGCAGCAGGGCAGGCGCCTGGCAGACTTTGCATCTTCTAGATGCCTCCCTGGCATCCTGTCAAATTGGATAGGCAGCTGACAGACGTTGACGAACAGTACAGTCCGGCTATTTTTTCACGGGCTATTCAGCCTCCCTGTGCCTCAGCCGGTGAGTGCTAGAAGTCACCTGGCTGCCCTAGCATGCCTGGGCCGTGTCAGTTGCCCCTGGGCTCATTCCTAGCACCCAACCCGGTAGATGCCTGGGGGACTCTATCCCTCCCTCCCTCCCTCCCTCCCTCCCTCCCTCCCTCCCTCCCTCCCTCCCTCCCTCCCTCCCTCCCTCCCTCTCTCTCTCCCTCTTCCTCCTGCTGCCTCTGCTGCTCTTTTTGCAGCTCTCCACTTCCTCTCTTTTCTCTTCCCCAATCCTCTCCTGCGCGGCACTTGTACGTCGATATGGTGACCCTTGCTCTGTGTCGCCGACATGCCCGTGCGCCTACTGTTTTAGCAGGCGCCGGCTGGTGCCCGCCTGCACCCACCACACCGGTGCGCCAGGCACCGCTGACCATCTTCAATCCGGCCTTCCGCGTCGGCACGTCACACGTGCCGGCTGGGCCTGAGCCGTCGACCGCCCTGCCATTTTCGCGCTCCTACCCCGGTCACGTGGGCACGGAGCCTGCGGATGCCAGCGGCAGCGGGACGACCGCGCCTCCGAGGCCACCTCGTTGGCACACACCCGACAGGTGCGAGTCAGCTCTCTCTCTCTCTCTCTCCTCTGCTCCTCCCCTCCTGTCCCTGCGACGTGCCCCTGCGCACCCATTGTTTGTGTCTGCGTGTGTGTGTGTGTGTATGCACGCATGTGGCCTTCGTGCAAGTGTGCGTGTGTAGCTGATTTCTTGGGTTATACGCATACGACCTATGCACGAGCGCTGCTGCTTCCACGTCTGCTGCTCACCGGGTCACATTGAACTCCGAGCAAGACTCACTACGCAGAGCTCCGGCAGCAGATCGCGCGAGCAGCTGCTTGGCTGCTGTTGGCGCGAGCGAGTGAGCCACCGAAGGGCAATGCCCGCGAGCAATGCCCGCCCTGCAGGCCTGCTCGCGGGCATTGCAATTTGCACGCCGTCGGAGCAGTCGTGCCGAGCATTGCTTGCTTGCCTCCTGCCACTCGTTCACAGCGCCTCTCGTTCGCCAGGTACGAATCGCTGAGCATAAGAGCCAAGCATGACACTGCATCCGCCTCCGTGGCCGGTCATGCATCGACGACGATGGCAGCGGCAGCCGGCGCGCAGGTGCTGAAGCTGCAGCTGCCGCTGCTCGTCAGCCTCGGCACCACGCCGGTGGCTGCGGCAGCCGCTGCCTCCTCCGTGGCACCCCTCTGCCAGGTTCCGATTCTGATGACGAGGTGGACTGTGTCGAATGGTAGTAGCTGCAGCCCCGGCAGCAGCGGCGGCGGCAGCTTTGGCAGGCCCGATGCAGCCTCGGCGCCCAGGGAGCAGCCGTCCGGAGGTAAGGGCCACTCGTTCGCGGTGGCCGCACAAGACAGCGGCACCTTCCCCACCTGCTTGTACCGCCGTAATGCGAGTCGTCAGTGCGAGCTCAAGAACGCATTGCTTTCCCTCTCTTTTTGCAGCTGATATGTATGCAGCATTCAGCCGGCGGCCCACTGCTGCCTCAGCTGCTGCGACACCGATGGACGGCAGTGGCAGCCGACGTGACATGCTGCCAGGCGAGAGCAGCACGTGGTCGAGGGGGTGAGCATGCTGTCGCTGGCTTGGCGCCAGCTGCTGCCTTTGCTAGCTCTCCCCTGCTGGTGGTGTCTCAGGCAGGAGGGCTGGCAATGTTGCAGCATCCGGGGGGGCCCCCACCCAGCTGTCATGCTGTAGCCACCGCAATGGCTCGCTGCCAGAGTTGGCCTCTGAAAGCCGGCCCTGGCGAGCAGTAGCTCACTGTAAGCTAAGGCCTCAAGGCACGGCTTGCTGTAAGCCGACCGACGCAATCCCGGTGGGAGCTAGCAGAGTGTCACTCACTGGCTCCCGCCCACGTGTCGTGCCCACGTGCACCCTGAGCGACTTGCCTGCGTGAGTTTTCCAAGGCAGCAGCTGATCAGCCAACTCGGAGAGGCCGCACGGCTCGGGCGCAGCCACGAGCCAGTTCTGCTCGCCCCCTCGCCCCCAGCCCTTGCACTCGGCTCAGAGCTTTGGCAGCCACGTGAAAGCGTCTTGCCCCGCCCAATCCGGTTGCTCTTGATTGCGGTCCAGACTTTGGTAGGCAAGCCGCGCGCTAATGGCTGCATTACAAGAGAGAATCGCCTGTTGCAGCCCTCGTCGTTGTTGCTCAAACCTCGGGAACACGGGACTATTGGTCTAGTCGACCCCTGCGGCCTTGCCGGCAGACACTCCGGTCCCTTTTGAAAGAGCCCGAGAGACGTCTTTCCTTCCCCGCTCTTGTGGGAGTGCCGTCGCCGTCACGTGATTCTGCCCCAGCCCGAGAGGCATCTTTCCTTCCCTGCTCTTTCCTCTTTAGCTAGCGATTCCATGCAAGGAGAGCCGGTGAGAGCAAAACCAGCTGCGTTCGTGACCTTTGATGTCATGGACGTCAGCATGTTTTTCCCCCTCCCGTTAGCGAAGCTCCTGTTTGGAGACTCTTCTTCACTAGCCCTCCCGTGGCGTGTGTCGGAGGACGTCTGTGAGGGGGACGCAGTCTTGCCCAGGTCCCGATCACCATTGCATTGCGCCACCTTTGCATTATTACAATTGTTTTTTGTCCGATGCATTTCATTTCATTCCATGTCCGATGCATCGTTTCATTTGGACTGGCGGCGTGGCTTTTTGCAGGATGAGCTCCGGACAGTGTGCTTACCGTGACGAGCGGCTTTCTAGCAATGCCGCCGCCTCCAGCAGCAGCAGCTCTTATCACCAATCTCATTTGGACGTCCACGGCCGTGCGTCAACCGCAAGCGCCGTGCTCGCCTCCTCGATGGACGGTTGCCGCACGCTGCCCATACCAAGGCGCAGTGGAGTCGACATGGCTGCCGAGGTGCGCCGTAGCAGCGGCGAGCGTCGTCCGCCGCAATGCTGCCGCTTCGCAGCCGCGCGCCTGGCGCCGCTGGCCCGCGAGGCGCCGCTGCCTCGCTCCGGGGCGCATGGGCCTCACGCCGTCTCGCGGTGCCTTGTCGCTCAGCGTGAGAGCGTCGAGTTCCTCAAGCAGCAAGTGGAGGAGGCACAGCGACGCCTGGTCGACACCGAGCAGCGGCTAGCTCAGCAGGCCGAGCAGACGGACCGCACGATCCAGGAGTGGCGCCAGCGACTAGAGGCCAGCGAGGAGGTCGTGCGCTTGCAGTCCAGGGTCAAGGACGAGCAGATCGAGGGCATCGTGCAGAGGTGCGAGCGCTGCTCTTTTTTTTGCCCTCTCCCTCCCTCTTCACTCTTTCTCTGTTCGCATCCTGTCTTCCCAGTCGCACTGCTGATTTTGCCAGCGCTGCTGAGCAAAGCTGCAGCCACCGTCTCGCTCACACGGCTTCGTCGGTGCTGCCTGCTTTGCACTTGACGTCCTCGTTGAGGCCTGGGGGGGTGGGGCAGGGGCCTCAGAGGTGCGAAGCCTCAGCGGAGAACGCACGTCCTGGTCGTTCACCGGAGGTCGTTTGCGGCTCACTCGGTTGACCTGTTTTTCTTCGTTTGTGGCTTGTGTTTCGTGGGAAAGCTAGCATGCTCAGGTGCAAGCACGGTGTTTCTTGGATATGCTTCGGGCACCCACAGCGCTAGCTAGCCTGCCTGCCCACCTGCAGGCTAGCCCCCCTCCGGTAGGCGATGCTAGGATATATCGCACTTGCACTGAGTAATTGTTACTCTGGTGTGCTGGTGCTAGTGAAGTTGCTCAAGATGCCCTTGAGGCACTTGGCCAAATGACTTAATGGCACTAGTGATGCATCAGTGCATGCTCATATCTCCCCGTCTGTGTGTGTGTGTGTGTGTGTGTGTGTGTGTGTGTGTGTGTGTGTGTGTGTGTGTGTGTGTGTGTGTGTGTGTGTGTGTGTGTGTGTGTGTGTGTGTGTGTGTGTGTGTGTGTGTGTGTGCATGCAAGCACATATGCATGCACGTGCTGCTTGCTCATTACATCTAGCCCCTAGTGGCCAGAGTATGCACAATGTTCTCGGTCAGCCGTATGTGGCATCCTTTCTCTTTGTGATCCGATAAGCTGGATTTTGGAAGGGAAATCCCTTGCCTTGCTGTGTTCGGCTGGGTAGCTGGCTAGTTTAGAGGTGTGTTTGATTTTGTGTGCATGCTAGTGACGGTTTAGTTCGTAAGCAGCCGATGCTGTGGTGTTCTCTTGGTCGATCAGAGTCGATGCGACTGATCCTAAACGTCATGCATAGAAGGAAAGGTGTGGTGAGCTAAAGTTGACATGCAGTTTCTCTCTCTCTCTCTCTCTCTCTCTCTCTCTCTCTCTCTCTCTCTCTCCCTCTCTCTCTCTCTCACTTTCACACACATACATACACACACACACACACACACACACACACACACACACACACACACCGTCGCAAGCACTCATGCACGTGCACACTGTTGCGAGGGAAGTGCTTCCAAGCCGACACTGCCTGCAAGAGCTGTGTGTGCAATGTGCCGAAGAAATGCGGCCGTGCTAAGACAGACTGCCCGTGGCGCGTGTTGAATGCGGTGCTGCCTGCTAGCTAGTACCTGGCCCTCCCACACAGCCCCTCCCAGTGAGTGGTATTCGAAACACGCCCTTGCAAGGCTTTTTTGCATTAATCAAGGGTGAAAGGTAGAAGTTTTGTGGAAGGTAACTCCCTGCAATCTGGGATTTATTCCCTAGATTGTATGCTTGAAGCAAAAGCATCGCCTCGATCCCTTGGCGATTGCTTGTGTGTCCTTTGTTCGTGGCCATCAGCCTTAGCCTTGTTCGTGTACCTGCTGACTTTGGTTTCTGCATCTGCCTTGGAGGTGTACCATGCCACATAATGCCAGCCACTTGCAACAAAAAAGGACTGGCTCATTTTTCAGATCATGATCCGTCACAGGTCACAGTGGTTGCCTGCCTAGCTGTTACAACATTGCATAGGAAAGTGGCGTCATTCGATTCCTTGCACACTATGGTCACCGACTGTACGGGAGTGGTGCCCCATTCATCCCCCCTGACAGTGCTCCTTCCGGGCCCATGACGTGATAGCGATTAAGCGCTGGGCTGGCATAGCTCTTGTACTGCTATTCCTGTTTCTGGCGGGTGCATATTTCCGGGTTGCCCGACTATGCATGGCTGCCAACTGGTCTGGAATCGTAGGCCCGGCTGTGCCATCTCACCCGGCCGCTTGTGCACAGCACAGAAATGGCATTGAATGATGAGAACGCTTGCTACCTTGAGCTGTTTGCTTGAATCTGCTGCCATCAACGGCTGCTCGTGTGGCTGCCGAGTCCTTTGCATGGGATAGCACTGGGGGGATGACCCCTGGCGCCGCCCTACGATTTCCCCTCCCCCCAGCAGTTAGGTTCATCGTCATGCTGCTTACGTGTTGAAAGGCTGACTGCTGGGCAGCACATCTCCCGACCACCTGCTGCTTGTGGAGGAACGACTCTGTCAACGACGTTGTGCAAATATTGCAGTAAACTCTATAAGGACCAAAACTAGAGCTCTGTCTCATTCATTCAGACGATTGCAAACTATAAATTGATTATCATATTATTGTTAGCGTGGCTTGTCTGCACGAAGATTCGCATAGTAAATCCGAGTAAATACCTCGAATTCCCGAGCTAAATACCTACTCCTGCTTTTTCTTGCCCTCAAGGGCAGCTGTGCCCTCGGAGCTAAGCACAACACTTGGCGAATTGCAAATGTATGCATGCGACCCGTGCGTCGTCTCGTTCATTTTGCATGCTTAACCTGCTCAAAATTCCGAGCTGATTCCGTGATAGGTGCCGATCCTACATTAGAATTTATGCTGCCTACCCTGCCTTTGCTCTTTAAAGCACCGAGTGTCTCACCCCTCAGGGGGCGAGCCCGCGCTGGGGGTGTCCTATCCACCTCTTGTGCCTCCACCACCCTTTTCCCGCCGCCCTGCTGCTGCTGCCGAATTCGGGGAGGGAGGAGGGGAGTTCACGCCAACCATTGCCTTGCAGTTCAGTCCATCCCACAATCTGCTGCTTGCCTCCCTCCTTCCTTCCTCCGTGCCGCTGCTTGCTCGCCTAGCGTGGGCTCACTCTACCTGACCTTTTGCGTGCATTCTCTTTTGTGCGGCACGTTGCAGCGGCGGCGGCAGCAGTCCCACTGCCTCCGCTGTGATTAGCTTCCTGTGACAAGGTAAGCCGATGGTGTCTTATAAGCAGGGCAGGCAATCAGTCGTTCGCGGGCTTCATTTCTTTGGCGTCTCCTTCGTGCTGCTGCCGTCCGCTTGCTACGCACTGGTCGCCTTCCCATTGCTCGGCTATTTCGCCAGCAATATCGGTAGGAGGCTTGTCCACCTGGCCGTGCGTGCATTTAGTGCAGCATCGTGCTTGCCTACTCATTTCTCTGAATGGCTGGCCTCTCACTGTCTGTCTCTCTCTCTCTCTCTCTCTCTCTCTCTCTCTCTCTCTCTCTCTCTCTCTCTCTCTCTCTCTCTCTCTCTCTCTCTCTCTCTCTCTCTCTCTCTCTCTCTCTCTCTCTCTCTCTCTCTCTCTCTCTCTCTCTCTCTGACTTACTGGCGCTGAACCCAGTATCGGTTATCGTTGGCTGCACTTCTCTTTGCCATTGCTGTTCACATGCCCTGTACAGGCTGGCCGAGATCGCTGGCTGCCGTCTTTTCCCGTGTATCTACACTGTATAGCACAGCCGAGTCACTTGCGGCTCGCCTTCCGGTGCACTGCTCAGCTGCCACCACCACCTAACCCACCCCCATGCGCATTACGGTCTCTTGATGCTTCATGGGGGGATTCGTAGCTCAAGCCTAATCTTGCTTCGGCCTTGACATTTCTTCTTCTGCTTGGTGCCCTGTGCTCTTCAGCGGGTGCTGGCGCAGCGCTTGCTCTCAATTTCACATTTTCTCACTATTCCTAGGAAGTGGTTAATTTCCTCTCAACAAGCTTGCAATAACGTCAGCCGTCCTGTGCTCGCTTCCAGCAGTGGGCAGGTGCCTGCTACTGCTGCTGGTACTCGCGTTTGAACACGGGATCTGATAACTGACTCGAAATTCGGGGCACGATTTTCTTGCTAGCGGGTCCACCTGTCAGCTTCCTGGTTGACCACTCACTCGATATGTCGGCAACCAACAGGGGAGGGGTGGCATTTTGGGGCCTCTCCGGCTTTGCTAAAGATACGTGCACATTATTCTGGAAGCCTTCTTCTCACGCCTGCCTGCCGTCAGGGTCGCAACACGTTTCCCTTACGGCTGAGATCTCAAATCTCAGCTGCCGCCAAGCCGCGAGCAGTTGGGCACGTAACTTGAATTGGCTGCCCTGTCGTATGCACGACTCGGTATGGAATGAAGGTCGACTCGTGCGGAATGAAGGTTGGCTACCGCCTGCTTCTGCACGCACTGCAGCACCTGGCCGGTACCAGCGTCGAAGGAGGCGATGCTGCTGCCTGCCCGTCGGTCGAGGCGAGTCGCGTTAGTGACTGCGTGATCTGCTGCCTGTTGGCACTAGGGCGACCCGTGCGCTGCTGCAGCCAGACTCGTCTGGCCACAGCAGCGCCACGCTCTCGTGTGTGCCCTGGCTGGCACCGGGGGGGGGGGGCATGGGGTCAGCCGAGTGCCGGCAGGCGACTGCTGCAGCGGCGGCCCGCCGCCGCCGCTGCAGCAGTCGCCGGAAACCAGGGGCTGCAGCACTGCATTTCGGGGCCGCTGTCGCGTGTCGCTGCAGGCTCATGGCGATCGAGGAGGAGCTGCGACGCGAGCAGCGCGACATGAAGGACGCCCTGTCGCAGAGGCAGCGGCTGGTCGAGCTGCAGGAGAAGAAGATTCGTCTGCTCGACGAGACCAACAGCGACCTGCTTCGCGCTCTTCGCGAGCACGTCGCGTGCCAGGCCCCGTCTCCCTCTCCCTCTCCGGCGCAGCTGCTGCAGGTGCCTTCGGCCGAGAGGCAGCCATCGCCGCGGCCCGACAGCAGCACGGACGACGAGAGGAGCGGGCCGCCGCCGACGATGGCTGCTGCCGCCTCTGCTGCTGCTGCTGCCGCCACCGCTGCATCGACTCCGGGCGGGACGTACAAGACGACGCTCTACTATAGCCAGACGGGCAGTGGAGGCACAGGCTTATAGGCGCTGCTGCTGCTGCTGCTGAATTCGCTCGCCTGAGTTCCCTCACTTCTAGGCGCAGCTCAAGGTTTGTCCGAGCAACGGCTGCTTGCTGCTGTCCTCCGGCACCGGATGATGAAGCAGACGCGCTTGCTCCAGTCTCGGCAGCCCCCCACCCCCCACCCCCGAGCTGGGTCTGCAGTCCTTTGGCACGTGGTTCGACTGCGACTCCCCCGACGGCTGCGCTGCTCTCTGCTGCCCCGCCCCCAGCGCTCAGCTCCCGATCGCCTGCCAGCTTTTGCAGGCGCGTGCCGCCGCTCTGAAAAACGCCATGCAGACTGGCGATCTCTCGTAAGGCTCAGCCGAGGCTTGTGCTGCGGTGGCAGCAGCTCGCCGTGCTCGGGGGCTGTCCGGGCAGCGTGTCCGGGCCTGCCTCCGGACGGCCACCCGCAACTCGCCCCTCCCCGTGACCGTCCGTGCACCGACGTTTCCTTCTTCCATCGGCGCCTACAGGTGGCATTGTGCCCGTGCAATAGTGGCGGCGACGGTGGCTGGCTCGCGGGCGCCGGCCGACGCCGCTGCCTGGGGGTGCTGGTTGGTGCCAGCAGCAGCCACCGCCAGTCACTCTGACGGCGCCTGATGCAGCCCCCCCAGGGCAGCAATCTAGGTGCGATCCTTTTTTGTTTATCTCCAGCTCTTCGTCTTCTGGTTAGCTGGCTGTTAGCAATGCCGTGTGGCATATCGATCACGTGCCCCCTATGGCTGCCGAGGGCAAAGACGGTTGCAGTGCAACCAGTCGCCTGGCAGCTATCGTTGTTGCAAGAAGATTAATGTGTATAGTCTTCTGATCCATGTGACGGTTTGGCATGTTAATTACTGGGTGTGAGCTTGAGGCGGCTCGTGCATGCTCGGCAAGTAGAGAAGTGCATGATGAGTTGTACATAAAATAAAAACGTCTTCACTATTGGCTCAATGCTGAGCCTCATTCGTAAGTCACGGCTGCAGTCATGTCGCCGTGAGCATTAGCTCGCACCGATTGCAGGGGGATTGTCGGTCGATGGGGCATTATGTTAGCTGATTGGGCACTAGTTTTGATCCACTAACTTTTGCTATTAGTTTGTACACGGGACAGTGTCCAATAGCAATGCTTGATCGGCATGGCATCGGCCATTGATTGCCATTAATTGATGGCCAGTGTCGGCTGCCGAGGCTTTGCTGGCAGCAGGCTTATGTTATCCTTCAGTTCACCTCGGTGAACCCCACTCGTCTGTAATGCAGCTCTGACTGACGGTGTGAGCACTCCTGTAGGAGGTGGTGCCCCCCCCCCCTAGTGATGTTTACCTCTGCACTGGCGAGTGACTGCTTTTATCATCAGCCTACCTGCCAGTCATCTGCCGATTCTTTGTCACTTTGTGAGCTGCTGCCAGCAAGCTGCGTTTGCCTGCGGCTCATGTGACCTTAAAAGGTTGCCTGGCCTTCAAGTGGACCCCGTTTTCTCAAATAAGCATCTACGGTGTGCAGGTCAAGAGGCAGGGCTCGTTTGTGCAACTGCTGCTCAAAGGTCATGGTCTGACAGCCGATGACGATGGCAGCACGATGCCTAAACACCTAGGACTACTTTTAACAACAATCAAAGCAAACGAGACGAGAGGATCGTGCGTTTGCAGTATGCATGCATGCATGTATGCAGGGGAAAGAGCTGCTGGAAAAGATGAGCTTCAGCTAAGACTTATATATGGTACGAATGCGAAGCTACAGTCGCGGGTGGTATTTGATGGCAATCAAATGTTATAGGCCCCCCCCCCTATAAGGGTCCCAGCAGACGCTTCCTGCTAGTGGAGAGATTATGGTAAAGCCATGAGGTACGTAGGTTACGGTTGTATCCTGGCACCCAGCTGCCATTAAAAGCATGCATGCACTCAGGCACTACAGCGGAATTCGGTTCGAGCAAACATTAGTGGTCATCTAAAGCCAAGGCTTTGAGAGCCATGGAACGAAACCTTTTGAGATAGCACAACCGGCCTGGTATGTAACTGACCAAGAAAGCCAAGTTGGTGGGTTGTTGTCAGTTCAGGGAAATTCAGGTTTCTGCTCTCATCCCCCACGGCAGACGATGCGATGGCCTTCTGCAGTTTTGTATTTGAATTGAAACTAGAGAAATTAACTCCCAGGTGGGAGAAGTCAACCTGGAGTGTCCTTGAATTGCTATTTGATCTCTTTGCTGTACAGTATGCTTCGATGTGAGTACTCGTGATGCTGATTTGTTAGTGGGTTTTTTCTACTGCAGGTGGGTGGGTCTTTGAAATGTCACCCATGCTGTGCATCGAATAGGCATGGCGCCATTGGAAATGCCGCGGGACCTCTCCGTGTCCTAAAGCTCTATTTCGTGAGGCAAAAGTTTTAGTGTTATTCTGCTCATGCTCATGCTCTTGTCACGGGGAAATGAATGCATTGACATCCTATGTTGGCAGGATAGCTATGTGGAATCGAATAGGCCGGGCCCAGTCGGCTGACAAGTCTGAGTGAACATTCCAAGTTGGCATGTCGATGTTGCTAACAACCAAGCTATCGACCGTTGCAAGGCTTAGCATGAAATACTCGTGCGAAGACTAAACGACCAAACAATTACTGCTGAATCTAGCCACGTGACTTTTGACATGTCCTCTTAGCACCAGTAGAGTACAAGTTGAAACTTATGACTTCAATATATAAAGCAAACAGGCGAGTGCAGCTCAAAGGCCTGAAAGGCTTGACGATGCTGTGTTGTCGTCGACTGTAATTCATCTAACAATGAAGAGTCGGCAGATATTCTGATCTTGGCTACATATTTATGAGGGAGTGGCATCTACTTCGACCTTAATCCAACATTAAAGTGCCATGAGTACTTCCCAACAACCGTCAATGTCCCCAGCAACTGTCAACGGGATCCGACAAGAAATCATCCCGAATCGAGGCGAACCTCAGTCGGCTTAGTAGCGATCGTTGCGACTTGACAACGTAATCCCATGGCCTATGGAATTGATTTACTTTGCTCCCAGCTAATGCTAAACATAATTTTAGCTTCTCATCTACTTCAGGGTCATGTCACTCCTATTATGTGTCATTACTTAATAGCAAACTCCGTGCTAGTGATCAGTGGTGGGGACAGAGGTGGTATTTGACCCCACCCCTTCTAGTTCTACAGTGGGGCAGTAAGCTGGTAGCCGAGCCCCTAATTATACGCACAGATTTCGTCATCAGCGAAGAAACTATGTCTTAATACCAATCAGTGAGCAGTCACCGAGCTCGTGAAGAGTAAACACGGTGATTTTTCGCTATGACTTCATTAATTGTGGATCACCTACTTCATTTTGCAGGTCTTGCCAAGTTGATGAAGTCCTGGTGGAAGCCCTGGTCCACCAGGATCGGCCTCATACATATAATTATATGTGTGTGTGTGTGTGTGTGTGTGTGTGTGTGTGTGTGTGTGTGTGTGTGTGTGTGTGTGTGTGTGTGTGTGTGTGTGTGTGTGTGTGTGTGTGTGTGTGTGTGTGTGTGTGTGTGTGTGTGTGTGTGTGAATATATATTCAGCCTCGACTTGTGACGGTTCGACTTACGAAAATTCTGAGGTACGAACTCGGCCACGGTCAAGAAAAAAAATCGAAAATAAAAATGCATCTAAGAAAACTCAAAATCCGTGTGCAGTTAGTATATTTGACAACACTGCGGTTATGCATCCCAATCAAAGAAGACAACAAGTCCTCTGGACCCTATTCCCACTGTCCTGCTCCTACGTTAAATTGATCTGCTGCTCCCATGCATAACTAACATTAATAATATGTCATTAGCTTCAGGTATGTCCCAGCACCTTTCAAAAAAGCTGAAGTCAGGCCACTTCTCAAGAAAGCGACACTGGACAAGAGAACTTGAGCACCCAGTCTCCTTTCTACCATTCCTATCAAAGACACTGGAATGGGTCGTGGCAGACCAGCTGAACTCATATATTGAAACCTCGAACCTTGCTAGTAAGTTCCAGTCTGGCTTTACAGCTAATCACTCCACAGAGTCAGCATTGCTTAGGGTGTACAACGACCTACTTAGGAATGCCGACAAGGGTAGTGTCTCTGCTTGTTTTGCTCGATCTTTCGGCAGCTTTTGATACTATCGATCACAAAGTTCTTCTAGAACGTCTCTCATCTTGCCTGTGAATCACTGGCATTGCTCTACAATGGTTCAGATCATATCTCAGTGGGAGATTCCCGAGTATTGACGTGAATGGACAAAGATCATCTGAGGTACCTCTGAAATATGGGGTACCTCAGGGCTCCGTGCTAGGTCCGGTTCTTTTCACGGTTTATACTCTCCCTCTTGCTGATGTGATTGCCAAGCACAATCTATACAAATGAATTACATTTAATCTAGGCTTTCACTTCTATGCGGATGACACAGTTGTACCTTTGCTTTGATCCCTCCCAGCCTTCGAGTACCTCGAATTCTCTCAACTCAGTTGCTACATTTATTGATGACATCCGCACATGGATGGCAACAAATTTTCCAAAACTAAACGATGATAAAACTCACTAGTTATGGGCAAACCCAGTGTCAAATTCAGAAATTAGAAAGGCTTACGCTCAAAATTGACTGCCAGCATATCTCCAGTTGATTCAGCTTGACATTTAAGTGTCATGTTCCGAAGTGACCTCTCGTTAGACGACCACATCAGCTCCACAGTCAAGTCTTGCTTACTTGCAGCTACATAACATTGCTAAAATTCGGGCTTGTTTAGATAAGGTATGACGTCTAAGTTAGTCCATGCATTTGTGAGATCCCGACTTGACTTCTGTAACTTACTCCTCGCTGGCCTACCGGCATGTGCAATCAGATGATTACAGCTGGTGCAAAACTCTGCACCTAGGCTTGTCTGTCGTGAGCGTCGCAGTTGCCACATCACACCACTTCTCGCCGACCTGCACTGGCTACAAGTCAAGCAACGGATTGACTTCAAGGCTTTGTGGCTCACTTTTAGGTCCCTTTATTCTTCGGCTCCGGCCTATCTCTCAGATCTACTCCTCCACCAGGCCAAGCATCGTACCACCCACTTTTCGGAATCCAAAATTTTACCAATACCTCGTACAAACCTCAAATCCTTTGGAGACCGTGCATTTAGTTCGTATGCTACCAAAGCCTGGAACTCCCGACTTGCGTCAGAACATCCCTTGACTGGACCACATTTAAAAAGAACTTAAAACACCTATTTAGGACAGCATTAAGTAGGTCCCTGTGATTCGTCCTTCATGTGCTCATGCATGCTGACACTGTGCATGCTACCACTAGCCACACTTGCATGCTGACCCTGTGCATATCATCCATAACCATGTTATTCATGTTGTTTATCAATCACGATTAAACTCACCACTCGATCGTGTTTCTTTGCAGCAAATGTAAAGCACTTAGAAAGTAATTGAGTTCTCTGGGTGCTTTATCAAGTGCATTATTATTATTATTAGAAGCAGCCCCGACCGGCGTGGCAGCGCTTGCCGTATCGCTGAACTCGACCGCTTCACGCAGACGTCCGTCGGCAGGCAGGCCGTTTTGTGGGCCACTGCCGTCATGGATAATGTCCCGTGTACTGGCACTTTCTTGTGCGCAGCCTCGCGGATTCCGTTTCGCGGACCATTGCCTTCTCTTCCATAGCCTCGAAAACCGCCGCCTCACAGGCCACTACGGTGCAGGCCACTCATGCAGGTGGCTCACCTGCCGTCGCACGTTAGATGGCAGAAAATGTATCCCGTTACTAGAGCTCATACCAAAGCTCTTACAAATGCGACCTGAACAGGAGCATCCACCGCATATGTAGCACACATCAGGCACAGAGGAAGACTCCTGACTAGAGCCACAAGGTCCTGCAGGTGGAGTTCCCTTCAGCTTTAGCATGGAATACCCCTTAATCGGAAGGATACTTATCAGCATTGCCCTTTGTCGGGACTCTTCGGAAATATATTTCTCGAGGCACACTCTCGCAGCAATTGAAGCGTAGTCTGCGTACGTCTGCTCCCCCTCCCCCGACGCTTGTGGAGCACTCGTATCAGATCCTGTCGTATTACACGCAGCATGTCGTTCAAATCCCATTCTCGTCGCCACTGTTATATGTGTGCGGGAAGTCGCGCACAGATCAAGACGGCTGAATCAAGGCAGATGCCGTTTATTACGGCGACGCTAAACCGGGCCGCACGGCCAGCACCCGGGCCTGCAAGCAACCTCTGCAAGTGGGTCCGCTGTCTCGACCGAAAGAGCTCGGTGGGTGGATAAGCGGACCTAACAACTGCAAACGATAGGGAGGAAACTACGTCTGAAAGCTATGAGTTGTGGGTACTGGGGGCCATTCTCGATTTATAAAAATTCGATTTACTATAGGTATTCCGGTCCCCGGCAATTTCGTAAGTCGGGGGCTGTCTGTAATCTGCATGTAAATACATACCCCTATTATAAGCTAGGTTTGTTAGTACGTTAGTCGTCGAAGTCACTGACATGACTGCATAGAGGCCTTGTTTAGACACTTCTAGTCCTACAACGAGGGCACAGCAGCGAAGACTGTCAAAATAGGGGAGATAATTTACTAGTTGGCAAGTGCAGCTGCCACGCGAACTCCTACGGTTGAACACTGAGCTTCACCGGACCACGAGCCTGAATGGATTGTTCAATGGGTGGCTGCTGCGACGCCTTTTGCTGTCTGTCGCCCGAAGTGGCGACCGGTGCATCCCAGCTTCCGCTTCGACGAGCTGAGTTGGTGCATAGGAAAGCTGCTCGAGTGACCGCGACCTACCAGAAGTCGTGCTGCACCTGCCTTTGGCAAGCGATTGATTTACAAAATAGAATCTGCCCGCAATTCCTCAAGGGCTATGGTTTCCGCCCACCATTTTTTGGACCTGCGACTTTTAACAGCAATTAATCATGAACAAAAGGAGTGAAGGGTGCAGAATATATATATATACAGTGGTACCTCGGCTTACGAGTGTTTCGAGATACGAGCTGCCTCTCGGCCGATTTTTTGCTTTGAGTTGCGAGCTAAAATTCCAGTTACGATCCAGCTTCATACTCCATCGCTAGTTACCGCAGCGAACGTCACAATGCGTGTGGTTACTAAGAAGAAAAAAGGGTAAGGCAGATAACGTCGTTCCGTTGCAAGACGCTGGCCTACGACCCGGGTGTGACGCCAAGCGAAGGCCTGTGGGTTCGCTCCCAGACAGACTCGAGCGAGCCAACGTGGTTCTGGGCGCACAAGATCGCCAGACTCCGGTGTTCAAACCTGACTACGGCAGGAACAGCTAAGTACGTACTGTACTATATTTAGGCAATACCATTGAGTGAGCGTTCATTGCATAACTGACAACAATCGGCACGTCCGCGTTAAAGCCCGGCCCAATAAACTGAAAGCAAGGAAAGCCCGGCGAAAATGGCAAAAATCGCGAATAAGAATAAGTTCTCATTTCAGCCTTTCTCCTCTAAATCAATTAGCACCTTCAAGTCGTCTGATCTCCAAGTTACTCCTGTACAATAGGATTAGTAAAACCGTTTATTGCAAGACATTCTATTGTATTATTTTTATAACTATTCGTTATTTGTAAGTACATTTTTTAATTTAAAAACGCGACAAAAATTGGTGTTTTTTGGGGGTCCAGAACAGATTATTGGCATTTCAATGGGGAAATATGATTTGACGTTTGAGTAATCTGAGTTACGAGCTCCGGCAAGGAACGAATTAGACGCGTAAGCAGAGGCACCACTGTACACTCATTTTTATTACTAGTGTGTAACCTCAAAAAATCGTGGATAAAATTAATTTAAAAAGTTATGAAGTTCAAGTTATAATCAAAATTTGTCTTCGAATATTTCACAAAAAGGAATTACAAGTTAAATATTATTATTCCGATGAGACAATCCACGCAGCGTCTATGTGCATCTCTACTGGTCCCTCCCTGCCCTCGAGCACGTCGAATTCTATCAACTTCCTTGCTGCATGTATTGATGACATCTGGACATGGATGGCAACAAACTTTCTGAAATTGAATGATGATAAAGCCAACTTACTTGTTATGGGCAAACCAAATGTGATTCAGAAATTAGAAAGGTTAAAGCTCAAAATCGGCTCTGCCAGCATATTTCCTGTTGAATCTGTACGAAATCTGGGTGTCATGTTCAAAAGTGACCTTTTATTAGATGACCAAACCAATTCCTCAATCAAGTCTGACTACTTTCAGCTACATAGCATTGCTAAAATTCGGGTTTGTTTAGACAGGGATACCACTTTTAAGTTGGTCCATGCATTGTGACATCCTGTCTGACTTTTGTAACTCACTGCTACCGGCCTGTGCAATCAGGCGCTTACAGCTTTTGCAAAACTCTGCAGCTAGGCTTGTCTGTCGCGAGAGTCACAGATGTCACATCACACCACTTCTTGCCAACCTACACTGGCTCCCAGTCAATCAACGCATTGACTTCAGGGTTTTGTCACTCACTTCTAGGTCCCTTCATTCTTTTTCTCCAGCCTACCCATCAGATATACTGCACCATCAGGCTAAGCATCGTACCATCCGCTTTTCGGAATCTAACGGTTTACCTATACCTCGTACAAACCTAAAATCTTTTGGAAACCATAAATTTAGTTCGTATGCTGGTTTGGTCCAGTGGTTAAGGTGCACATCCCTATGCAGCAAATGTAAATCGCCTAGAAAGAGATTAAGTTCTCTGAGGGCGCTTTATCAAGTGCATTATTATTATTATTGTAAGGTGCTCACTCCGACCAAGGTTTGACCTAGGTAATGGGCTCGAACCCCGAGGCATATGTGAAGTGCCTGAATAGTGATAAAGTTCTCATAGGGCGCTATACAAATGAATTATATTTTTGTGCTCCCAAAGCCTGGAACTCCCGACTTGTGTGACGGCGTCCCCTGACTTGACCACATTTAAAAAGATTTTAAAAACGAACCTATGTATCACAGCATTTAGCGGGTCCTGTGATTCGTCCTTTATGTGCTTATGCATGCTAACACTGTGCATGCAACCACTAGACCATACTTGCATGCTGACCCTGAGCATGTCACCCCTAACCATGTTATCATTGTTGTTTATTGAATATGCAACCACTAACCATTCGATTGTGTTTCGTTTGTAGCCAATGTAAAGCGCCTAGAAAGAGATTGAGTTATCTGAGAGCGCTATATCAAGTATTTTATTATTTATATTATTATTAATTAAAGCGAGAAAGTCCGTCATGACACAAGAGGCGTACTTGCATCACGTGGCTAGACGGCACACTTCCGTCAAACGGCAAGATGGTGCAGCGTTGTCTTCCGTGACAGAACTACTATGACTCGACTCCACTGGCAGTGAGCTGCTCATAATTAAATATCGCACTTATCAAAAAGCTCCATCATCACTATTTTATAATTCAATGTAAATTTAAATGTCCAATTTTAACTATGAGAGTTCACGTTATAGCTACACACGCCAATTAGTGACTTTTGTACCCTGATGTATTTGAATACCTGTGCCCCATCGTAGTCTCGCCCTTCGGGAAGGTCTTGAGTGAGAAGCACGGCTACCTCCAGGGCACGAAGATCCGGACCAACACGAGGCAGCTCCAGTTCGAGATGGATGCACCGCCCCCACTCAATTACGATCGGAAACTGTCCTGACCCAATCATGGCGCGGTGCCCGGGTATGCCTCCTCCGTGTGGCAACTGTGGTGCCCAGGGCCACCGAGCCCTCGGCTGTCCCAACCGCGTTTGCAACGGCTGTGGACTAGTAGGGCACGTCTTTGCAGACTGCCGGAAGGTAGTCTGCTTCAGGTGCCGCAAGTCAGGTCACCTCATTAGGGCATGCCTGCTACAACCGAAGTGTGGCCACTGCGGGCGGGTGAGGGCAGTCACTGAACTAGAGACTGCCCAAAAGCCAGCCCCCAAAAATCACGGGTCCCCCAGCTCATGTGGGCGCCTGATGAAGAGGACGGCACGCTCCCAGTGCTTGCTGATGCCGCCGAAGTGGAGGGCGCGACAGGGGCAACGGCTCCTGTGGCTTTGCAGGCACCCCCTCGAGTTCCGGTAACCATCGTCCCCCTTCTCCCCCTCTCCCAACCCCTTGTCACCTCTCAGGTCCCCTCTCTCTTCCACCTGGACCCCCATGGAGTCAGAGTTGCTTAGAAGCTTAACCTCGAGCTTCCAGCAGAGCGCCCAACTGGCTGCGAGCCCTGAGGAGGGGGGCCGCTGTCGTCGTGGGCGCTCACGCCCTTGGTCGGCTCACATGACAGCGATGTCGCGCATCAGGAGCCTGCAGCATCTCAAGCCCTCGAGTCGCTGTCCCCAATTGACATCGAGGAAAGCTCGTCCCTTGAAGCTGCCCTCCGGCCAGCCCCTCAAGGAGCAAAACCCAGAACGAAGGCCGAGCCCAGCACCGGGAGGCTGGTAAACCCCAGAATACGGGTAAGAAACGCAGACCTAAACACGTCTGACCTTATGCCCCCCCCCCCCCCGATAGAGGAGGACGAGCTAGAGGACACTGGGGGCGGGGTGGGGCAGGGCGGGGCGGCACCAGACCAGCACTCCCCGGCCTTCTTCATATTTAGATGGACCCAGTCCTTCACGAATGCAATTAGTGTGAGGGACTGGCCGCACTTCTTCGTGCGGCCTGCCTGCCCTCCCAGGAGAGGCTGGAACCCGAAGGGAGCAGCGCAGCTTCAGGGGGCATACCGCTCCAGTAGGGACGAAGGGCGGTGCGCAGCCTGGTCAACCCGGTCCAGACACTCTAGGCAGGGGACCTCACTGAATGCTGCAGCTTCTGGGAGGCAGAGGCGGCTGCCCATCCTCTGGATGTGCAGCCGCCTGCGACGCACCCTAAACATGGCGGCCCTGCCCAGAGATCAACCTACGACTTCTACGCTCTTGCTCCCACTAAGTCCAACCGAGGTGGCCAAGAAACTGAAACGAGCCAGCAAGGGCGCCAGGGGCGGATCGCCTGGAATACCGGCACATGAAAGCTGTGGATGCACAAGCCACGCTCCTGGCAACAGTCCTCAATGGCTGCCTTGAGTTTGGTGATGTGCCCCCTTCCATGGAAAACAGGCCATACTGTCCTGATCCATAAGAAAGGCGATCCCAAGGTGCCTGGCAACTTCCGTCCAATATCGCTCATCCCGACGATGTACAAACTCCTGTCGGGCTGGCTGTCTGGCCACGAGGCTCTCGCAGTTGCTGAGGGAAAATAACATCTTATCCCTGCAACAGAAGGGCTTTCTCCCAGGCTCTGAAGGCTGCCTTGAGCGGAGCCTTCTTGGTCGAATCTGCCCTGAGGGATGCAGCCAAGAAGAAGCGCACCCTGTGCGGAACCTTCTTGGACCTCCAGAATGCATTCCCCGGTGTGCCACACGAAGCGCTCTACACCACCCTCACTCACCTCGGAGTGGAGGAGCGCTTCGTAGCACTCGTCCGGAATATCTATGCCGGGGCCCAGATAGTCCTGAGAGTTGGCTCGGCCACCCTGGACCCGTTTCCAGCTGCTGCGGGCGTCCGCCAAGGAGAGCAGCTCTCACTCATCCTTTTCCATGTGGTGATGGAGCCTCTCGTAAGAAGGCTGGCGGCAGGAGCCGACAGCCATGGCTATGCCCTAGGCTCGGCCAAGATTGCCGTATGCGCTCTGGCAGATGACCTTGCCGTCTTCGCTGGCTCCTCGTGGTCGCTCCAGCGGCAGCTGGACCGGGCCCATTACGTCGCTTCCAGCATCGGCCTGACGTTCAGGCCGCAGAAATGCAGAACGCTTGTGCGTCACCTGGAGGCAACGGAGAGCCAGGCATTCACCATCGCTGGCTCCCCGGTTCCAATGCTGGGTGACGAGGAGGCGCACCTGTATCTGGGCGCCTCCCAGGGCTTTGCATACCCCCGGGCGGAGGTTGAGACAGCTGTCTCCCTCCTCAACCGGGATATAACCCTGCTCCAGCAGTCCCTGCTGGCCCCCTGGCAGAAGATGGATGCCCTACGCACGTTCCGAATGCCCAGACTCGAATATCTGGGACGTGCAAAGTGGCTCCAGACAAAGTTCCTTGTTCCTGTCGATCGAGCGGTGAAAGACTTCTTTCTGCAGGTCGGTTTGCTCCCTTCCTGTCAGAGCCACTGCGGGCTTCTTTCATGCCCGCGATCAAGTGGCGGTCTGGGCCTCATCCCGCTCTCCCAGAGCGTGGACATACTTCGTGCCGTGCAGGCCTGCCGCATGCTCTCTTCTCCAGACTGGCCAGTGGCCGCAATCGCCAGAGACGGTCTGGATGATTCCATCCGAGTCCTTCGAGGATTACCCTCGGACGAGATCAGGACCATCTTCCTCTTGGGTGGCTTATACGAGAATGCCACGCATGCAGGCTCGAGGTCGCTCTGGTCTGAGGCCCGCCAGGCGCTACGACGCCTAGGCGTGGCTGCGACATACACAGGAGGACATATACAGTAGGAGCGGCACAGCTGCATTGGAACTCGGGCGACCATGCGTGCCCCCAATTCGCACCATCCACCATGGTCTCCACCATCCGAAAAGACGTGGCCATGGCATGGGCAGCAGACTGGCGTGCGAGGCGCGATCAGGGGAAGGTGGCTCGCTGTCTGGCAACAGACAGCCACTCAAGCCACACCCACTTCCACCTGTCCGGCCTTGGCCTGACCGTTGCTGCCTGGCGCTTTGTTTTCAGTGCTAGGCTCGACCTCCTGCCGGTGGCAGCAGCCAGGGCTCCAGATTCGACCCGACGTCAGAGCACCTCTGTCGCCGCAAGGGCTGTGTGTGGGCAGCGCGAGACGCTCCCACACGCACTCAACAACTGCCTGCTCAACAACAACGAGCATGGTGCCGATCGCGCATCGCCACGATGCGGTCCTGAACCGGCTCCTAGAGGCCCTGCCCTGGGCTCTGAGGCGGCAAGCACGCTAGAGTGGACCAACATCACGACCTTGATCCGGTCTCGCTGGCTCGTCCCAGACCTAGTAGTTGACGCCGGCAGCTACGCCGTGGTGGTAGATGTGGCGGTCCCATTCGATTACGGGGAAGTTCGCCCTCGAGACGGGGCAGCAGAGAGGAAGCTCCTAAAGTACGAAGAGCCAGTCGAGGAGCTCCGGGTCCGAGGACGCCAGGTGGAGCCCTGCGCGAGCCTTCGTCGTAGGCGCCCTTGGCTCCTGGCACCCGAAGCAGAACAGCTGCTGGCTAGCCCTCTGAGCTGAGCGCCAGCCAGGGCCACAGCAGCCGCTCTCAGGAAGCTCTGCGTAGTATCGGACACAATCAACGGCGGCTCGGGTCCCCAGATGGCGGCCGACGCACCGGAGGAGCAACTACCACCACTGCCAGGCACCTGGCCACCCGCCGGCCGAGGAGACGAGGGGCACGCAAACACTCAGTCGGCCAACACAACGCCTACTCAAGCTGCCCTGACAGGGCTAGCCCGAACGCCAGGATGGGACAATGGAGCAGGCACCCTCGAAATCGCGAGTCAACAGGAGCCTGTGCGGCAGAGCGGCCACGAGATATGCTGTCTCGAGCACGCCGACGTCGAACGCAGCCTCGGATCTCGGATGCACCCATCGGGGGGGGGGGGGACATCCTTGCCCGAAGCGGGAGGCGGTTCGCAGCCCTGCGCGAGAGACAAGAGAGGGCAGGCCTCCTCCTTGTCGAAATGTGGGTCACGCCCGGGATGAGTCTCGGCGGACCTAGGCCGGCGTTGGTGGATGTACCTCACCAGTTCTCGTAATAAAACTAATGCAATGTAAATTAATGTAATGGAAGCTCTTCGGGAAACGGTGCGTAAGCCACACGGTGTTCGGCAGAGCTAAGGTGTGGGCCCAGCTCTCCGAGGAGAGGGGCGTTACTGTGCTCTCGTTCAGCACGGTAACACTCAGCCCGCGGGGGAGGACGGCGCACTACCTGCGCTTGTTTAAGAATAAAATTCATTAGTATAGCGCACTAAGAGTAGGCCAAACCAGCGCGGCAATATCTATATTCTCTTATTAAATATAGTTTTTCTATCTCACCCCGTAAGTCTACCAAGTGGCTGCCGTGCAGGAGAGCTTTCTATAGTGCACTCGAAGCCTAAGCGGCTTTCCGTACATATACTAAACTTATCGCAAATGGCGAAATGTGAGCGTTACCTCAGCGACTTACGTTAGCTGACTCGCGAACTCACTCTCGGACTCATATTCAAAATCTAATAGGCTGTGTCGTGTGCGCCTGTGGCTTCTGCTGTAATTAGCGAACCGCCTGACACTAATGCACGCATGCCTCACCTGTGGCCAATAGTTAAGCCGTTGAAGCAGTGCAGCGTCGTGCCACTAATGCAGATTATATTTCGTGTCGTCTGCTGCGATTGATTGGGTTCCCACATATGTGCCCGTTGAGAGTAATAAAGCACAGTCTCGTTTCCGCGCACGTTCCGTGTCTCCGTGAGACTCCCACTAGAAAAGCCGCTGCTGGAGACGCCGTCACACAGCAATTGGCTAGCGCGTAAAGTACCCGCGAGAAATCTCGCGTACTCAATATTCAGATTGAAAATTAAGAACGGTGCAAATAAGCGCCTATCTGCGCAAAGGCTTCTAGTAATGACTCACCGGCAAGCAGACCGTCGTCAGGCAGTCTGTCTTTTCATCGTCTACATCCGTTTCACTGTGAGATAATCTATGCGGCATCTAAATACTGTATTAAATAACGCATCGATTGCTAAAAACCCGCGCGTCACTATGTCATAGCTCGATGCCCAATTCAACGTTCAATATCTTCCGTGTTTTGTACCACATGACACTCATCGTCATAGCTGTGCCGTCTAAGTAGTACTATAAATGTCACATACATACAGCATAAGCGCGACGTCGGCGACTCACATTTGATAGGACATATATATATATATATATATATATATATATATAATTCGTTTATATAGCGCCCCAAGATAACTTAATCTCTATTCAGGCGCTTCACATATGCCTCGGGGCTCGAGCCCACGACCTCAGTCAGACCTTGGTCGGGGCGAGCACCTTAACCGCTTGCACGTACTTGCTCGTTCACTCACGGACTCCCATTCAAGACTATGTACACTGATTTCTATGTCATCGCCGGCAGCTAGCAGTATGAGTGAGTGACCGCAAACGTAATGAGCCGGGTTAAAGGAGAGCGCCTTAAACCTAGGACTACAGTTGCTCCTTTTAATTATGAGGTCTCAGAAAAAAAGCAGCCTAATGGAGAGTTGGGGAAGTTCTTTTACTAAGGACTGTCTTAACTGCCGAGTCCAGATAGTCAGAAGCAGCCATCTTAGTAAACGGATCCTCAATAGTTTTATTATTTCATTAGTTCTGTAAAACTGAAAGCCTACCTGCTCCACACTGTCTTTGCTCTGTCCGCGTACATTTTCCTTTTCGGTAGTATTTCGTTATGAAAATGTTAGCGCCCTGACTATCAGCAACAGTGACGTGCTTTTGTACTGCACTACCCAGTGGACCCGTCGTTTTTTCCGGCCGGAAAGCAGATTTATTTAGTTTAATTAATTTTCCCGGCATGCCTATCCGTGCATGATTGTTTGAGCGTCATTAAACGGGGTTCTACTAACCAGCGACAGTGAGTCTTCTGCGTGCTTTTGCATGTTTGTATGATTTGCACAATAGTTATGCGATAAGCATGATAAATGGCAATAAAACCAACTTACTAGTTATGAACAAACCTAGTGCAACTCAGAGATTGGAAACCCTAACTTTTCAAATTGGGCTCGACCAGCATATCTCCTATAGCACCAGCACATAATCTGGGTTCGCTGTTAGAAGTGACCTGTCAACAGACGACCACATCAGCTCCACAATAAATTCTGCCTACTTTCAGCTGTATAACATTCTAAAATTCGGGCTTGTTTAGACAGTGAGGCTACATCCAAGTGGTCCATGTGTTTGGGGCATTCCGTCTCGGTTCAGTAACTCACTACTTCCGGTCTTCCGGCCTGTGCTGCTATCAGGTGCTTGGAGTTGGAGCAAAACTCCATAGTTAGGCTTGTCTATCATAAGCATCGCAGTTGTCACATCACACCGCTTATTATCGACCTGCACTGACTTCTCATCAAGCAGCACATCGAATTCAAGGTCTTTTTCACTCACTTTTAGGTCATTCCATTTTCTTGCTCTAGCCTAGCTATCGGAACTACTTCCCAATAAAGCAAGTCACTGTACCTATCACCAGCTCTTCTAAGTCAAGTCATTTAGCTGTGCTTCTAACCAACCTCAAATCCCTTGAAGACGGTGCCTTTAGTTCATACGATCCCTAAACGTGGAACCAGATTGACCTCACGACTGACCCTTGACAGCATTAAAAAAAAATCTGAAACCCCACTTGTTCGTCCGAGCATTTGCTGGATGAATGAGACTATTCCTTTAAGCTTTTATGCGTGCTAAAACTGGGCATGTTATCACTTACCAATTGACATTCTTGCTTTGCAGCATATACAAAATGCCTAGAAAGAGGTTTATTTTGAGGGCACTACATATATTTTTTAATTTAACAATGAAAATAAAAATAATAAATTTGATACATAGCCCTCAGAGAACTCAATGTCTTTCTAGGCACTTTACATTTGCTGCAAAGGAAGCACAATCGAATGGTTAGTGGTAGCATGCTCAATGACAATATAATGATCATACGAATAATAATAGTGCATTTGATATAGCGCCCTCAGAAAACTCAATCTCTCACTAGGCACTTCACATTTGAATACAAGCATAACATGATTAGGGGTGACTAGCACAGGGTCAGCATGCAAATATAGTTAGTGGCAGCATGCACAGTGCCAGAACGCATTAGCACAGCACGTAAAGGACGAATCGCATTGACCTACTCAATGCTGTGGTAAATAGGTACGTTTAGATGAGGTCAAGTCAGGGGATGTCGTGACGGTCTCTAAAGGATCTGAGGTTCATACGAGTTATGGGTAAATTATTAGATTCCAAAATGTGGGTGGTATGATGCTTAGTCAAGTGGGGGAGTAGATCTGAAAAGTAGGCTGGAGAAAAAAGAATGAAGGAGCCTAAAAGTGAGTGACAGAACCTTGAAGTGGTGTTGATTGTCTGGGAGCCCGTGCAGGTCGGCGATAGGTGGTGTGATGTGGCAACTGCGACGCTCACGAAAGACAAGCCTAGCTGTAAAGTCCTGCACAATCTGTAAGGGCCTGATTGCACAGGCAGTGGTAGACAAGCAAGCAGCAAGTTACACAAGTCAAGATTGGATGTCACAACAGCATGGACCAATTTAGATGCGGTATCCCTGTCTAAACAAGCCCGAATTTTAGCAATGTTATATAGCTGAAAGTAGGCAGACTTGATCGCGGAGCTGATGTGGTCGTGTAATGAAAGGTCACTTTGAACAGGACACCTAGATTTCGTGCAGTTTCAACAGGATACATTCTCGCCGAGCCAATCGTGAGCGTTAACCTTTCCCATTTCCGAATCACACTTGATTTGCCCATAACAAGTAAGTTGGTTTAATCGTCATCCAATTTCAGAAAGTTTGTTGCCATCCATGTGCAGATGTCATCAATACGTGCAGCAAGGGAGTTAAGAGAACTCGACGTGCTGGATGGCTGGGAGGGATCAAAGAAAAGGTACAACTGAGTGTACGGTACAACAAAGGTACGCCTGCATAGAAGTGAAAGCTTAGATCGTGCTTGGAAAGCACGTGCAAGAGGGAGAGTATAAACTGCAAAAAGGCCGGGACCGAGTACAGGGCCCTGAGGTAATGATTTATATTATTATTAATTATCATTATTTTAATTATGAATGTATCTCTTAGAGCCTAGAAAGAGATTGATTGAGTTCTCTGGAGGCACTGTAAAAATATATTATTATTATTATAATCACTGTCAAGTGTCCATTTATATTTTGGGCTGCGCCTCAGTTTGCTGATGGCCATATAGCGCATCTATGACGGCAAACGGCTTCGAGGATAACCGGAAATGGTAGACCAGGAAGTCGGTCTTCCGGGGTCGCCATGGGTGGCATACCTGCGGCATCGCTCGTCTACGTTGCCGCTGCTTTTTTCGGACTTTTGGGTCGTGGCGGCGCCGTTAACGTCGACCTCGGGTCCACAATAACTTACGCCGGACCTGGCGGTAGCGACTTCGGCTTCGCCGTCAGCCTGCTGGCGAACCGGACCGCGGCGTACGTTCTAGCCGGAGCACCGAAAGGGGCGCCGCCGGTCGCGCAAAACGGCTCCAGCTTCGGTGCTCTGTATAGATGCGCGGCGAAGGAGGCGGCGGCGGTAAGCTCGGGCGCGGCGAAGGCGGCAGTGGGCGCCTGCTCGAGCCTGCCCGTCGACGTGTCCGGCATTGGGAAGGCGTTCGACGGAGCGTCGCGAAGCAACCAGCCAGTCGAGACCAAGGCCGGCCAGCTGCTAGGGATGGCGATCGCTTCGGCGCCGTCCGGCGCGGTCATCGCGTGCGCGCCGCACTATTTGTTCAACGGCCAGAGCGGCACCATGGCGACGAGGCGCCGGGACCCCACTGGCAACTGCTTCCTCACACCGGATGTCGGGCGGTACGATTTCACCGAATACTCGCCCTGCAGGCGGCAGTTGGAACTTTATATGGCTAGCCCCGACTGGGGTCCCGGTCTCCACGACAACTACGTGAGTGCGCAGCCTAGCGAGGCAGTATGGGTTAAGACCAAGAGAATCGTGTAGAAAGTATACCGTCAGCCAGCCATCAGCGGTAGTCTCTGGTAGTCGCCCTGTAGAGATCGTGCGATCGTATTTTTCGTGCATCAAACCGTGTAGGCTTTTTGTAACTATTCCCTGCTGGTCCGCTCCGCTTCTACGTCCAAGTCATCGGCGACAGCGTTGGCCGGCTTGCCACCGACATGACGTTACCTGCTTTCAAGCCAGGTCAAGTGCACGATGTCTGAGTTTGACGCCTTGCTGAGATAGTGCCAGTACTGCGTAAGTGGGTATGTATCTCTTCTGTGCTTACCCATCCGAGCTATTCCCCAATCAGGCTAGGCAACGTATCACCTGCTCATCTAACTCAAGCTGCTTAGCTCTGTCTCTAACCAATCTCAAGTTCTTTAGAGACCGTCAATTCAGTTCGTATGCTCCCACAACCCGGAAATCACTGGCGGCTGATATCTCGACATCGCCTTGCTTGACAGCATGTAAAAAGGAGCTAACAATCAGCTTGCTCGTCGCAGCAATTTCTGCGTTTATGGCATTGTCTTTTGTGGTCTTATGCATTCAGACAACGTGCATGCTATCTCCAACCAGTTGGTATGCTTCCTCTCCAGCATATGTAAGGTGCCCATACAGAGATTTATAGTTATTTTGGGGTACTATGCTAATGTTTATTGTTATGATTATTATGGCATGCCAGGTAGTCGTCAAAATGCCATTCTTTCCGATCTCCTATGGTCAGAGAGCCTTTATGAAATTTGTGATTGTGCAAGCTAGCGATAATTTGTCAGATCTTTACCGCATGCCCGACGTGATGCTGGAAATTTAGCATGTGCTCAGACAGAGAGTGGCAGCCTCTCTTACGGTCAGGCAGCCTGTCATGCTACACGATGATTCTGCATTGGGGCTCTTGACTACCGTGTGCAAAGCTGACTTCCGAAACTCTAGTGAGCTCGCTGTCCTTTGGTGTAGAGTAATAGTAATAATAATAATAAAATGTAATGCATTTGATATAGCACCCTCAGATTACTCGGAATCTGTTTCTACACACTTTATATTTGCTGCAAAGTAAGCACGTTATAATAATAATAATGCACTTGAAAAAGGGCCCTCGGAGAACTCAATCTCTTCCTAGGTGCTTTACATTTGCTGCAAAGGGAAACACAATTGAATCGTGAGTAATATCATGCTTGATAAACAACATGAACAACGCGGTTAGGGGTGACATGCACAGGGTCAGCATGCAAATGTGGTTAGTGGCAGAATGCACAGTGTCAGCACGCATAAGCACATGAAGGACGAATCACAGGGACCCACTAAGTGCTGCCCTAAATAGGTGCGTTTTTAAGTTCTTTTTAAACGTGGTCAAGTCAGGGGATGTTCTGACACAAGTCGGAAGGGAGTTCCAGGCTTTTGGAGCATACGAACTAAATGCACGGTCTCCAAAGGATTTGAGGTTTGTACGAGGGAGGTAGTGGGAATCTGTTGGATTCCGAAAAGCGGGTGGTACGATGCTGGTACTTGGCCTGATGGGGGAGTAGATCTGAGAGATAGGCTGGAGCCAAAGAATAAAGTGACCTAAAAGTGAGCGACAAGACCTTGAAGTCGATCCGTTGCTTGACTGGTAGCCAGTGCAGGTTGGCGAGAAGTGGTGTGATGTGGCAACATCGATGCTCACGTCAGACAAGCCTAGCAGCAGAGTTTTGCACCAGCTGTAATCGCCTGATTGCACATGCCGGTATCCAGCAAGCAGTGAGTTACAGAATTCAAGTCGGGATGTCACAAATGCATGGACCAACTTGGACGTGGTATCCTTATCTAAACAAGCCCGAATTTTAGCAATGTTATGTAGCTGAAAGTAGGCAGATTTGACTGTGGAGCTGATGTGGTCGTTAGTGGTAGCATGCTCAATAGACAACAAGAATAATATGGTTAGGGGTCAATCAAATTTGCAGCAAATGTAAAGCGCCTAGAAAGAGATTAAGTTCTCTGAGGGCGCTTTATCAAGTACATTATTATTATTATTATTATTATTATAGGGGTCGACATGCACAGGGTCAGCATGCAAGTTTGGTTAGTGGCAGCATGCAACAGTGTCAGCATGGTATGTCAGCGCACAGAGAACTAGTGAAGGTGACCAGAGCCGAGTGCCACGTGATTGGTTTTTGCTTGCTGCATGCAGCACACTGAAGTCTTCACTTCATTGTACTTACACACGGGTAGCTTAAAGGTTTGCTGTTTATGGTTTTACGGCCCAGTTTGTCTGCATTGTTTGGTAAGGACACAGACACGTCTGGGATCCCCCTCCTCCCATCACGACTTCCAAAATTTGATCAGATTCCGATGTGCTCTATGCTAGTGGCTGTCGATGGTGCTGTATATTCAATGAAGCATGCGATTGGTGCCATGCAATTGCTTGTGGCTCTGCTGGTAGCCTACTGAGTATGCAAAGCGCAGAAAAAGAGTTTATTTCTCTTAGGGGCGCTATATACATATCTTATTATTATATTCGTGTAATTATGTTACCTAAGTCCCCCATAGTTTGAGCTCGAGCCCAGTGGAAAGCCTATGCCCTTGTATTGACAGTCATTTTGGGGAAGGGAGGGAAGGGTGGTGCTGCTGACCGGCGGCAAAGTGGCTCAAACTTCCGGGATGGAGTGCGGATGTCTCGGTTGGTCGGCTCTAGCGTTTTCTTTCGCGTTTTTGCAGCCTGCGATTCAGACAACTGGCCATGGCATGTGTGGCTTCTCTGTGGCCTCAGCTTCAGGTGCTGGCGGCCTAGGCGGCCAGGGTCCAGGGGGCTACCTGTTTGCTGTTGGTGCACCCGGGAGCTTCTATTGGCTCGGGCAGCTGTACACTAAGACCAATGAAGCTCCTGGAGACAAGTTCACCGGTAAGATTATCCTTAAATCATGGCGGCCCTCGTATTGCTAGATTAACTGCTCGTGCTGTCATGTGTGTGAAAGCAAAGTTTTTTGCATGTTCATCCACGAGGAACTAACTACAAAGCCCCGTTTGTCTCAAAATGAACTGCAAAGCATCTCAGTTTGCTCACTCTGCAGTGGATCCATTTTAGATCTGACTCACCAGGCACCTGGCGAGTCAGAGATTAGTCCAGGGGTCGGGGGGGGGGGGAGGCAGTCTCGGTTGTTTCCCTAGATGGTGGGCACAGTTCGAGGAGGCAATGAATTAGTTCGGTTGTAGTCAAAGCTCTATCAGAGGATTGACATATGCCACCGATCTATGTAATCGTCGTGGCTGTCTTTGGTCCTAAACTGTTGCCCCTGGGTCTTAGCTCAGGGGTAAAGTGCTTGCCTTCTCACGACCCGAGGGGTCAAGGTTTCGAATCCTATAGCAGGCAGGCAGGTTTTTAACGGTTGCTGCAAGTGGGAGTGATAGCAGCTTCTGTGCTGCCATATGAATGAGGCTGTAGAATTGGCCTTGGCCTTTTTTTTCAATTTTACTGTTGTACTCAGTCAATGCCTACAAAGCAGCCTTATGCTCCTTAGCAACCTTATGCTTCCCACGAGCTGCATTCTGGCTTATATCCCACGAGCTGCACTTCATTTTCAATCCATTGCTTAAGGCTTCTATGCTTAAGTTCCCTGATCGTCTTCTCAAGTCAGCTATACTTTTCTTTTTTTGCATAAGATGTTGGCCACCGATTGCACACCGAAAGCCACATTCGTTGTTTGTGTGCCCTCAAACAAATTTCAAGCTTAACAGCCACTTGCTCTGTGAAAGTACTGACGGAATTTAATTCCATAGTAATAAGGATAATAATAATACATATATGTTGCACCCTAAGGGAATCTATTTTTAGGCTGGGAAGAAAGCTTTTGTCAACTGATTAAATGATAATAACGTGCACCAGTGCAGCGACCGTAATAATAATAATAATAATAATAATAACAATAATGCACTAACCACTTTTAAGACACTTTCTGCAGATCAAGCGAATGCAATGAGGAACATGTGGATATCGTCAAGCCAGGAGTTGCTGTAATGCCAATCGGTAGCGAGTTCCAGGCTTTGGGCCCCTAGGAACTGAAGACACGGCATTTAATGATTCGAGGTCGCTTAGGAGCTTACCCCAAGAATAATGATAATAATAATAGTAGTAGTAGTAATAATAGGTATCTTGCGTAGCATCGTTAGACGGCTTAATCTCTCTCCAGGCTCATGACAACTTGCTGCAAAAGAGTCAGTACCCAAGGGTCAATGGTCACGGGTGAGCACGCAAAGAGCACTGGGGCTGAAAAATAGAAAGCTAACTCGGAACAGAACTGTCCTTAGTTAAAACTTGAATGATGCAAGCTCACAGCAGCTAGTGACCACGGCCGGAAGCTTGAGTTTCAGACTTTCGGTGCATTCGAGCTGAATGCTCGACAGCTAACGGATTTCAGCTCTCAATGCAAGGAACGTCGAGAGGACTAGATGCTGAGTAGATGCAGTGTGGGTAGCAGATGAAGTAGCGACACGAGGTCGAGGTCGAAGGACTGGCGAAAGCGACCTGTCGGAGGCAGACGAGAGGCAACAACTGCTTCAAGTCGATCTTGCACGATGCAGCCAGCAGCCACGCAGAGCCGCTGCATCGTGCAAGAGCCAAAGGACTGCCGCTTCTTTCGCTCGAAGCTCTTTTTCACGTGACTGGCTGCACCGCTAGTCAAGCATCGGCATCTGAGTGGACTAAGGCCAGCAGCAGCAGCAGCCGAGCGGATGGGGAAGGGGGGGGGGAGAGGTAGCTCTCTGGCTTCAGATGACGCGAATTCTCGAGCGAAGCAGCAGCAAGGAGCAGGAGCATCATTCTCTCCTCCTCCTCCTCGCAGACTCGAGCTCGCTCGGATCATCTCGCGAAGAAGACTATCTGGGCTACGCGATCGCCGTCGGCCGCTTCAGCCGCAACTCGACGTCTAGCCACGTCGTGTCGTCGGCCCCGCGAGCGAACGCCACGCGAGGCGAGCTGTTCGTCTTCAGCAGCTCGTGGCTGAACTTGCCGCTAGCCCACGTGTCCGGCGACCAGCCCGGCAGCTATCTCGGCTACTCGCTGGCCGCGGCCGACGTGGACGGCGACGGCGTGGACGACATCGTCGCCGGCGCTCCCATGTGGACCGACTACGGCGCGGACAAGGCGGAAGCCGGAGCCGTCTACGTTTACCGATGGCTTAGCGAGAGCCTCGACCCGCTGACCTCAAGCCTCGCTCCCAAGTTTTCGCCGTGCGACGCCGTGCGCGGCCAGACGGCGCGCAGTCGCTTCGGCTCGGCCGTCGTCGCCGCCGGCGACCTCGACCTGGACGGAGCGGCGGACGTGGCCGTCGGCGCTCCGTACGGCGGTCCGGACGGCCGAGGCGCCGTGTACATCTACCGTGGCACTCGCGGCGGGTGCCTTCGCGAGCCGCACTCGCAGCTCATACTCGCCTCCGACGTCGTCGCTGGCGCGTCGCCTCCGCCGCTGACGTTCGGCTGGTCGCTGGCTGGCGGCGTCGATGTGGACGGCAACGGCTACGCCGACCTGGCCGTGGGCGCCTACAAGTCCAGCTCGGCCTATCTGCTCCGGTCGCGTCCCATCATAGGCACGACCGTGTCGGTGACGACGCAGCCCACTGCCGTCCGCCTCGGCGGCGACTGCGCTGCCGAAGGAGGCACAGCGTCGGACGGCGGCAGCAACGAGGCAGCAGCGTCGCCATCGTCGCCATCGACCCTTGCCGCCGTCGCCTCCATCGCCGCCGAGTTCAGCGTGCGAGTGTGCGTCGACTTCACGCCGGCCGGCGGACTGAGCGAGCCGCGCAGCGCCACCTTTCGGGCGACGATTGCTCTGGACGCCGACCGGCCGCCGTCGTCCGGGCGCGCCTTCTTCCGGCCCGGCGGTCTGTCAGCCGCCTCGTTCGAGCTGACCTCGCCCGGGCCGGGTCGGTGCGGCGAGCTGCACGCCTACGTGCCGCGCGGAGCACGCGACAAGGTGTCGCCGATCGCCGTCTCCGTGGCGCACGCACTGCTGAACACGTCGCTCAGCGGTGGCGGCAGCGGTTCGCTTGAGGCCGTCGTCGACGGCTTCCAGGCGAACGCTACCCGCACGCTGGTGGCCATCGAGAAGAACTGCAGCAGCGGCGGCGGTGGCCGCGGCGACGACGAAGGAGCGTGCCGCCCGCGGCTCGCTCTGGCCGCTGTCCCCGGCCGGCCCTACTACGTGGCAGGAGCGGACGAGAGCGTGCTGCTGAGCGTGGTCGTGTCGAACGCCGGCGACGACGCCTACGCCACGTACGTAGCTATCGAGCTTCCGGCCGGCGTCTCGTACGTCAACGCGCATTCGGTCGCTGCGTGCCCGCCCATCGCGTGCAGCCAGGACTTGCCGGCCGCCGCCGACGACGACGAGCCGACTCGCGTCACCTGCGACGTCGGCAACCCGCTTCCGTCGGGCAGGACGGCCAACTTCACCGTGCGCACGCGAGTGGGCAACGCGAGCCGGCTGCGCTCGGCCGAGCTCGCCTACGCCGTCACGGCCGCGAGCGCGTTCGGCAGCCGCACGACGCGCGTCTCGGTCGTGGCCGTCGTCTCGCTTCGAGCGGCCGCCGCGCTCTACGTCACGGGCGCGTCGCTGCCCGACGCCGACGTGACGTACAACGACACGCAGGTGGCCGCCGGCGGGCCGGGCCCGTCCGTCAGCCACCGCTACGAGGCGTTCACCGAGGGCCCGACCGACATCGACGAAGCCGAGCTGGTCATCCTCTGGCCGGCGACGCTGCATGGCAACGGAAGCGATCACCTGCTGTACCTGCTGCGGCCGCCACTCGTAGCCTCCGGCAACGGCACCTGCTCGGTGACGCCCGCGGCGAAGCCGCCGCCGGGCAGCGGCTCCCGCCCGGCGGTCGTCGGCCGCCCGGCGGTCGTCGGCAGCTCGGCCGGCGCCACTACTGCGAGGGACTCGTACGCCTGCGGAGGAGGCGGCAGCGAGGCAGCGCACGGCGGGGAAGGCGAGGCCACCACGTGCACGCTCATCGTCTGCCGACTGTTCTCGCTGAGCCGCACGGCGGCCCCGAGCGTCGTCATCATCGACGCCGCCCTGTGGCTCGGCCCGACGTTCGCTCGGCTCACGAGCGGTCACAGCCGCCGTGCGACTGTCTACTCGGTGGTGCGAGGGCGCGCGCTTCGCTACCCGCTCGGCATGCTGGATGTCGACGGAGGAGGCGGCGGCAGCAGCGGCGGCGGCAGCGACGGAGCGGCGGCGACGGCTTCTGGCCAGCTGCTGCGCGTCGGCAGCTACTTTGACAAGTACAGGCTGCCGACGCCGGTGGCGCCGCTCGACTGGAAGTGGATCGTCATCGGAGCCGGCGGCGGCCTTCTGCTGCTCGTCGTCATAATTCTCATCTTTTGGCGCTGCGGATTCTTCAAGAGGAATCGGCCGCCGACACTGAGCGGCATCACCGAAAAGGAGACGGTGCTGCTCGGCGGCGAGGAGGCAGAGGCGGCAACGTAGTGGCCGAATTCGAAGCTCGGTACAGAGTGCCTGCACTGTCTGTCCGTCTGCCTGCCTGAGCCTGTAGCAGCAGCAGCAGCAGCAGCAGCAACTCGTCTTCGACTGTCGATCGTCGTTGTAGGGCGAAGAGCAGCAAGAGGCCGCCGACCTGGCGGCCGCCTTTGACTTCCGTCGACACTTTGTCTTCCGTCGACACTTTGTCTTCCGTTTGCAGCGAGTCTCGTAGTGAGTCTCGAGCATTCTCGTAATCCGTTTGTAGCGAATCTCGTAGTCTGCAGTTAGAATCAGAGCGTAGGGCAATCAAAGAAGCCGCACAAGAGGACTGCTCAGCGACCTTGTAGCTGACCTTGTTGAGGCTTGGATGCTGAGTTTTTAAGCACTCTTCAGACTGCTCTGTTAGGCTGACTCTTGTTGTTGCAGCAACCGCAGCGTCTCGGCAGTACTACCTTTCTGGGGGGGGGGGCGCTGCGCAGCCTTTGGTTTGCAGCTGTGGCTCGATGCATTGTTGCCGGCGTGGCTGAAGTCTGACACAAGCCCATAATGCTTGCAGCTTCTTCCTTCCGTGCGAGTGCAAACGCTTGTGTAGCCTGTGTAGCCTGTATGGCTATGCCGGGCAAAATAGACAAATCGATGTGACGATCGTCCGCAGCAGCATCTGCAGGCGTTATTGTCTTGGGAGGCTGGTCAGTCGGTTTTAATGGAGGTAGGATGATTCCGGACCAATTTTGGCTTTGGTTGGTCGTAGCTACACAAAAGCCTTTTCTTTCCAACGACCGGAAGCTTCTCACAATTTGTGCTGCTCCAAAAACGCAAACTCGGCACCAAAACTTGGTTTTAGCTTTTTTCTGCCAAGCCAACTAGAGTGGGGGGGGGGGGGTAAATGAATACTCGTGAAGCATACAAGATGGCGCAATAAACAAGACAGCCGCGACTGAACAGCCCAATCGCCGATTTGACGAATGGCTACAAGCGATACTAACAGGTATAACAATGAGCCATATTTGTAGCGTCCGAAGAGAACTGGATCTATTTCTAGGCAATTTACAGAAGCTGTAAACGAAGCATGTTAATCATTAATTGATAACATGCCCAGTGTCAGCACGCATAAGCACACATGAGCCGTGATGGCACACTAGGTAAGGCGGTTGCTTTCATGACCTCGGCCCCGAGGTCGTGGGTTCGATTCCTGCGGTGGGCGATTCTTTATCGCCACTACAAGCGGTGGTGATAGCCGTAAAGGCTCTTCTGTCGCTAAACAAAAAGAGGCTGTTTAATCAGCTAGGATGACAATGCGCAGGGATCCAGCAAATGCTATGAGAAGCAGGTGGTTTTAGCTTTATTTTAAATGTCGAGTCAGGGGATGTCGTGATGTCAGTCGGGACCGTGTTCCACGCTTTGGGGACATGCGAACTAAAGGCACGATCTCAAAAGGATCTGACGTTGGTTAGAGGCACAGCTAAACGACTTGAATCGTGAGAGCGGGAGGTGCGATACCTAGCCCGATTGGGAAGTTGTTCGGATAGGTAGGCTGGAGTGGAAGGGGAGAGCCATCATGACACCCTCCGACCGCTGCTGCGGCGATCTGTGTAAGAGGTCCCTTTCCGAGGGCATTTCTGGGCATGACTGCAAGTTCCAACTAGAAAGCGACCGGAGGCCATCTGCCACGGCTCTGAGGCCGGAAAAAGAATTTCGCCTCGAGCGGGAGTTACATCCCTTAATCGCTGGGTTACCGGTCCACTGCCCTGCTGATTGAGCTAGTGAGACTGACTTGCCTTCCGTTTGACGCCCGACGTTGTAGTAAACTGTCCACCGAACCCGCTGTCCATTTTCGGATGAGGACAGTTGATATGCCACACCCTGGGTCTTGGCCCAGGGTTAAGGTGCTCCACTTCGCGATGGAGGTCGTATAGTTCAACTACTTCATCATGCAATTATTTGTTGCATTTATTTATTGTTTATTTATTATTATAATTATTTACTGCAGGCAGGAGTGATAGCCAATATCGCTCCTCTGCCCGCTATGCAAATGAGGCTGGTAACCTTTACAGTAAGAAAAAAGCTCGATTGACCACTCGAGCCATCACTTTAACGTTGCTGCTTTTCTGTAATGCACAGGCACAGAACTGAGGGGTTTTCCGGGTACCTCTCCATAAGTTTGCGATTAGTTAGTGCAGAGACTTAGAGACTAACTTACAATTTTCAGCGAATCTTGCAATCAACTGTGATAGCCATTGAGTTTGAGTGACGCTATTTTCCAAGCAAATCTATCGTTGAGCGACTAATCGATGGGTGATCTGCATTCTAGCACCAGGGTGCTCGTTAAACCAGCAGTTGTCAAAAGCAGGATGTGTCTTGCCCTTACTTGGCCCTTGTCTAAGGACGTCCAAAATTCGACCTACCGAGTACATACAGTGCTGCGTATTTTTACAATCCAGATCTCAAGATGGACATCGATTTTATCCAGACAGTCAGACGAGTTAATGTCCGGCTCAATCTACACCAGGGGTGTCCAACCTTTTTGCGTTGGGGGCCACATTTCAAAAATTTAAAAGGTCCGGGGACCACATGTAAATTGGCGTAGTTGACCGCATCAGAAATAAGATCGTAATTTAGTATGACTATTACTATTATAATTACTAAATAAACCGCAATACAATAGTATTTTTAGCATAGTTATAATTAAAAATAAAAACTATTAAAAATTTAATCATGTGTCCTGGAAAATAATTTGATATATATTATGGCCAATCTTTTACTTTTGGATTTCTATTTGAATAACGTGAAGACTGAAACTTATAAAACTTACAAAATTACATGACAAGGACTCACATAATATTAATGTCTTCGGAGTAATAAAATGCCACAGGTATTCAATGTCTTCTGCACTGCAGGCATCAATGAGATATTTGGCATTGTTTCTGTTTGCATAAAAAGTCGACATCTGCTGCAACAGTGGATGTGGCAATTCTAAGGATTCCTGATAAATGTTCATCTGTGAGAACGGATCGAGTCTTTGTTTTCACATTTTTCAGTCTGGAAAAAAGCTGTTCACAGCAATGTGTGCTGCCAAAAAGTGCAGTATACCTGCGAGCATGTTTGGCTAGGTTAGGAAAAGACTCTGATGACACATACTGCTTGTAAAAGGTAACAAGGTCATGCTGATCATAAGCAGTTTTTTTAATTGGTGTCTTTATGAATGTCGATTAGTTTGAGTTGAAATTCATCAGGTGCATAAGAGGGATCGATATTAAATGGATTACTAATCATGTTCATGTCATCCGCATGTTGTTGGAAATCCTGAAACCTCTCTTCGAATTCATCAACAAGTTTGCTAACAAGAGTGGAGTACTTCATATGAGCCAGCGTTTCAGGCGATTTTGTTGCTAGTGTTGTGAAATGTAACAGTTTCTTCTGATCTAAGTGTTTCCGGAAAAGTTTCAGCTTTTGCACTAACGCGACAACACACCCATACATTTTATTGACCAGTTGATCCTTACCTTGGAGTTTGACATTAAGATCTGCAAGATGTTTGGTCATGTCCACCAAAAAAGCCAAGTCATTCAACCACTGCTGGTCATCGAGGAAGCCAGCATCTTTTCCCTTTTCTGTCATAAATGTTTTTATTTCGTCCCGAAGTGACCAAAACTTGGCTAAGGTGTTTGCCCTAGTTAGCCAACGGACTTGGCAGAAATAAATAACATCACAATGATCTGATCCCAACTCTTCAAGGAAAGCCTGAAATTGTCTGTGGTTTAGCTCACGAGACCTTATCACATTTACTGTTGAAACTACATTGTCCATTACATGTTGCATGCTCAAGACCTTTGCACATAGCTGTTCTTGGTGGATGATGCAGTGATGACTGACAATTTTGTGAGGTACTAATTTTACCATTAAAGATACAAATCCATTGTGTCTACCTGTCATTGAAGGGGCTCCGTCTGTCGTTAAACCAATCAATTTAGTTTCAGGAAGATTAAATTTTGTGAGGACCCTCTTGACCTGATCCAAAATATCCCTCCCCGTTGTAGTGCCTTTCATTGAACATATATCTAACAGTTCTTCGATAATGACAAACTTTCCTATTACTCCGCGTACAAACACCGACAGTTGAGCCGTATCGCTATTGTCCGTGCTTTCGTCGAGCGCAAGAGAATAAAATTCGCATTCATCAAGTCTTTTAGTGAGACTTTCTTCTATGTTGGATGCGAGCTCGTCAAATCTTCTCGCAAGCGTTTGATGAGAAAGACTGACTTTCTCTACTTCAGACTTCTTTTCTGAACAGACAACACCAGTAAACAGCCTGAGGCATTCCTTAAAAAATTCACCATCGGAAAATGCTTTCCCCCGCTTAGCTATAGCTTCTGCTATTATTAAACTTACTTTGGTTGAAGCCTCAGACTTGTTGCTGACTGTTGTAAACAATGACTGCTGTCCGATGACACTCTGTTTCAACGAGTTCACGCGATCAATTCGAAGTTGACCAGTCAGGCTGTTGTACCTGTCGCCATGCTTTATTGAAAAGTGTCGCTTAACATTGTACTCCTTTGCAACGGCAATTGTTTCTTGGCATATTAGGCACATTATCCTACCGAAGCGTTCCGTTACGAAATAGTCTACAGTCCAAGATGCTTTGAAAAGTCTTCCTTCTGCGTCAATTTTTCGTTTTTGCTAGTATTCACATTCGCCGCAATTTTTCTCTGTGAAATAAAACAACAGATCAGTTACGAATTGATTAATTTATATTTTATCACAGCAATATCTTAGTATTAGGAAGTAAGTTGAGCAATACACGCTTTTTGAAAAACCTACCTGACTGATTCCAGTTCGTGCAGCAGCAGCAGCTGAGAAACGGATCTTTTGTTCTATCCACAGTCTGAAAGTTAATTCAGCTTCCGGAAGCGTTATAAATGTGATCGTAATGGCGCCGCTGTAGCACAAATATATTACCCCTTCGCGCCAAAATGTTCACATGAAAGCTAGCAAAATAAATCGATTTTTTTACCTTCACGCGAAAATAGCCATTCGGACACCTTCACGCTTCACGCACGCGTGAAGTACATCACAGCGCTTTATATCGCCGTTTGTAATGATTAAAAATTAGCGAAAAACATGGTGACAAATATTTTTGGGATAACGTTTCGGGCCGCATAGAAGACCTTGGCGGGCCGGGTCGTGGCCAGCGGGCCACGTGTTGGACACCCCTGATCTACACGATTAAAGAGACCTCCCCACCCACTGCATTGCTGGAGCACTGCTATCAAATCATGTCCATTGGCAACCATTGCTAGGCTTCCAATATCTATATAGATTTTATAGTTTAGAGGACTTGGGAAACCTCAAGAATTAGAGTGTGCCGCTGACGAAAGAGTGTGTATGAGGAGAGATCGGCTTGTGAAAGCATTCGCGTTCTTGGAGCAACGTGAGAGATTGGGCAGATACAAAATTGATTTGGTTACCAGTGAGTGGTCTTGTAGGGGCTCGCGATGGCGGCGCGTGAAGAGATGAAGAGCGAAACCCCCACAAGCGTTGTCGACGACGGCTGTATTATACGATCTAGCAGCCGTCGTGCGTGCTGCTCCGGAGCACGAGGTGTTAAGAGAGAGAGGAGTGTATAGCGTGCTTGCAGTCCGACGCACAGGCAGAAAGTGAATTGCGCGGCAAGGAACGAGTCACGTGCCGGCAAGGAGCGTTCCCGTTGGGCGGACAGAACGTCGGCTGGGGGCGGAACCACGTGACGGCGATCACACGCTCACAAACGCTCCTCCCCAGTCGCGCGGCGAGCCAAGCGACGTTACGCCAAGCGGTGCGCGACGAACGCAGCAAACAGGCGAGGACGAAAATGTCAGGCGACTTCGAGCCTGGTACTGGGCCCAGTGGTCGGCTGCCGTAGGCGGCGGCGTAGTAGCCGTGCAGCGCCCACGTTGAGGCAGGAGTCTCCGAAACAGCACATAGTGGCTTCGTAGTCGTAGCCGAACAGCGCCTGGTCGGCGGCGTATAGAGACGTAGCCGACAGCACACATGTGGAGGGGAGCGTTGCCTACGAGCGCCAAGTGGCGGCGTAGTAGTGAAGGGCATAACGTACCAGTCGGTGGTTGTTGGTTTGTCGCCGAGTTTGTAGTAGAGTAAGGTTGCTTGATCGGGTCAATCGTCAGGTTCACCACTTTGTAGGGGCTCGCGATGGCGGCGCGATGAAGAGCGAAACCCCCACAAGCGTTGTCGACGACGGCTGAATTATACGTTCTAGCAGCCGTCGTGCGTGCTACTCCGGAGCACGAGGTGTTAAAAAAGAGAGAAGAGAGCGGATAGCGTGCGTACAGGCCGACGCACAGGCAGAAAGTGAATTGCACGGCAAGGAACGAGTCACGTGCCGGCAAGGAGCGTTCCCGTTGGGCGTACAGAACGTCGGCTGGGGGCGGAACCACGTGACGGCGATCACACGCCCACAGTCTGTGCCTTCCGACAAATCCAGTACTTCTACCAGACATTCTTCTGCAATGTTCTGAACACATTGACACACCTTCACGCTAAACTAGAAAGTGTTATTTCATGGCCCAAAGAGACACAATGGAACTTGCAATATTAACTTGGCTTCAAATGGAAGCACCAGAGTTCAAGTCCGAAGCATCAGACCTTCTTCCTTTCCTTTTTCTTGTCACTTGAATTTTCAGTGCTAACTACACAGCACTTGCTATGCAGTTAGCACTGAAAATTCTTTAGCACTGAAAATTCCTGGTTTTCTACTCCTGATATTCACTCGTAGGCAGAACATGAGATCATCGGTCAGCAAGAAGCTGGTCCGGCTTTCGAAGTGTCGTTTGCATCCCAGAAATTGAGGCTGCATTAAGTTATCCATCCGCCTGTAACTCCAAAAAGCCACAAAGACTATGTAGGTGTTACGCAGGATAGATTCGTATAGCACACTCACCTAAGCAGCTTTTGGTGCGAAAATTCGGAAGCCAACAGACTTAACTTCCACACTCACGACAGACAAGCCTAGCTGCAGACTTGTGCACCAACTGTAAGTGCCTGATTGCACAGGCCGGCAGATCAGCAAGCAGTGAGTTATGCAAACAGAGCCAGCCACCTGCCCAGTGCTCTGCCTTCCTGGCGATCAAGTCCACAGTATCAAACCAGGCCCTGGTTCCACGGCAGGCACGACCGCTCGTCCGGGAGGACGTGCGAGAGGACAGCAAAGAATGCAGGCAAAGCAAGGCACATCCACTCCGTGAGGCAAACCTCTCACGGTCAGATGGCCAGATGCTCGGCGAAGCAATGCTGCTGCCTGCAGGTGCGCAAGAGAAGCACAAACCATGGACACGATGGATAAGATGACACGGCCATCGCTTACATGAGCAGACGGTGAGTGTAAGAAAATACTGCAATATGCAAAGTATATTATACTAAAAATAGCCCATAAGCATATGCTTCATGGTTGCTTAGAACATTTAGCCACAATTCACTCCCATAACCAGTCACGAACATCGAGATCAGTGCAACGTGACCCCAGCGTGTGAAGTGGGCTGATACAAAATTGCACATTTCCACATGCTTATGCATCAAAGACCAGCTACGATGTAAATCAATAAGCCATCCATCAGCCAAGATGAAAACTGCCAGCATACACAACTCATCAGCCAGCAGCCCACCCATCAAAGGTTTATAGCTGCAGCGTCATTTATATGTCAGGCAGTTGAAGATCTTGCAATGACCTACACAACATAACGTGGGGAACGCACGACCACTTCGTCATGTTGCAAAGGTCATGCTGGCTAACACAGCAACACTTCTGATAACTACGATGTAAGATGTTCGCGGAAGAACTCATCCACGGAATCGGTATTCCAGTTATCGATACCCAAGGACTCCATAACTTGCTTGTTCTCGTCGAGCAGGCGAATCTCAGGGTCGGCGCCTCGCTCGTACTTGATTTCAAGGTTAGGAAATTGCCTCACCTTGTCACTCCTGACAAAGGCTGGAGAAAAGTACAAGCATCAATTATTGCATCCATTCACGGTAGTACGGCATTTGCCGTTGCATTCCTATCTATAGGCGCTATCAATAGTCTTAAGATTGCCGCATACTTTGCTAATGGATTGCTAGAAAAGGGGAGATATTGATGGCTGATAGCACTCCTGACAAGACTGGCTCAGACCACAAGCACACCACACTAATCCTCGTATCAATCAATAATAAACAAAGCAGCTCCCATAGCATTCAGCAGCGTGAAGTAAATTATACTAGAAAAATACTGTCATGCAGTGGAAAAACACGTTTACAACGGGTTCCACGGCATTACTAGGGGGGGGGGCTACAACAAGGTGTGCATTGCAAGAGTGCTCACGATTTTCGAGCAATGTGTACACTACAATACAAAGCAGCTGCAAGTCAAGTTAGATGGACCGAGGGAGGGAGCAGTGCGGTTGACCTAAGCTACAAAGCGATTGGGACGACCGGGCCATTAAAATGTAGGTCCTGCAGAACACATTTGCTCCTGAAAAAAGTGTTGCTAGGATACTTCACCTTATGACTGGCCATAACTGGGCGTTCTTCCGGGATTAGGCCAGCATGCCCTACTCTCCAGGATTGCCCATCGCAAACATCTGCTTTATAAAAAGCGAAAGGTAAAGTCACCTGCACCGGGCTAGCGACCAACCCCACTGGACCTTGGTTGACATGACACGCAGAGTTGTGTAGACTGATTAATCAAAGTTGTGAAGAAGCAGTGTATTAATAAAGCCTATCACGATGACTGCCTTCAGAAGACAGTAAAGATTGGCACTGATCATGTGATGGTATGGGGCTGTTGCATGGCAGCTAGTAACAGAACTCTCTACCGCACAGAAGGCATTACGTACCAACACACAAAGGACATTATAAGAACAATATCGGTACTAGAAGTGCGATGGGCCCGAGAGGGCTAGATTTTATATCAAAACAGGAAAACGATCCTCAGCATACTGCACTGTCGGTGATAGAACTCTTCGACAATGGTCCAGATCACTACTTACTTTATAGCGATGGCCAAGCATGAGTACTGATCTGAACGGTATAAAAAAGTTGATAAGTGCCAGATCCCTACGAAACCAACATTCGCTTGACAATTAAAAAATAGCGATACCGTGCAAATTTGGAAAACGAACATACTGTGTTGGTTCTGTTAAACGACTTTTGGTGCAGGAATATACTGGTTATGGAAGCCGTGCCTTAAGCTAAATCCTGCCTACCGAGTCACCGAATTCCAACAATAACCACTTGCCATCAGCAAAGCAACAACTCAGTGTCACAGCAAGCATTTGCTGGCCCAGACATACCTTGGACCTGTGGGTATCGTCCCAATTTTCATTGGCACACGACCAACTGGGCAAACGGGTACTTCACCTGCAAGTGAGCTTAGTTACATTATTACAATGCAAACTACTCAACAAAGTGCAGATGGCACAAGCTTGCTTACATCTAGCAGACCAGTAGTTAAGGCTTAAAATCAACCCAGAAAAATGTCACCGAATGAGCAAAAGAGAAAACCAAATCGTATATGCAAGTACATACACATTGCTGAGAACAGTAGACATGACTGCCAAAGCAGTTTATAAGCTTCACTAAATGATGCGCAGAGATTTAAGCAAAAGATCTCAAATTGCACCATTACAGCTTTAAATGGATAGACGATATCGATCACCATTGAAGGCAATTAAATGTAACAGGACTTTTCAAATCAATGCTATTTGCTGACAGAGATTCAACAGGTACCAAGATTTGCTTTAGGTCACATCAACTGTAAAAAAAAACTTTTAAGACAGTAATACAGCACCATTACAGAGCCCTCAAGGTCGGTTACTTATCTAGCACACGGCTAAAGTAGCCAAACGTATGTACATGCAAACAGCATGGTTTCTGCTGAGTCAGTTGCAAGCCTAAAATGGTATCAGCAATGTATTTATCAAGCTAGCAGTAGCTCCATACCTCACAGCAGTCGGTAAGAACAAGAGGGAGCACATTGTAGAGAATATATTGTTGCATGCCAATTAAACAATGGCACTGCCACCTTATTTGACTTCCTTAGCTCAGGCAAGTGAACCGGAGACAAACTTGCCGTGAAATGAAGACAAACGATGGGGGTCGGTAATTGCGATACTGAAGAGTTCCTCACTAGCTTATATGGGACTAACCATTAGCCGCCGTGACTCTCCTTCCTTCAATGCACAGCAAGATTACTGGGCAGGCCTTGGACCCACAATTCCACTTACCAATGCAGGGGCTTCCTCCTCCTTCTCTCGCTGACAGCATTGGCTGCATTCGCCCTGCAGCTCACTGAGTGAGAACTCAGCGAGCTGGTCACACGTGGCACACGAAAGCCCATCACTGTAGAATCCCAGTGACGAGCAAGATGCTGCATCCAGTTGCTGAGCCACCAAAGGGCTGCTGTTTGCCTGCATGTTACATGCAAATACAACACACAATTAACAAAAATAAAATACTGCAATTAGCAGACCACAGGAGCATTAAAAAAATGCAACTGAAAATCCAAAGAGCAAGAGATGCAATTGAGACCAAGGTGTAACTGAATGACCGTACATGCATACGGTCGCCAGATCTACCACTGGATACTGCACTCTGACGTCTGAACCTGCAGACAGAGCCAAATTTGACATCCAACAGCAAGCTTCACAAGCGCGAGTCACATTTAATAATAAAAATAATAATGTACTTGATAAAGCGCCCTCAGAGAACTTAATCTCTTTCTAGGCGCTTTACTTTGCTGCAAAGGGAAATGCAATTAACACATCTATGCTACAGGAAAATGCTCCCAAAGCATAGAAGCATTTCATTATGTCACTCATCTGAAGAAGGAGAAAGTTTAGGCATGGCTGGGACAGCTACACAAGTTATGAACCATCGAAGTAGGCGATAATACATACAGATTTTTCTCTTAGCACGAGTCGAATTCATAACCTGTGAATCGGTATAAATAAGCATTCAGGCGATACACTGACGGGTGCATGCCCAGCACGGGAAGGCTGACGAAAGTGGAAGGCATAGTGGACCTCGAGGTAAAACATGACATGTAAACATGTAACAGTAAAATACGATCTTTCTTTGCCAAAGCAGACTGGACGACTTGGTCCAATTGACAACGGGAGCCACATTGTCCGAACTCTCCCCAGATTTTGTTCACGGGTCAACACTCAGCACGGTCTTAACCAACTCACAGAATCAGCCACGTAACACCATAGCTACATGCAAAAGCCGCGAATACCTGGTTAGCCAGGGGGCAAATAGCTACCGTTCACGTTTGGCCCTGAGCTCGCCTACTCTGGGCCTTCGTACAGCGGAAACCAGATTAATTAATCTATTGCGTATCACTTTGCAGCAAATGTAAAGCGCCTAGAAAGAGATTAAGTTCTCTGAGGACGCTTTATCAAGTGCAATATTATTATTATTATATTAACAGGACAACAACTACCGTCTGTGCTCTCTCTCTCTCTCTCTCGTACTGGCCGGCCTGATGGCGGGTGGGCGGGCGGGTCGGCCTCGAGGCACGTCCATGCACGCGATCGCAACGGTTCCTGAATTACTTCTTTGCTTCCTGCTTTGATCCACAGCTCGGACACATTCAGCCACACGCTCGGACACATTAAGCGAAAGACAAGGTTCCGTGCTCTGGCAGAGGGATATTTTTGCTGGTGGTCGACGATCTGAAACGCCTTCCAACAAGTAATGACACGTGCAGTTCTGATGAAAACTACCTCTACAGGGGCGTTCTAAGCCCGAAAGCTGGCTTCGCGCTAAGCCAGCGACTGCTTAGCGCGAAGCTGGCTTCGCGCTAAGCCAGCGACTGCTTAGCGACGATTTCGAGTGGCCCTACCTCAACCATCCCCCTCCCCAAGTGCCAGCAGCTCGTAGTGGCAACTGCTCGAAAAAAAATCGCTACTTAAATGCAATTAAAAGGAGAGACACAGCCTACACGCTCTCGCCCCAGAGCAGCCCGCTTACGGGAGACGAACCGCCCAGCTCCTACTGCTCAGACTGGAGGGTGGGAGGAGCTAGGCGGCAGGCGAGTGGACGCGTACATTCAACTCCCGCTGAATACCAAGGCAACCGCGTAACAAAAGCTAGGTATGAATCAAACAAACCAAATGTTAGAAAGCGATGAAACACGATGCCAACTGACATGACAATTGCAAACGTACCGAGAGCAGCGCGCACAGCCACAGCAGCCGCCGCTGGGCGGCCATCTTTTAAAATACGTGTTATGCGCTTACCGGCTGAGCAGCAACGACGCTCGGCGAGAGCGGAATACTGTGACTTTAACTAAAATACCAGATATAGTTTATATTTATAATAAATATATTATGACAGTTCCTATCCTTTATTATTGTTTTCTTGTGCATTTCAAAAATATTAGGCTGACAGTACCTGATACCTGATGTAACCTTGACTTTATGTGGATGCCGGAAATCTGTGGAGTGGGCTTCGGGGCCTAACGTTATTTTAATGAATGAAAACAGTAGCTTTTACCGAGTTAAACGTATTCTTATCTATTAACGTTAAAATCGTGTTCAGTCGTAAAGAGGACCGTCCTAGATGAGGCTAAGGACTAGGTTTTATATTTATTTGTCCGCTGTTGCGGCTTTCATGATATTTGCTTCGTATCTCATCCTCGACGTCCCCGCGAGTAACGGTGAGACGGAAAGTGACACACCTCATGACTCGCGAGCCCATTCCAAGGACCAGTTTGATAGATCCACGAGGAATCTCATACAGACATTGAGCCACAAGTACAGACCAAAGTATAGATGCAGCAGTTCGCTCTCATCGTGGAAACTTGCTGAGAGTTGGGTAACACCGCGACACATATTTCCGGATTACGCCAGCGAGAACGAGCTCGGTAAGGGCACTGCGAGGCGTAGATGGCATGCTTTCGCTTCGCGAGCTGCTCTGCACTCGTGGGTTTTGATGCAGACTTTCCTTGTCGTCTGGCCACGCCCCTGGTCTCGCGGAACGCGGCCTCTACGAGATTGCAGTGCAGCTGTCAGATGTGGATCCACACGCGCGCAGCTCTGATTCACGCCGCCGCGTCTGCGACGAGAATTCAGCTAACGTACTCGCAAGTTTGGTCTCGTAAACATGGAGAGGCAAGCTGGCTACCCATCGAATACTGGTGCCCGAGGCCACTTCAAGTAGGCAAGCGAATTGCGTTCCCTACGAGCTGCAGAAGCTTGGCAACTGAGGAGTTTGCAGATCACTTTCCATCGTCGAGAGTTGCGATCTGCTTTCACTGTTGATGCGACAGTAGATTCCCGAGTAGACGATCTTGATTTACTAAGACATCCTTACGGGCATTTCGAGAGTCACCGCCATTTTGGTTTGACCGGCTGTGTCGTAGCGCTCTTGTCGCTCTCTAACGCTCCTTGCGGAGCAGCGGCCCAGCAGCAGTAGCAGCAGCAGTAACTTTCTCTCTGGTCCATATAAGCCTGAAATCGCTTCAACCGTATCACGCGATACCTGTTGGTGGCAGGTGCAATCACTAAAGACACCGCGCAGCCTACAGTGGCCTAGTGACGATTTGTTTTCTTTGGCATCGATGCCGGCTACTTGCACAACGTAGCAGTGATGCACGATCGATTCCGCAGCCGGGAGCCATCGGGCTGCATCCTCTGGACTTGGCCTTCATACATCATGCTGTGGATTTTCCTTGCCCTCCTCCCTCCCCCCTCCCGAGTGTCTTCCCGCGATAGGCACGCAGCTTTGTCGTCGGCGGTGGCGTCGATTCGCGTAGCTCTTAGCATCCGTCGTGGGAGACATTCGTCGTGCGAGGAAGAAAGAAAGAGAAGAATGCGTGTCATGTCATCTGTCGTGTCATCCTAGGGAGTTTATATATATATATATATATATATATATATATAGATATATATATATATATATATATATATATATATATAGATATAGTATACTATATATATATAATAGTATATATATATATATATATATATATATATATATATATATATATAGATATAGTATACTATATATATATAATAGTATACTATATATATATATATATATATATATATATATATAGTATACTATTATATATATATATATATATATATAATTCATTTGTACAGCGCTACAAGAGAACTTCATCTCTATTCAGGCGCGCTTCACATATGCCTCGGGGCTCGAGCCCACGACCTCAGCCAGACCTTGGTTGTGGCGAGCACCTTAACCACTCCGAGGCGAGACAAGTCCCCAATGGCTCAAGCCATTTCGAATCTCGCGAATTTGTGGCGCTTGCACGGCGCCCTCAGTCTCGGCTCGAGCAGCCTCGGCTGGAGGCCGCCGCAGCCGTCGCCGCTGTCTCTTGTCCCTTAGCAGACAGCTCTTCCGCTACAGCTTGCCACTGTCACCTAACGGCATTGGCACGACCACGGCAGGCACTGCTGCATGTCCATTGCATTACAATGCCGCCCGAGCTCGGCTCACTGTTTGCCAGAAGCCTGCTTGGGTCGTGGGCTGCCGCTTTCACCCCCCCAACCACAACCTTTCTAGCGGCTCTACGATGTGCCCTCAATGTCCTGTGCTTTCGAGGCAACGACAGGCTGAGCATTTATTTACCCCCGCAGGGTGGAGGAGGGCAGGTGGTGTAATCGGCTCAGTGGCAGCCGAAGCAGTCGCGTGCTCTGACAGCAGTCCGGAGGCGGCGGCGACTTTTCTTGCTGCCAGCGCAAAGGGTCGGCTAACCCCGGTCATCCTCTACCGGCTCTGTGCAGCCATCATCGTGAGCGGCGTGCTCGGCACGACGACGTAGAGGGCAGCAATGACTCAAGAGGCTGCCCGTCACCGGCTGCTGGCTCCTCATCCGGTCTGACGGTGCACTGCGCAGGAGCGCAGCCGCCATCATCACCGTCTCGCTGCTGTGAAGTGGCAAACCAGCCATTGCCATTGGCCTCCATCCGAGGTCAGCTGGGAGGGCTACTGAGATGTACCTCGCGAAGAGCAGGTGAGAAGAGAGTATAGAGTTTAAAATGACTCGGAAAAACTCCTGGAACGGGAAGGCGCTCTTGGTCAGTCACTTGCAATTTTTGTGCTGGGCAAACTGTCTGGCTGCAGTAGGCAATTTCCAGGCAAAATCTGGGCAAATATAGCGGCCTCAACCGTCGGGCCATCTGCACCACGCTCCTCGTGAAACATTTCGTCGAAAATACTTAGATGTGCGTTCGGCTGTCAAGCATCTGGAAGTTTTGGCTGCAGCGAATGCCTTTTCTCAAACGGTGCCAGCTGCTGCTTGTCGGCACGCGTTTACGCAGCGCTACCTGGCGGAACTAGAGGGCTTCTGCACGGTGCTGGGGGGGGGGGCAGTGCCGAGCCACCGCCGACACTGTCACTCGGGAGACGATGCAAATTTGTAGGCTGCATACTAAAGGCCCTCGCCACGGCCGAGATCACGCATGCCGACGTTGGCTACAAGGGCACCCAGCTGAAGCTCACGCTGATCCTACAGGGCGGGCAACGAGCCGTGTTCAAGCCGAAGTGGTGAGTGAAGGCAAGTGGAGGTAATGCCCTACCCGCTGCAGCTGCTGGGTCAGATTGTCGCTCTCAGTGGCTCGGCGTGCCGAGCGTGCGCTACCACTCGCAAGCCTAAGCGTCACCTCCATTTTGCCGCTCTTCTGTTTGGTCGCTGTCTCAAGTTAAGCTTCGTGCATGTGCCGCTTCTCTTTCTTGCTGACCTTTCGGCGCGACGATGGACGATGGCTTCCGGGTTTCAGGTCATGGTGTCACTCCGGATTTCAAGGCACAGCCACTGTTCGCCAGTGGCTTGTGTGTGTGTGTGTGTGTGTGTGTGTGTGTGTGTGTGTGCGTGTGTGTGCATCAGGTTTGCGCATTTTGGTAGTGCCGATTTGTCTAATTAGAATGCTAAAAAGAGCAATAACTTTTTTTGAAATATACCCCCAACGGCTTTGAGTTTTGCTTGGCTTTAATAATAGTAGTAAGTTTTGTTTGTTAAACGCCCCGAGAGAACTACATCTCCATCTAAACCAAAAACTATACAGTTCATTTGTATAGTGCCCTGAGATAACTTGAATCCCTATTCAGGTGCTTCTTCACCTACACCACAGGGATCTACGCTCTGTACACAACTCACTGCAAGAGAATCAATAACGGCAGCAAGCAGGTCATGCGACATGCACGGCCCCATGCGTAGACAAATGTGTACAAGCGTACAAGTATCGTGCCTAGGCGAGCATGCTAAACCAAACATGAAGACACTCAGACCCACCGGTTGTGAAGGCCCCTGGCTAGTCGCATGCACTGAAGCGTGCACGGATCACGTGCACGCAGGAGCGAAAAAGACAAGTTCGCTGTGGCGCAGGGGAAGTGGAAGCATCTTCGGCTGAGACATGAGTGATGCAAGGTCATTGCAGGCAGTGACCATATCTGGAAGCTGTGGAGTTCCGGACATTTGATGCGAGCAAGCTGAAGGCTCGCTGTGTCACTGCCTGATTTGATTCAGCTATGCCATGAAGACTAGCCGGGGTACAAAGCAGTAGGAAGGCTCTCTGTGGCGCAGTCGAAGTCTGCGTGGCTTTCGAAACCCATTCGCAAGGCTGCCAGTGGGATGCTTTTCTAACAGTAAAGAACTGCCGAGACCCTCGCTGCCTTTGCACAATAACCACATGCAGATCTCATTCAATCTACAGTGTGTGCCCACCTCCTCCTCTTAAAATAACTTGTGAATTGCGGAATCTCAAGACCCTTGACATCGATGCTGTCCGTGTGAGAATATCTGCTTCACCTCTGCTGCTCAGTCCTCCCTCCGATCTGTCATCATTGGTAGATAGCTACAACACGACACTAGCTGACACGCTCGACGAGTTTACGTCCCTGGCAAAGCGCACTGTGCGCCCCGCCCAGACGGCCTATGGTTTACCACAGACATTAAACTAGCCAGCTCTACTAAGCGAAAGCTTGAAAAAGCATACAAAAGATCTGGACTGACTGTCCATCGACAGGCATATGAAGACTGTTGTAGGTCGTACCAATTGATCCTAGCAAAGGCCAAGTCTAGCTTCTATAAAAACATTGTTGAATCACAGATGCACAATCCAAAAATGCTGATGTCGACGACCAACCATCTCCTCAACCGCTCCCAGATTAGCACCTTACCTGGTGATCCTTGTGATGATCTAGCCGATTGCCTCTCTCGATTCTTTGTGCAGAAGATAGACAAGATCAGTGAACCCATCCCTGCAATGACAACATCCCCACGAGAATGCTGTTCCCCGATTCCTGGCTGCACCTCTATGTCTACATTTAAGCAGGTCACTAGTGATCTAGTCCTGAAGTTCGTATCTCAATCAAAGAAGACAACAAGTCCTCTGGACCCTATTCCCACTGTCCTGCTCATACGTTGCATCGATCTGCTGCTGCCATGCATAACTAACATCATTAATATGTCCATCAGCCTCAGGTCGTATCCCAGAACCTTTCAAAAAAGCTGCAGTCAGGCCGCTTCTCAAGAAAGCGACACTAGACCAAGAGAACTTAAGCAACTACCGCCCAGTCTCCCTTCTACCATCTATCAAAGACACTGGAACGGGTCGTGGCAGACCAGCTGAACTCATATATCGAAACTTCACACCTTGCTAGTAAGTTCCAGTCTGGCTTTAGAGCTAATCACTTATTATTGTTATTATAACCGGGGACATCAGTTGCAAAGAAGCATCAGCTGGAAAGACTTGCTAAGCTCAGCAGCCCGAGCGATGTCTGCTCTGCAGTGTATGATGTGCAAAGCCAAACCGTCCGTTGCCATCAGCTGACCTAATCGGTTGAGTGCAACGACATACTTCATTCGACGACATATTGTTACGAGCACGTGACAGCTCGAGAAAGAGAAAGAAACAGGAGAGAGAGAGAGACGACGACGATGACGATGGTATCAAGGTAGCAGGAATGTGCTCTGCAGTAGCATTCGGTGTTTAGACACTTATCTGAATGGGAGAAGAATGGCATAAGGCTGTGGTGTTGCTGTCAGCGTAAGATAGTTAATAAATAAATAATAAATATCAGCCGATTAAACAGCCTCGTTTGTATAGCGGCAGAAGAGCTTTAACGGCTATCACCACCGCTTGCTTGCAGGATCGCCCACTGCAGAATTCGAACCCACAACTTCGGTCGTGAAGAGCTAGCACCTTATCTCCTCGGCCATCTCAGCCCTTAAGGATGCCCTGCCCGTGTTTCACGTAACTTGGTAAACACAGGTCGCTCTGCCGTCGTAGGTACGATGAGGACTACGTCATGGTTGGACCTCCTTATGCTGGTAAAGACAGGCATTATGCCGAAATCGCTGCATTTCACCTCGGAAGGTATTCACCACAGTTGTGTGTGAGTGTGTGTGAGTATGTGTGTGTGTGCGTGCGTGCGTGTGTGCGAGCGCATCTAAGTGCGTGTGAGTGCTGTGGGTGGGGGTTAGTCGACATTGCACGCAGCCTGCAATGGCACCCGCGGCACTTTGCCTCTCTCGTGCCTCTTCCCATCGCCCGTGCGAGCTGCCGCGAGCGTGTCTCGTTGTGCCTGCGACGCCTCGCTCGGCTCCGCTCGGTCCGGTCTCAGTCCACTAGCCAGTCCGAGTGGCAGCCGCCAGCGCTGCTAGCCGATTTCAGGATCCTGGACATGCGAAAGTCTCCAATCGTGGTGAGGCGACGAATCAACCTGCGCACCGAGGTGCTTCCACGCGCGCACAAGACCCTGGCGGACACTTTCTACCGATCACGTACGCTGAGTGCACGTGGCTGGTCGCCATTCAGCTGCCGCTCCACGCTCAGCAGCAGCAGCAGAAGCGTCCTTTGGCGCAGCGCTTCTTCTGCGCTCATTCCAGCGAGTGGCACGTGATCCGGATCCGAGGCGCGCGTCCCGAGTCCATCCTGTAGCAGGCGATCGTTAGTTGCCTGCTGCGTGCTACGGCTCTGTCACTGCTACCTGAAAAATGAGGCCGTTGATTCGATCCACCCTCTTGATCTTTGCGGCCATCGGTGCTTCCGGAGGGCAGACCTCTCCCCCCCACACGGAGCCCTAATACTGCTTCACCTGGGGCTTTGAGTTGACGAACAGGTGTGCACGCGACCCAATATGAATCCTGTAAGTACTCACGCTCGATCCGCCGTGTTTTTGCTCGTTTAATCTTCGGAGTTGCATATTCTCGTTTGACGCAATGTCGTTTGGGAGCGCGGCTTCGAAGCTTTATGTCTTTATTTGCCGACTCTGGCGCGGATCCGTCGAGGGAAAATGAGCGAGACGCACGGACGGATTGATCCCGCATGGGATTGCAATAGTACAGTTGTCGCCTCGTTCGTCCCTTCTCAAGGTCCGGCTGTGCCTCCGTGGCGAGCGGTGCTTGCTTTCAGCATGGGAAAGCGGGTTCCTTCTTCTGCCCTCTGAATGCATGGGCCGGGGCTTTTTTCGGCTTATCTTTGCCGCCGGCCCATGCCGGCGTGTTGACCGGTCGGCCGGCCGGCCGGCTGCAGCCGTCGGACGGCCTTCCCGGCCACTGACGTCGGGCTTCGCCGCTAGCGGATCCTTTGCCATCATCTTCTCCAGGCCGGGCGTCTTTCACGCGGGCTTCTTCCCATCGCGCACTCTCGTTTGCTTTCGTGCTTGCCACTGTGGACAGTGCAACTTTCTGCAACGCACACGCGAGGCTTCCGGTTCGTACTGCGCCGGCCGTTCGCCTCCGCAGCGCCAGCGTTTTCCGCGATCTTCCGCAGCTGACGGCAAAGACACGTGCTTCTACGGCAAGTGCTTCTACTGCAAAGGTCCAGAAACGGGCGTCTGCGCCGACGGCGACGTTCTGGACGGCGTGCTCGTCCTGTGGCTGCCCGAGGCCTACGCCCTGTCAAGGCCGATCCATCACCCGTGGGCTCGCACCTACCGAGACGGAGTTCAAGCCAAGTGCGAGCAGCAGCCGCTGGACGAGCTCGCTCGCTCGCTCGCCTGCGGTTTGCTTTTCCTCCTGTCGAGCCGGCAGCCTGCTACCTACCCCGTTCCACCCCAACCCCGTCCGCCGGCTCGACGCAAGCTAGGATAAGGAGCGCGAGTAGGCGAGACTTCTGGCCGAGGCGCTTGCCCAGGCTTGCCCGGGCTCACTCTGCTTAGTCGGTGCAGATCGATCGTGTTCGCTGGATGAGGACGTCGTGCAGACTGGGGGCGTCGTACCAGTGGCTCACCTCCCCCGTGACTTACTGGTCAAATTGCTGCTGTTCACTTCCTGTATGAGCTCCCTCTGACGACCTTCGAACGTGTTCAACGTGTGGCTGAGACCACGTGCAGGGCAGATTTAATAGGCGCTCTCGACGTTAGGCAATCGAGCTGAATCTCATCAACAGAACTTTGTAGAGCAGTAAATGCATTGCAAAACACGTGTCGAATATGGCTGCCCCATGTCGATGTAGAGAGCAGCATGCCTGCAGCTTCACCGACCGATTAAGGATTCTACAATAATAAATGTATTAAAAAATAATAAATAAAGTACAGTCATTATATTCGTACTAGGCTCGTCCTCATAATTCTCGGGTTCTTTCCAGTTTCGCTGACCTCCATTTGCTGCTGTCCTTTCATGATTTAGCTAACATATATATATATATATATATATATATATATATATATATATATATATATATATATATATATATATATATATATATATATATATATATATATATATGAACAACTGAGTCGCTCATTTCTGTCCCTTTGTTCCTCCAGCAGTTATTCGATGTCCTCATTCCCTTTTTGCATATCTGAAGCAATGCAGAATTGAGCCAGGAACAGAAGCTCGGCCTGGCCAAATGCCAACTACTGTGCTGCAGTAAACACTGTAACCTTGTGCATCAATCGCAGTAACTGCACAGACTTATTTTCTCTAATGAAGTCTTAAAATACACATCACTGTTCATCTAGGCACTTATATTAGACATGATTGTTGCTTCGATGGCTGTTAGATAGCAGTACCAGATACCTGCTTTTTTTGAAAACCAATTTAGTCGCAGCCATCTGCTGCATCGGCTGCTCCCAGGATGGCGCCAATACTTCAGTTTGCATGCAATTCCGACCACTACTTACTACACTACACTACACTACACTACACTACTTACTACACTACTTACTCGGGTGTACTTTTCCCTGTCTGCCTGCAATCCTGCTGGTAGCTTGCGAGTGACCATTTCATGCCCAAATGCGTGGCTGCTATGAAAGGACTTGTTAGGTTTCTGATATTCCCAGCCAAGCCTGATGCAGAGCTCGTTTCTGCTGCTCCAGAATTCCGAGCTCATTTGATCCTCACGATTTGCTTGACTTTTTCAAGTTAAGGGACGGTTGGCAGCAGCTCAAATTTGCCATTGGCCGTGTGTGTGTGTGTGTGTGTGTGTGTGTGTGTGTGTGTGTGTGTGTGTGTGTGTGTGTGTGTGTGTGTGTGTGTGTGTGTGTGTGTGCATGCACATGGGACGTTTTTGCAGGTCCACCCCTTGGAGTCAGATTCGCATTGCTGTCACGTGCCATGGCATACATTCAAGTTATTGTCTTTGATAACTCGGGCTATAGCTTAGCCATTGCAGTCTTCCAAGGGACAGCTTTCGATGTTATCCGTTGGTCATTGATCGGTCGAAATGAACCTGAGTATTTCCCTTGAGTACTTGCTTTTGGCACAGAGTGTAGCAACCTCAGCTCGAAATCAAAGAGAGTTTGTTTTTAATAATAATAATAATAATTCATTTATATAGCGCCTCAAGAGAACTTAATCTCTATCCAGGCCCTTCAGGTATGCCTCGGAGCTCGAGCCCACGACCTCAGTCAGACCTTGGTCGGGGCGAGCACCTTAACCGCTAGACCAAACCAGATCGGCTTTATTGAGCTGCTGTCGAATCTAAAGAGATTAGGGGTTCTGCACTACCGGCTCTGTTTGTTAAAGGTGGGAGTACATGGAGAACTTTTGTAAGCTCGTAAAGTCGCAGCCTCAGTACAGCTCAGGCCCAACGCTACTGGATCTCGTCGACGTCGCGGTATTTGATTACCTGATCGGCAATGCGGACCGACACCACTATGAGACCTTTGATGCTTCGCCAGACAGCATGGTCGTCATGCTTGACAACGGTAAAAGGTGAGCAGTGCGATTCAGCCACGACTTCCGCTCACGACTTGTCACGACTTCTTAAGAGTTACAGCTGGAGGTGTGGGTGGTGCTTGCGCACACAATCTTATCGGGCATGTCGGGATGGACGGCTGTAATTATGCAATTCACTTCTCCATTCTGCCTTACCACTTCGTGGTTTAGATTGCTGGGCATATGCTGTTTGCTCACCGGTGTCACCACAGAAACCTCACCTGCTAAGCATCTCCCCATTCTCGACCTTCGTACAGTCGACTTGACGCAATATAAGAATACGCTCGGGCCGGCAAATAAGCATTCTTATATGAAGAATACGCCAATAGGCGGGAGTGAGACTGTTATTGCAAAAAAATCTGGAGCCCAGAACCACTATTCTTATAAGCGGAGTATTCGTAAAGCGCCTAGAGAGAGAGAGAGAGAGAGAGAGAGAGAGAGAGAGAGAGAGAGAGAGAGAGAGAGAGAGAGAGAGATTGAGTTCTCTGAGAGCGCTTTATCAAGTGCATTATTATTATTATTCTTATACTCGGAGTCGACTATCTATCCATTGTCATGACTCCTGAGCAGTATAGGAATTGCTGCCAAACTGTCTCTCTTAGCAATGGACAATGGAGCAGCTAGTTGGTAATGTGGCAATGTGTAGTAAGTATTTATAATAATAATAATAATAATAATAATAATAATGCACTTGATAAAGCGCCCTCGGAGAACTCAATCTCTTTCTAGGTGCTTTACATTTGCTGCAAAGGGATTTGACGACTTGATTCCATACCTTAGGTTCGTATGCTCCCAAAGCCTGGAACTCACTTCTGACTTGCATCACGACATCCCCTGAGTTGACCGCATTTAAAAAGAAACTAAAAATGCATCTATTAATCACAGCATTTAGTGGATCCATGTGATTTGTCTTTTGTGTGCTGACACTGTTACATGCTACCACTAACCATATTTGCATGCTGACCCTGTGCATGTCACTCCTAACCATGGTATTCTTGTTGTTCATTGAGCATGACCCCACTAACCATTCGACCGTGCTTTCTTTGCAGCAAATGTAAAGTGCCTAGGAGGAGATTGAGTTCTCTGACGGCGCTATATCAAAAGCATTTTTTTTATTATTAGCATACCAGGAAACTTGCGAGCTTGCATCCCTGTCACGCTTGCCTCGCTCTAAAGCTGCCACCGTGTTGACTTGTGTTAGGGCTCCTGACCTCGGCCGCAGTCCGGTAGACAAGACTATTCCAGCTTTCTGCAGACACAACTGGGTGCCACTACGAGTACCAGATTTGATACTAGGAGAGGAGAGAGAGACGGCCTGCGGAGGCAAAGCTGTCCCTGACGCACTGCTGTAGCTAGTCTTACTCGTCAGTTGGCACGAAGAATTCCCCTTTTTTTATGTAAGTAAAAGAATTACTCCAGTTAAAGGATAGAAGCCAATGCCACGGATCAGGAAAGTGCAGGTGAGTGTGAGCATAATCCACACTGTTTCTCTGCCTGTAGCTCCATAAGGACGAAGTGGTTGCTATTCTGGAGAATTTTCTTAAGTGCACTCAAAGCTTAAGCCATTTTTGGATTGCATTCATGGGCAAAAATCTTCGTTTCACACAAGCAAAGGAAAGTAAGTAGCATAAATGAGTTAGGAAAGCAGTCAATGAAGTCAAGAACACACAAGTAGCTGAGAAAGGAGGAAGCTAAAAAGGAATTGCCTCCCTTGGTACCGGAGAGGAAAGATGCAATTACTGCTCAATGTGCAGGAAAGTGAGTTCCAAAGTCTAGGGCCCCCGAAGAGCATAACAGTTTCTGGCACCAGCATTGAAAGAGGAATAGGTTATTTAGAGTCGTGCCCTTCGGTCTTAGGACACGGTTAAGGTGCTTGAATAGCAGGCCCAGGTCGTGGGTTCGAGTCCTGCAGTTGACAATCCTTTTATTGTCCACTGTCATCGAGGTGATAGCCGCTAAGCCTATTCTGCCTTAAATCAGGCTTTGATTCAGCTAGCCTTCACGTTTACTGAGAGAAGCTGAGGTTACAAAGAGGCTGAAAGCACATAATCTGTATGAAAAGCTCTGGCTGCCATACTATCACCAGCTGGTGATGCATACTGGCTTTTTCGGCAGCCCTATTAATACTTAGCTTCGGTGGTCTTGAGAGCACCAGAGGGCGAGTGAGATCGTTAGGCTAATCATTTTATTATTATTAGTAGCCCTGATCCTGGATGAGGCAGAATGTAGGCTGGCTGCTGAAGCAAGCTTCCGAGTAAAACATCTCTTCGTGAGCCGATCTCAGCAAAGGGGTAATCGGATTATGAACACTTGGCTATGGTCTCACTTTTGCAGCTCTAGTTGAGAGTACTAAGTCACTTGAGTCGAGCTATTCCGTTAGGGTTTCCTGTGAGGAGTCTGGTTTTATCATCATCATCCTGCTTAAGGCAGTTAGTCGACATCCTGGATCTGATGGTCTGCAAGACCTGGGTGCAGTTCCTCCCTGCAATTGTCCAATCGCTTAGTTTATATATATATATATACATATATATTTAGTTTATATATATATATATATATATATAAACCTATAATAACGCTATATAAATGAATTATATATATATATATATATAATTCATTTATATAGCGCCCCAAGAGAACTTAATCTCTATTCAGGCGCTTCACATATGCCTCGGGGCTCGAGCCAGCGACCTCAACCAAACCTTAGTCAGAGTGAGCTCCTTAACCACCGGACCAAACCAGCTCGGCGAAGTTTGAGCGTTTGAATGATAAATGGCATAAGTAATGAATAATAGCATTAATAATAAGATATAAATCGTAAGTGTAGCCGATTGTTAACGATATAGAAGGGGTGGTCACTACCAGGGGGTCATAATTACCTTCTCTTCGAGAGGCTTTCTTATGGAATGGAGAACAGCTCGGGCCGAGAACCAACCCCGTGACTACTGGACGGCACTGGCTACCCACGGTTAGCTCTTTTATTGTCCAGTGGAATTGCTGAGTGTGAATTACTGGCATAACTAATTTCTCGTCTCAGGAGATGCCAGGCCTTGCTCTAAAATCGGAAAGACCGTACAAAATGAACTAAGTGTATTTCTACAACAAACCCAGTAGCAACTTACTTTTAGAGCCTGCCCCGAGAGAAAAAGCACCTTCCATGTTGCTTATAGACTAGAGGTTTCAAAAGAAGTTCAAAAACTCCTTCCAAAGACTAGCAATACAACAACCCTTTGCTTCAGCCCGAATGCAAGTAGAACAAGTGTGTGCTACCACAGGGTGATACTGAGCTAAGAGTTCACCGTATTCCAGTAGCTCAAAACAATCATGAATTTAACTGTGTCACTGCTAACAATTTCAGCGCTGGTATTATGCCTACGGTAGCTCCTTAACCAAGGTCTTGGAGCTTAATGCACCACGAGCTATCAACCTTCGGTTGATGCACTCACTGCCCTTGGCCAGGACTGGCTTCGGCCCTGAGCCAGTGCAGCCGAAGCTCGTTGGTGCCAATGGGTGACACCTAATTTTTCTTCCGTAGCTTCGGAACACCATACCATAGCGAGTCAACCATACTAGCACCGCTCTATCAGTGCTGCATCATCCGCAAAAAGACGGTGCAGAGGCTCGCCGAACTCGCGGGCGGTGTGCTTGGCCGTGTCCTCGGCGACGTGCTGCTGTATACCGATCCGACGATGGACCCATCCGAGCATCAGCGACGCCCACTGCTAACAGATCTGCATCTCAGGATCGTTGACAAGCGCCTGCAGCACGTCCTTGGTATCATAGACTCGTGCCTCGATGCCAAGCGAGGTGGGGCTAATGAAGTGCTCATCGAGGATGGGCTTACGTAGATCACGTGGCATCCACCGACCGTTCTCACTACTTTCCATGCCAGCTTCAAACTGTGATGTCCTGGCCACTGCAACATCTCCCGTCATTTTGGTACGGCAGTGCCGCCGGATTCATGGAAGCTCTCTCAGCAGCTGTAATCAACGCTAGTGTGCTGCTCGTTCCAGTCTTGGATCACGAATGATCTTTCGGCCTTTCATATCGCTGTGCAAGCTTCACGAGTGCATATTTACATGTATTTAGGCAGTGTTGGTCTCGTTAACCTCGAGTCAGCCTGTAGCTGGCTGGTTAGAGGTCCTTATTTTCCAGTCCTGGTTATAAACTGGTGAGTCAGCGATGCATTGCATTCCATCATTTTGAATAGCAGTCTTCAAATTATTAGATAAGAGTATCTTGTGCATTCAATAAACCTTTAGCTTCTTTCAGGCCGTCCCGATGCAAAGAGGGGTGCAATCGTAATCATGCGGCCCTGTTTTGTTAGTACCTGTAGCCGACACTGAATCTCGGATCTGTATTTCCTCAAATGACGTCGGCATGAGTGTGCTAAGGTCGAATGAGTTCCCCAACAGATTCGTTCGGACTGGCCACATGTATGCCCCTCGAAGTCGGATTAAGGATAGTATGCATTGTGTACAAGTGAGTTAAAACATTGCAGGTAAGTCGTAGAGCCAGTGACACTCGACGGAAGTCTTACTGGCATTCTGGAATATTCAGGAAGTCCCCTGCCTGGCTGCTGCTTGCTTGGGCTCGTCTCCCTAGCGCCTAGAGAACTAAACAGTCAACTAGGAGCAAACAATTCCTGGTTTCTGGCTAAAATTCTGTCAGTCGCTATACCACGAATCGACATTTATATTTGCTTGGACAGGATGTTGCTGGGGGCAACTCGGCTTGATGCCACAAAGACTGTCGACATAGCAGCCAAGTATCGTAAGCAAATTTGGAAGCTCAATAGATCGTTACTAGTCAAGAACACATCTTCGGTATGTCACTAAGCAAAAACACGAGCATAGCAGCTGCAAGCGACGGTTAAGCCGAATCAACTCAACATATTAGCTCCACCAAGAGTGGTAGAGGACTAGTTACAGCTTATCTAGTTTGGCCTTTGGTGGTTTAGGTGCTCGGTTGAAGCTTGCCGTAGCTCGTAGAGGAGCGCTGCAACCTGCTTGAGGCCGAATATAACTGATTATTCCAATTCATATCAGCTCGCGGCAGATCTTCGTACATCAAGACAACTCGCGGCAACTCGTCGAAGCTAGCCGTAGCTCACGGCAGAGCACTGAGACTTGCTTTTGGACTATCGCAACTGATTGTCTAAACTCGCATCAGTTCACAGCATATCGCGAAACATCAAGACAACTCGATGTAGTTTGTTGTAGCTCGAAGCGGACCGCTGCAACTTGCCTAATGCGTATCGCAAATGATCGTCTCAACTCGCATTAGTTCGCGGCAGATCTCGGTACATCGAGACTTCTTGTGGCAGCTCGTCGAAGCTGGCCGTAGCTCGCAGCAAAGCGCTGCATCTTGCTTGAGGCGTATTGCAACTGATTGTCTCAATCGGATCACTTCGCAGCATATCTCAAAACATCTAGACAACTCGATTCAGCTCGTTTTAGTTTGCAGTAGCTCAAAGCAGAGCACTGCAACTTGCTCAATGCCTGTCGCAAATGATTGTCAACTCGAATTAGTTCGCGGCAGATCTTTGTATGTCGAGGCAACTCGAGTCAGCTTGTCGGAGCTCCTGACTCGAGAACGAGGGCTCCGAACGAGGGCTTGAGCCTCATGGCACGTGTAAAGCGATTAAATAGGGCACTATACAAACGAATGAATTATATTTATGTGGTCTCCGAGTCTCACGTCGAACTCATGCAACACACACTTGATTGAATCTGGTGGGGATTCAGGCTGCAACTTGAGCTGCACATTTAGAACAGGCTGAGAAATTAACCGTTTAGTCTTTGTGGCTTTCGACACTCCAAATGGCCGGGATGACCTTTAGAAGGCATTCACTTAATATCCGAACAATCACAATCGTGCGATTCTGTGTGCAGACCCCAAACGAAGCTTCCTGCAATAGGAAACCAAAAACACAACACTGCTCAGATTATTTTGGAAATTGCAGCTCGAAATGATCGAAATTCAAAAGTGCCGTAACTTCCTCAGTCGTTCGCTTGAGAGTTTGCTCCAACACCATTGCATGAACCCGAACAAATCGAAACATGGCTGTGTAATACGGGACTAAAACCGTGGCTTAGTTTTTTTGGAAATGGCGTCATTTTGCAGTGGGACATATACATACACCTGTATCTGCCCTGTAATTGCAAAAACACTGTTCACGCTAACGAGTATCCACTGAGGAACACCTGGGCAGCTCTCGGTTAGGAATGGGTAGCCAAAAGCCTTGATCCCATTCAAACGGAGTTTGAGTTGAAGCTGAGTCAGAAAATTTGACAGAAGTGTTTACTGTGGTATCAGTGAATAACGGCTGAGAAGGAATTGTCAGAATCTAGTTCCGCATGTATGCAGAGCTCTGCCACTACCAGCCCTGTATAAATGAAATTAAGCGAAAGCTAGTTTTGTCCTGAGAGCACGGCACTGCCGACGAACGGCCAGTGGACACAAGGTCGGAAACAGCACCAGGCTAAACATCTTGCGACTCAGCCAGCGACTTAGTCAGACCAAGGAGAACACACCTGCCCTGTATGGCAGTTCATGTGCACGGCAAAAAGTGTGTCAGGTGCCACCGTGTCTTTAACGATTGAGCCATCGAGACTGTCTTTTAACATTTCACTCGATCCAAGTAATGAGGAGAGAAAGACACGAGAGAGACAGAGGGAGAGGAGAGACAGGCGGACAGAGAAACGCAGGGAGACAAGAGAGAGAGACAGGGAGGGAGAGAGAGAGAGACAGAGGGAGAGAGAGAGAGAGAGACAGAGGGAGAGAGAGACAGAGAGGAGGACAGAGAAACGCAGGGAGACAAGAGAGACAGACAGAAACAGGGAGGGAGAGAGAGAGAGACGAGAGTGACAAGAGAAAGACGAGAGAGAGAGAGAGAGAGCACTTTCCTTCACAGGTTGTCACTTTTCGGGCTCATTAGTCGGTGCCGTGCATTCGAGCCGGAAGTCCGTTGATGCTTGGCGCCTGCCTCTTCTTGGGGACGACCTGTTCCTACTGCAGTCGGTAGCTAGACCGGCCAGAGCCGGATCTGATGCTTCCTCTCTGACCGGCGTTAGGCTCCTCAGCTGCCTCGGCGCATTCTTGCATGCGCACCTCGTCCCGAGCACGAGTCTCTGCTCTTGTTGACGTCAACGCGACGAGCACCGAGCATCACAAGAGCGCAGGCCACTGCGACCGAAGCTCGGTGCGGCCGTGGCCACTCGTGCAGCGGCCACGGCGCATCCGGGTACCGAGCATCACGCTGGCTCAAAAGGTATCCACGGCTTCACAGCACTGGGCGTGGCCGCTTACCAACCACGACTTTACGAGAAAAAAGTTGAGTTACACAAAGTACTTGTCGCTTGTGTAGCAACAGGGGCCGACGCATGCGCTATGCAGAGGCACGCAGCAGTGCCAAGGTGACGAGCCGTGGCGGCCGATGCTTGCGTCATGGCGCTAGTCCTAGTACCGAGTTAGAAGGAAAACCGAGTCGTCTGCAAGTCAAGCGGATACCCTCCGTCGCTCACCACTATGGTGACGGAAAACTTGCAGCCTGCAGCACGATTGAGCATCGTCACGGCTTCCCTTTGTCCCCTCCCTAAAAATTTCCCTTCTGCTAGTGCACGCCTCCTCAAGAGAGAGAGAGAGAGAGAACTGGGCTGGGAGCCGCCTCTACGGCTTCTGGCTCATCTGGCAGCTACATACGCATGCGCCAAAGGAGAGGAAGTAGATCGCGCAGCAGAACGAGGCACCTCGGCAGCCGACGCGACGAGGGGAAGCCGCGTCGCCGATGTCTGTCCGAGGAACGTCTGTCGGTCGGCGGCGGCAGCAGAGCTGCCGCCGCCGGCCGGCCATCGGAAGCCACCGCTCGCACCTACGCGCGGCCGGACTCCACTTCGCGGGCGCGCGCGGGCGTGTCCCCGGGGGCAGGCAGAGCATCGACGGAACCTCTGTGCCGAGCGGCCAGCTCTTCCGGTGACCGGGCCACTGCTGCACAGGGTCGCTCCGCCGCGACCGGCGATTACCACGGCCACTGCCGCCGCAGAGGACTAGACGGTCACGTTCTGTGGCTGCCGCCGCCACTCGCCAGCTTAGCTGTCTGCAGCGGCGGAGGCGGCGGCCGGCTACTCGGAGACGACGATCGTCAGCGGTGTAGGTGCAAGCGTCGCGGCACCTACACCGCTGAGTCCGTTATGCTTTCCGAAAGTCGAGCTGCGTCCAGCGCCATGCGGGCAAGAGCATCTGCCCTCTGTCCGGTTACGCGCTCGCTGCTGAATGTGGTGAGACCGACCGATCGCTGGCGGCGCCATTGCCGCGCCGCGACAGGAGGTGGGCTGCGAGCCTATTGCTGGCGGCGGCGGCGGAGGCGCCCACTGCCGTTTGCAGCCAATGCACGTCACGCCTCGTCCTCCACGACGTAGGCCAGCGGGAAGAAGCCGACCTGTGTGATGAGTGCAGCATACGAGCGGCTGCCGATGCGTGCATGGGCGACACAGCGCTGCTGCTGCTTCAACCCCCCCACGCCCAAGGGGAGACCGTGCGTGCGCGCGGGCCAGCGGACGACATGAAGGCGAAGCAGGCAAGCTCTCGTCGTAGACTGCAGGCCCGCCGCGCGGAGGTCGCCTACGCCTCCGAGGTGGTGGGTGGGTGGGTTTGGGCAGGGCTGCTGATTCTGGGCTCGGCCGCGCCGGAAGCGGCCCTGCTCACCCTGCCGCCAGCGTTTCCTTGCGCGTCGACGACGTAGCCCTTCCACCAGCCTTTGTCGCCGCCGGCCTTGCTCACGATGGCGAGGCGGTCGCCGTTGCGCAGCGATATCTGATTCGGTTCGGTGGACGCGTAGTCGTACGACGCGGAGGCAAAGCCCAGCACGGGCGGCATCGACCGCCGCGAGGGGTTCGAGCCTGCTGCACGCAGAAAGGGGCTCGAGAGCATGGCGCCGCCGGCCAACCAAGGTGTCGGCGCTCGGCCCCCGGAAGTCGGGCCCATCGGCTGCTCAGGCGCCAGGTTCAGGGCAGCGTGGGAGTAGACGCGACACAGCGGGCCGATGAGGGGTGGCAGGGGGTGGCATCGCTTGCGCCCAACCGACCACAGCGACCCACAACGGTGAGGAGCTTACCGACTTTGCGAATGCCCACATGCCACCCACCAAGCAGCTCCCCTCCTCTCCCCACAACCCCCCCCCCGAGGGCAATGCGGTGTTGCAGCCACTCACCGAGGTTGCTGACAGTAGGTCTCAGTATCACCGGCGCCCCAAAGCTCAGGCCGACGGCGTTGCCATTTTCTAAAAGGCAGAGAGCGCAGCAGCGTTTACGTGGCGACAATGCTGCCCTGCTCTTCCGGTCTGAACAGACCAGAAGGGCAAGCGAGCGAGCAACTGGCGCGGCCCAAGCTGGAAGCACGTGTGCTGCGGCACGTCGCCACGAGCGAGCGAGGCTTACCGGAAAACGATCGGTGCGACCTCGAATGGACAGGCGACAGGTGGCGCTCGCCGCCACCGCCACCGCCGCCCTCGACATCCTTGTAGGCGATGAGCAGAGTGCTGCGAACCTCGGGAAAGCTCTGCTCCAGCGAATTCAGCTTGTAGTACTCGATCAGCTCCTGCGAGCGTGTGCGCAAATCGAGCGGAGCGCCTTCAGCTCGGCCCTCGCGCACTCGGCGGCGCGCAAAACAAAGTTCGACGCTAAGCTGGCACTGGCTAAGCAGAGCGGCTGCTTAAACAAACTCGCTTAGCGGCATGGGAACTGCCCTCCCGTGACTGACCCCAGACTGGCCCTCACTACAAAGGTACCTGGATTCTTCCTTTGCCCACACACAGCCTGAGAGAGAGGAGAGAGAGAGAGAGAGAGAGAGAGAGAGAGAGAGAGAGAGAGAGAGAGAGAGAGAGAGAGAGAGAGAGAGAGAGAGAGAGAGAGAGAGACAGACAGACAGACAGACAGAGAGAGAGAGAGAGAGAGACAGACAGAGAGAGAGAGAGAGAGAGAGACAGAGAGAGACAGAGAGAGGGAGAGGGAGAGGGAGGGAGAGCTACAACAGATACCCGGCAGCTGGTGAGCAGCAGCAGTGGTCATCATCCGAGCCGACAGCCACTTACTACTAGGGAGCGGAAGAACTTGCAGTCGGCCAAGTAGTACGTGCCGTCATTCTCGTTGCGGTTCACTTTGATGTGCTTCACCGAGCCCATGTACCTGCAACACACCGCCGTGTAACGCTGTAATGCTCGGGCTCTCTTTCTCGACATGGCACCATAGCGCTCTCTAAGCAGACCAGCAGCTGCTCTAACGACCTGCACCTGCACGCTTCGACGGTAGTGCCCCGGGGAAAAAAGAGCTCTTGCCAAGACACTTGGGAGGCTAGTAATGATCGAGCTCGAAAAGGCGTAAGGGTCATAAAGGGTCAGCGATCAACACCGGCAACGATGGCACGGTGCGGAGACACGACACAGGACGGTGGCACAGGCGGCCGTGCAGACTTGCCTGAGGCTCAGTGCGTACTCTCCGCGGCGCGTCTGGTTCTCGCTCTCGCGGACGAGGAAGACGCCGGAGTCGAGGTTCTGCAGGCACTGCGTCGCCTGGTCACGGCTCATGCGGCCGACAAACCTGAACGCAACAGGCAATCGCATCGCATGAGTAATAATAACAACAACAAGAATAACAGTAATAATAAATCCTTTTGCCTAGGACCCTAAGTGAACAGAATGTCTGTCCAAACGCTTCAAAGCTCAATCATGCGGGCTCACTTTTTTTTAACAATGCAAGACGGTGCACGACCGACTGCGCATACGCCCAGCAACATTCCAAGGTCGCCATCGCCAACCAATCAAGCTGCTGCCGACCGCAAGGGACCGAGTACAGACCCTTGAGGGACTCCACAGGTGACCCGTCTCGTGTGTGAGACCTGACCCCCACAAGACACGGATTGAGCACGATTTAATCCACTCCAGTGCCTCATCTTCCAGACCGATCGTTGTCCACAATCGTTCAAGTAGAACATCGTGATCAATGGTGTCGAACGCAGCTGACAGATCTAGCAGGGTTGTGATATTGCCAACATCGTTGCCACGTAGAATGTCATTGTTAACACGGAGGAGAGCAGTTTCAGTGGAGTGCTGCCTCTTGAACCCTGATTGAAATGTTTCTGACGTTTCATTCTTTTCAATATGTTCAATCAGCTACTTAGCGACAATTTTTTCAAGAATCTTTGACAAGAAAAGAAGAATGGAAACTGGGCGATAGTTACAATAATAATAATAATAATGCACTTGATAAAGCGCCCTCAGAGAACTCAATCTATTTCTAGGCGCTTTACATTTGCTGCAAAGGGAAATGCAATTGAATGGTGAGTAAAATCATGCTTGATAAACAAACAACATGAATAACATGGTTAGCTTACAAGTACCTCTGTATCTAATCCGGGCTTTTAAGTATGGGTCTAACGATTGCCGATTTGAAGACTTGGGGACGACACCTTTCCCAAAGAAGCATTAACAATCTCGGTTTTGGCAGGGCTAAGTTGGTCTGCCACTGAAGGCAACAGGTGCTCGCCTTTAACAAGAGAGGTCTTGGGCTCGAGCCATACGGCAAATGCAAAGCGTATGGATGGAGATTAATTATGGCCGTTCTTTTAGGACGATATATATATATATATATATATATATATATATATATATATATATATATACATATATACATATACATACACACACACACACACATATACATATATATATATATATGTATATATATATATACATATATGTGTGTGTGTGTGTGTGTGTGTGTGTGTGTGTGTGTGTGTGTGTGTGTGTGTATGTGTGTGTGTGTGTGTGTGTGTGTATATAACCCTAAAAGTATCGAGACGCTGCACATTTGCCGAGTGGACTCGAGCCCTGTGTGTGTGTGTGTGTGTGTGTGTGTGTGTGTGTGTGTGTGTGTGTGTGTGTGTGTGTGTCTGCGTGTATAGGCTGGAAATGGCAGATTCACTATGCGAAGGTTGTAAGGGGGAGGGGGAGGGGGAGGTAACAAACAAAGCTCCACTGCAAGCAGCATGCTGATAAAGGTGAAGGTCGACACACCGTTCACAAGAAGGCAGCGGCTACTACGACTTGCCAACTCTAAAAAAAGGCAGCCTGCCAAGCGGTAAAGCTAGCGTGAAGGGAGGGGCGGCAAACAGAACCGGGTGATGAAAGGACTCCCGTTGGCGTACATCGTGTTCGAGAGCGTGTGTGTGTGTGTGTGTGTGTGTGTGTGTGTGTGTGTGTGTGTGTGTGTGTGTGTGTGTGTGTGTGTGTGTGTGTGTGTGTGTGTGTGTGTGTGTGTGTGTGTGTGTGTGTGTGTGTGTGTGTGTGCACAGCCCATGTGTCAGTGGGCTCTGAACCGGAGCCAGTAGCCGTGAGGCGAGAAGAGAAGGGATCGATAGACCTCTGGCGACACGGACGGCGGCGGTGGCGCCAAGTGCAGCACAATCGAATCCACACGGACGGCGGTCCGAGTGAGAGTGGCAGCGGCACGTGATGGGGGCGTGACGAGAGACGACACAGACGAAAGCATGCGGCCACAACGGCACACGCTGCAACGACACATGCTGGAGGGGGCACGCCGCGGTGGGACGAGAGGCGACGACGAACGCTAGGGCTACCGAACACACTCGACAGACTGGCTAGGCACTAGGAATGAGTAGCAGTAGTAGTAGTTACCACTGCTGTTGAGCTCCAGGCGTGGGGCTGGGCGCTTTCAACTGCTAAAAGCGAAGCCAAAAAGCACGCGCGCGTGAGACGTCGGCCGTCGCCGGGCCGCCGCCGCCCGCCAACGCAGCGGCGCCACGCAGCAGTAGCCGGCTAGCCGACGGCCCGGCGAGCGCGCACGCCGAGCCCGAGGGGAGCGTCGCCGCTGCCGCCGCCGGCAGGCTGAATCCGGCGGTGGCGGCGGCCAGCGGCCGCACCTCCTCGGGCTGACGACGGGTGCGTGCGAGCTCGCGGGCCGCTCGAGTCGCCGAGCTCGGCCGCTGAGCAGCGCCACTGCGCGGTGCTGCGGCGGCGGCCCGTCAAGGTGCGCGCGCTCGAGTCTCGCTCACCACGGCTGCTCGGCCACGGCCGCCGCAGAGTTGCCGCTAGGGCAGTGCACCGGGCGCGGCTCGTATCGCGGCGAGGGCAGGTTGCCGCCACCGCCGAAAAGAGGGCTCTGGTCGAGGCTCGACGAGCGACCGCTGCCGCCGCTGCTGCCGCCGCTCGACTGCTTGATGAGCGCGGGTCGTCCGTTCGGGTTCGTGATACTGGCCGGCTCGTACGACGAGCCGTGCAGGCGCGTCTTCTGCAGCGTGGTGAGCCGGGCTGGCACGGTGCACATGCAAGCGGCGACAGCGGCGGCAACGTGCCGACGTGCGTAGGGAAGCAACGGAAGGAGGAGGCCGGTTCGAAAGCGGAAGTACAGAGTCACTCGGTGTCACTGCAATGTCAGTTTCTGCTCTGGACAGTACAGTTGCTCTTAGCAGGCTGTTCAAAATGGTCGCCAGCATATGTTTATATTTACGTTAAGGAAACACGTTTTTCTTTATCTTTTCCATTTACAGTTTCCTTCCAATACCTAAATGCGAAACCCTAAACCCTCAGACCTTAACTTTATGCCTAAAAAAACGCAAACCCACAAAAGAAAATAAAAATCTAACCAAGGAAACCATAAACCGCAAGTCCCAATTCATACAGCCCCTAAATGCAAAACCCTAAGCTATAATCATAAACCGTAAGTCCCAATGCATACAACCCCTAAATACTAAACCCTAAGCTAAAATTATAACTAAAAACGTGTTTGTCTAACGTAGATATAAACCTAAGCTGGCAACATTTTGAACAGTCTGCTATGAGCACTGTGCCCTTAGCAGAACCTGACATTGCTGTACGACCAATCGACGCCGTATTAGCCGGGTTCGTGCACAATCGCCAGATCGCAGCGGAAGTGCCGACGGCAGCAGTCTCTCCTCACGTCTCCAACCATAACGCTCTGAGCACGGTAGTGGAGCAGCCCCCCCACGCGACGTGGGAGCGCACGTGCTGCGGGCCCAGGCCAGGCCGGGGCAGGTTGGACTGGGCCAACGAGCGCACGCCCATCGACTGGTCTTACCCGGTCTCGGTACGGTTCGACGTAGGTTGAAGGGAAGAAACCGACGTCCTTTTCGAACCGTCCCTGCCACCAGTTGGGGTCGTGGTCGTTGAGAACCTCGAAGACGTCGCCGGCGTTGAAGCGCAGCACCGCCTTGTTGTCGGCAGTCGGCGGGATGCCCGAGTAGCTGTGAGTGGCCCTGACCTTCTCTGCAACAGCAGGTTCTCGCGAGTGGTGCAGTCTGCAGCCACGGCGGGCGGGCGGGCTTGGCGGGTAGCGAATTATGCAGGCTCGCCAAGAAACGAAACGACGCGCCAAAGGCGGAGCCAGCCAATCGAGCATCGGCGCAGGTGGTGCACGTGGCTCTGCCACTGCACTGAGCTGCTAGCGGCGGCGGCGGCACCGCAGTCATGCTAATAAGCTGGAGAGCAGGCAGAGACGGCGCGCTCACGAAAACTCACTGCTCGGCAGCGGCCTCGATATGAGCAAGCCGGTATCTGCAAGAGAGCACCACGAGGCTGGGGCTGTAGCGCTCGATGCGTGCAGACGCTTCGGGGCTGCACGCACGACCAGCAAGGCCTTGCGCTCGCGTGGGGGGCAGTCACCGCTGACGCAGAGGAGACCAGACGCACTCGTGCGGCCTCGCAGGCAACTCGGTCGCAGCAGAAAGAGGAACAAAGAGAGAAAAAAACTACTTGATACGGCGGCGGAAATGGGTATGGCATCGAATATCGTGTGCCGGTGTCCTGCTTGCAGCCCCGCAGCTGACCTCTCACCTCTCACGATGCTGGGGATGCACTCCTTGTGAGCTACCTTCTTGGTGACTACAAAGGTCAGGCAAGCCAGAGGTCAGGCAGGCCAGACGAAGTGTCATGCGGGGCAGGTCAGACACTGAGCAGCTGAGTACTGACAGCAGTGCCGAGCCGTCGTCCATTCAGTGCTGCGCCTTCCATCAACAGGGCACCGCACGCGAGGCGATAAAGGATGCTTCCGCAAGCGAGCGCGGCAAAGTCGTCCAAAAGCATCGCCACCTGCGGCTCCACAAAGCCACACGAACAAAGTGCGACGCGCCACGTTACGCAGGAGTGCTTCCGACGGCACAGTCACAGCCCAAGCGGCTTTCGGTGCTCATTCCGTAGCCGACCGACTTCATCTCACGCAACAAAGAGAAAACGACAAGCAGTCAGAGAGAGAGAGAGAGAGAGAGAGAGAGAGAGAGAGAGAGAGAGAGAGAGAGAGAGAGAGAGAGAGAGAGAGAGAGAGAGAGAGAGAGAGCTTAGAGTCAGGAGAGCAGTCGTGAGTGTGTGAGCAGCGTGAAAGCGGCAGCTCAGGACCGCTGGGTAGGATGTGCCACGTTCGGCAGCAGGAGAGCAGACGACGTCACGCGCTCACACAGCCAGCGGCCGTGCTGCCGCCAATCGTGCGAAGGGGAGGGGCGGATGCCTCAGCCTCGGCGGCCGATGCTGCTGCTCCTGCTGCGCGGCCGCCGCGGCTGCTGCTGCCGCCATGGCCGCCGCGGCTGCCGCCGCCATGGCCGCCGCGGCTGCCGCCGCCATGGCCGCCGCGGCTGCCGCCGCCATGGCCGCCGCGGCTGCCGCCGCCGCCACTCACAGGTGCAAATGTAGCCCTGGAAGAAGCAGCCGCGAAGCAGCTTTCCACAGTAGTCGCACTGAGTCGGCTGAGTGAAGCAGCGCATGACGAAATCGTGGCCATTCTCTTTCGCTCCAGGCGGCTGGTAGTTATCGCTGTTCACCGAAAAGCAAAGAGTCAAGGCTGCAGCTGCAGCTGAGCGCAGTTGTCCTAAGCAGCAGCTGCAGCAGCTGCTGCTTAGGACAACAGTCAGTCGTCGTCCCGAGCAGCTCTGCACGCCGCACAGTCTAGATCCGAGGTGCAATAAATGGCGCGACAAAAAGGTTTTGCTAAAACTGCGGGGACTCTTCGCGGGCGCCGAGCGAACGACTGAGGCGCCTCACTATATACAGAGCAAACAAGCGGCCAGCAAACAAACAATGCCGCGGCGCACTCCCTTCGCTGAGCCTCCGAGGTTTATTTTTATTGCTGTGGCCGCTGCGATCGCGCATGACAGCGCAGTATAGTGGCATTACTTTCGGCATCGTCGGGCACGCGGCAGCGCCGGGAGGGATCAGGAACGCCGACTCGAGAGTCACGAGGAGTGACGAGAGTCTCGAGCTCCCAGCAGAGCAGAGAGAAGCAACTGCCTAATTTCCCTTTGCAGCAAATGTAAAGCGCCTAGAGAGAGAGAGAGAGAGATTGAGTTCTCTGAGGGCGCTTTATCAAGTGCATCATTATTATCATTATTAGTGTGGGGCAGCCGACAGGACCGGCCTGCGTACCCACCAGCCCACCGGAGTGCCAACGCCGAGGGTTCGCGGCCCGAGCGGAGTCCATTCGGCTTGTTCTGCAGTGGAAGCGAGCCTCCGAGATCGAAGGTGGGCTGCCGCCCCGCCCTCCCCGTTCCTGCAGAAAGTGAGAGGGACTCAGCGGCTCAAAAGCCCAAGGCTTTGATGCCTAGCAAGTGCCGGACTGGAAAGTACCTACGAAAGGAGACACTGCTCAAAGAAACGCTTAAGCCGACGACTCGTCGGCTTAAGCGCAAGGCCGAGCCATCACAGGATGGCTTATCTTGAACAGTGAGACGATGTGTGTTCAACCGATTTGTATCGTCAGTTAGCTTATCAGCTATATCTTGTCCCTATTGGTTGATCAAGTTCGACATGCCTTCTCGTGGCGCAATTCACGAAGCAAGCGCAGATGCTCGTACGTTCAGCAGCAGCGCGCAATTGGCAGCAGAGCGTCGAGGCGATTGTCACAAATGCAGCCTCGAAGCTACAAAGCACGGGCTTATGGCACGGCAGGAGCGGCATCATAAGATGAGAGAGAAGGGCGAGAGGGGCGAGGCCAGTGCACGCACACCCACCGCTGTTGCGCGGCCACAGAGGCGACTTACAGGGCGAGCCGGATGGCCTCGATCCATTTCTGCTTCATGTCGTCGCTCTTAGCCAAGAAAGTGTACGCTGTCTGGTTGTTCGTCTCGACCAGCATGAACACGTGCCGCCACTGCAATGCGAGACATTGTGCCACGACGGCACGTGACCACCCGCGAGGCAGGGGCAGGTCCGAGGCAGAGGCAGGCTAGGGGAAGGGTCCCTCTGGCGGCGGAAGCGCCGACGCCGAGGCGCAGCGGCCACGCCCCCAACGCAAGAGAGCTCTCACCTTTTCCTGTCCCCTGGTGCTGGCTTTTGCCGCTGGCAAAGCCGAGATGGACATGCAGTCCTCGGCGCGGTATTGGTGAAGGACGAGCGCTTTCTTGTAGCTGTAGGTGTCACCCTGAAGCGCACGTGAGGGCAGACAATGAGCTCAGCGAGCTGATGCGGCTTTCATTGCAGCGCAAAAAGGTGAGCGCCCGCTGTCTCGAAAATAGTGCTTTTTTTGGCAGCCCATCACTGCCGCACACCGGGTGGCAGAAGCCATTCTCAAAACGAGGCTGCACCGGAAGGGACCCCTGTCCTGCTACGTGCGCTCGCGTCTGGACACACGTCTGTGAACAGCGGGATGGAGCAGAAACAGACATTGTGCAAATTCGATGTCCAGCTGAACTGCCACCGCCGATTGGCTCAGGTCACTCTGTCGTCGTCTCTGCAGCTAGAGATGGCACCATTCTTGCCAAACTTCTGCCCACCAGAGGTCGCTGCTAAGCGACTCTCAGGGCGCATAAACAATAAGGTACCGGCACGGAATCAGCTGTCCGGACCTAAGCGACATCACCCAGACGAGGCCTGGGTGATGTCGTATGTATGTGAGATGTCGTAAGCGTAGGCCTTCAGACTTCTTCCTCTGCTTTGACGGCTGAGGCGACACGTGGACCGAGGAGGCGACGACAACGACGAACAGTCAGGTCAGGAACGCCCCAGAGGCTACCGTGCTGCACACTGGGCTCGTCTCGGCAGCATTCGATGCCAACGAGCAGCGGCTGCTCATGATCAGACTGCAAACAAAGGTCTGTCTGACAGACACGACTAAAAGTCTGACCCTGCCGTTTGCGGCTTCCTTCGGTTTGAGCTCCGTCCGGCGGACAGCTCCCCCAGCTCCTCGCGGAGAGCAGCAGGTTCGTGGACCGCCAAATCCTCCCAGCGCTCCGCACCTCGCGTCGAAAGGGCGACTCAGGCCACAGCACATAGTCCATCAATTACAAGCTAATGACTACTGGCTGTATCCGTTGATCAAGTCTTCAAGTCGGCTTCGACAATTGAGAACCTACGATGTCTTGTAGACGTGCCAAGTCCCGAGACGTCGGCAGGCCTTCAATATTACACTAACGATGATCAAACTGAAATGCTCCGCATAGGAAATATTAAGTACAGGGCTCTCATGGCTGCAAAAGGGGAGAGACACCGACAAGGTTTCGTTACCGGGTTTCATCTTCGATAGCCAGCTGACTTTTGATGCATTTATTCAGATGATAGATAGGGGCCTGCCTATCTGTCTGCCATCAGGAACGTACATCTAGTTAGTCCAAAAAATGGCTGCTAGATGGGTCATTATAAAATTTCGGCCGAATGCCACTGATTCTAAATGACATACAAGATGCTCTCATGCGCATCTATGAGGACCGGCACTGCTGAACTCCTTCGAACATAGCTCCTTCATACGTAGCTGTAGTAGCAGGAACTCGCACTGCACCGGCTGAGTAGTCTCCGGTACGATACATCCGCTAGGCCTCTCTGTTATATGAGTATTTGTGCGAGCAGCCGCACACCAAAAGATCGAATCGACAACACGGTAGGTAATGCATTAAGAATAGCAGGAAGCCATGTGGGTACTACAAGCCCTGATCGCCCACCCTAATTCCAGGAGAATCTCTTACGTCCATTATTGGGTCAGCTGTTCTCCTTCGATGACCACCCCCCCAAGTAGTATACCCTCACGATACCGAGTACTCAACACAGGTACATCTCTCTCTCTCTCTCTCTCTCTCTCTCTCTCTCTCTCTCTCTCTCTCTCTCTCTCTCTCTCTCTCTCTCTCTCTCTCTCTCTCTCTCTCTCTCTCTCTCTCTCTCTCTCTCTCTTTGAGGACTGGTTTTGCTCGCGAGGCATTGCTCTGCCAGCTTGCTTGAACTGCTTGCGGCCGCAACTTGTGTGCAACGATACCACCATTGCTGATGCTGATGCACACTCCGGCAACCGCTTTCCAGCCATCCTTTCCTCTACAATACACTAGAATGTTCGAATGTTTCCTCTTGTAACACTAGAATGTTCGGACTGCCGGCCACCAGCGGTGTCGTGAATTTGTACCTACGTCGGGTGGAAGAGGTACCATGTCGAGTGACATTGCAGCGACCACTGTGACGCTGTTGCTCGGACAAGCTACAGACGGAGGAGCGAGCGAGAGCACACGAGTGAGGCGGGTGGGCAGTCTTAGCGGCACGACAAAGCCGGCTCGCAGAGAAGCCTGAAGCACTGTCACCTGCTTTTCGAGGCGCACTGACATCTGCTATCTGCTCCGCTTTATCCGCAAGTGACTTTCGCTTCGAATCGGTTTCGCACGCCATCGCTCAGCCACCGTTGGGGGGGGGGCGACGGCCACCTCCAATGGCCAACTCGCACCTACCACCCCTCCCACCCCCCAAAAAAAACAACCTAGGTGCCGCTGCTCCGAGCGATTCATGCAAATCACTGCAGGCCACACTTTTCAAGCTGCCGAGAGAGCGGCCAACGAATGCTGAAGGAGTTGACTCGACACAGTCGGCTCTGTGCTGGCTCGCAATAGAAATGGCATCCAAACTCGTGCACAGCACACGGCATCAACCGAAGCAGCCGCCCACGTAGGCCGACTATGAAAAACACACGTCTCCCACGTCTGCCCGGCTTTCGGGAGGGGGCCTTCGGCTGCTGTGCTAGCGAGCGTGCCGGGCCTGAGCACGCATGCTCGACTGCAAGCAAAGCGCTGCCGTGCTAAGCCGCAGCCGGAAGTAGGACGCTCGCCTCGGACAGTGCTGCTCGGCGACCTTACATGCCGAGGCTCGGCGACAAAGGTGCAGTGAACGATCACGTGACTGCACACGCAAGGCCGCCTGCCAGCCCAACACTGGACCACCTCGACGAGAACTCGCCACAGCTGCAGCATCTCGGCCACTGCTGCTCGAAGCACGTGCAGCAACAGCTCTGCACATGCAGCCGCACCTGCTGACTCTGCTCGGGGCTGCGGGCCCTGAAGCTAAACGCCGAGTGACGGCGACAGCAGCTGGCAAGGACAGCATCCAGGGCAGGTTACGGGCAGCAAAAGCTGGTTATTGACAACAGCGCTGCGGCGCCGGCAGTGGAGTCGGCGCAAGACGCCAGCGGGGCGTGGGACAGAGGACTAGAAAGCACCTTACCCTCAGGTATTTGTGTATCATCTGCGGAAGAGCAATGGCATCGCATCGCAGGCAGACATCGCACGCAGACGTAGCGGCAGGGCAGCAATAGCACCGTCAGTGGAAGAGGCAGCCAAGCAAGACTTGCCCACCTCACAGCTCTCCGGAGGCGGCCCCAAAAGATGGGGAAGGGGTAGCGTAGGGAGGGGCACATCCACCCGCTTAGCGATGAGACACCGAATTCGTAGCGGGCCCGGGCTGGGGGGGGAGATGAGAAGCAGCTGCGTTGCTGGACAATGTGAGTGCATCAAAATTAATGAAGAAAAAAAGCTGCTTCGCGTGCTCTCGCATCGCCGAGTGAGGAAAGCGAGCGTGAGGCGATCGCGCGGATCGCGAAATGCAGGCCGCACAACACCGGCAGCACAGCGGGCGGGACTAGGCGTGGCAGTGGTGGCAATGCGCAGGCGGGCGCTAGTAGGCTCACCTTCGATTTGCACATGATCATGACCTTGTCGAAGAGGAATATATACCTAGACACGAAACGGAAGCACCGCGTGACAAACTGAGGCGGCGGCTTGCAGTGGCGGCACGTCGTGCCGGCGAACGTCGAGCAAGCGCACTCGCGCCGAGTGTATAAGAGAGGATCCGAAAGGCAAGAAGCCATTGGCTTTCTCTCCGACATAGTGCATGCATGCAGAGGCAGCCTGCTGCACTCTCACGGGTTAGAACCGACGATTTCGCCTCGCCTTCTTACGATGCCAACCACGAATCGAACGCAAAACAAACACCCCCCCTCCCTCCATAGACGACAGACGTCACGTTGCCTGCACAGGCATCACACAAATCGAGTCGTTAATCTTCGAATATGGTGCCGTCGTGTGTCGCTTCTCACTCGTTACTGCCTAGCGTTCAATCTTTGCTCAGTCTGCAGCAGCATACTCCACGGTACAGCCAGCAGAATGCGCCGAGGTCGGCCGCCCTCGGCTTGTGCTTAACGCCTGAGCAACGCCATACCACGCAGTCGGTCGCTTCATGCGAGTGCATGCGCGGGCGATCGTGTGCGTGTGCTGCACCACCTCGCTGCCAGACACACACAAACACACACACACGCGGACGACATCGGCTGCTACTAATACTACTACTGCTGCTGCTGCTGCTATTACTACAACTACTACTATTACTATTATGCTCGGTGACCAGATCCCATTCCTAATCCCTATGCAGCCATGACCGAGCGCCGACCCTAGATCCGATGGTCGCGAGCACGGCATAATACGAGGTGAGCAGCACCGTCGTGGCAGCAGCAGACCTAGGGTGAGCAGGTCAGAAGCGGCGCGCGCACTGCCTGGCTCTGCGCGACGTTCACCTGCGACACTCCTTGTTACTATCGTGGTCCTTCACACGCAGTTCTCCGTCCTTGAGTACCCTGCCGTAGTCCTTCAGCGCCGTGTTGTCAGGCTGCGAACGATAACACGATAGCGAGAGTGGGTAACCAGATGTGTCAGAGCGGCAGGCTGAGCCGTATGGGTGGGCGGGGCACGCCAGGGAGCAACAAAACACGAGAGGGGAATAATAACAACAATAATAATGATACTAATGATACATTTTTTATAGTGGCCTCAGGAACTCAATCTCTTATAGGCACTTTACATCTGAAATGAGCTATAAGAGGGAACAGCTTTCAAGGGAGGAAGAGAAAGAGAGAGAGCCGGGAGAGACGGAAAGAGACGGAGAGGGGGAGAGATGGAGAGGGGGAGAGATGGAGAGGAAGAGAAGGAGAAAAGGAGGGAGAGAGAGGAGGGGTAGAGAAGGAGGGATGGAGAGAAGGAGGGAGGGAGAGCCGAGCTGACCCGCTGGACCAGGCAGGCGAGAAGGCAAAGGCTCAGCCTATTGCGGCAAAACAAACAAATGGACATCAGTTGAGGAGTGGCAGTTGAGGAGTGGCAGTTGAGGAGTGGCAGTTGAGGAGTGGCAGTTGAGGAGTGGCAGTTGAGGAGTGGCAGTTGAGGAGTGGCAGTTGAGGAGTGGCAGTTGAGGAGTGGCAGTTGAGGAGTGGCAGTTGAGGAGCGTAGCAGTGCGATGGCTCGTTGAAAGGCGGCCCCAGTCGTTGGCGCCCTACCAGCCGGTCTCGGCGAGCAGGCGGCTGGGCACAGCGCCGGGGGGGGGGGGGGGGGGGATGGGGGGGGGGGGGGGGGGTCCAGGCGATACTTGCCATTTTCAGGTCCGTGATGCTGGCCTGGATCTCTGCCAGCAGCTCCAGGGCCTCCCTGTCACGCTTCACCTCGTTGACATACAGCGACAGATCGAGCATGGCCTCGAGCGCTTTCTCGAGAGCGGCCCGGTCGTCGGACGCCGCCTGCTTGTCCGTGTGCTTCATCAGCTCCTGCCGCCGTGCGACGAAGACGCGAGCGTCGAGGCGCAAGCAGAGCAGAGCAGGGCAGAGCAGAGCCGTGCGCGCGAATTCAACCGAAAGCTCTGCCTCAGCTGCTTGCTTGCTCTGCACGGTAGCAACCGATCGACAGCGACGATGCTCTTCCCCCCACTTCCGCCCACCAGGCGTCAGCGGCAGCGATGACGAACAAGCCGACGGCGAGCAGGAGTTGCCTGCCGTGCAGACAGAGAGACGGGGCGAGCGATGGGGCAAGCGACGGCGGGCTTGCCATGCGCAGGGGCGCGACTCACCCGCAGCAGCAGCTGATACTTGAGCACGCGTTGCATCGGAACGGCGAGCAGGTCGCGAAGCTTGAATTTGCCGTTGTTGGCTTGCTGCTGCTGATCCTACGACGAGCGAGCGCTGCCGCTCGAAGCGAGCTACGTACGAGCAGCAGCAGCGCCCGCTGCGGGTGCTGCCTGCTGCAGGAGGAGGAGGGGGCCACCATTAACATCAATCAATAGTAATACATTTGTATAGAGCCCGGAGAGAATCAATCTCCTTGTAGGCACTCTACACATGCTGTGAAGTAATTGCTACACGACATAGATACACTAGACATTAGGGATATTTGGCACTACGAAGGCTCCCGGCCTGGCTTAAGAACGACATGCCAGCAGCTCTTAGCGCATGCAATGTAAAACCTAACGGCCGATCTAACACCAAATATTAAACAGAGCCTTGTGCAGGCCACTATATCAGCTTGGCAAAGTTACTCGAGGGCGACCCAATAACGGCAGTGCCTCTGTGCTACCATAGTCCAGACGTTTCCTAATAATGTTCCAAACAGTAGCCTCTGAGATCTTCAGCCACCTCGAGATTTCTAGGTTGCAATGACCATCTCTGTGCAGCGACATCAAAACCACTCTTGTACTTTCAGAAAGGTGTGCAACTGACAGCTTGTTCTGGTCACATATCGAGCGTCTCTATGGCAGGGGCTGACCTCAACAGATCAAGGAGACATCCAGGATTACATTAGGATTTACGATTAGGATATGAGATTACCGGTACCTAAGCTCATCATTAGCCGAGGCATCCTCGGTTACGAAATGGGCCAAAATAGGTTCTGCTGGATGGAATCCCAGAGGGGAGGGGGCGACAGTCACATGACCACACTACCCCATATGTTTACATGGGAACCGTTGACTCGGTTGCCAACGATTGCAGTTATTTGGTGAGCAGTAATGGCTCACTAGTTAAGGTGGTTGCTTTTCACGACCTCGGCCCCGAGTTCGAATCTTGTGGTGGGCGATCCTTTATTGCCACTGCAAGCAGTGGTGATAGCCGTCAAGGCTCTTCTGTTGCTAAACAAACAAAAAGAGGCTGTTAAATCAGCTAGTATTTTTTAATTTTTTATTTACTAAGCCCAAGCGATGCAAACTGCAACTTAGTGCAAAACTATATTGACAGATTGTTACAATTTAAAAATGAGTGTAGCTTAATGACTAACTCGAATATTGGCAGGAGCCACAACCGAACTCAGATCGACGGACCAGGTCAACGAACCAGGTCGACGGACCAGGTATGTAGAAACTTTTGGAGAGCAGTGAGTTCGTGGGTTCGAATCCTGCAGTGGGTGAACCTTTATTGCCAACTGCAAGTGGTGGTGACAGCCGTTAAGGCTCTTATGCTGCTATACAAAAATCACTAATATTTCTTTCTCGCAAACCTGCTGCCCTCGAGAATCCGCTGTTCTTTCAATTTAAACGAAGCCCACCCCAAGAGGATAATTCCAGACTCCGCGCATCATCGATTATCACTTTTATGTCGATGCCACCCAGCTGTACTTACCGTCCAAACCCTTCAAGTCAGCTGCAGCAACTGATAAACTTAACCCCTGCTTCACACGCATGGCATTCTGAAAATCCACAAACTCTCCTAGGCACAATGATAATAAAACGGCCGTTCCGAGTGTAACTCTCTCTCTCTCTCTCTCTCTCTCTCTCTCTCTCTCTCTCTCTCTCTCTCTCTCTCTCTCTCTCTCTCTCTCTCTCTCTCTCTCTCTCTCTCTCTCTCTCTCTCTCCAGCCTGCCTATCTTAACTACTCCCCAATCAGGCTAGACATTGCCCCACCCACTCTCCAAACTCAAGTCGTTGAGCTGTGACTCTATCTCTAATCATCCCTAAATCCTCTGAAGTTCGTGCATTTAGTTCGTACTCCCAAAGCCTGGAACTCACTTCCGATTGACATCATGACGACTTGACAACATTTAGAAAGAAGCCAAAACCTACCTGTTTATCATAGCATTTACTTTGTCCTTGCGAATTGTCTTTCTCTATGCTGACACTGGATGTTATCACTAATCAATTGACAAACTACCTTTCCAGCATTTTCAAAATGCATAGAAAGAGGTGTATTTCTATTAGGGCACTGCACTAGTGTCCTGTTATTATTATTAATATTTCACTATTATTATTATTAGGCATGCCCCTTAATTTGGTATTTTAATATAAGAATTCCAGTCACGTGTGCTTACCATGGGCAAAAGCTGCTGGGCCGATACCGAACAAGTTCGTTACTCTGACCCACGCTGCCTACCACAGCCAAGCTACTACAACGTTAGCTGAACTGCGACTCCAGTTTGAGCTGCCTCACTCATCATCCCACAGGTCATCATCTCAGGACGACGAATAAATCAGCTGCCAACACTCTAATTTATAGTGTGCTGGCAGCAGAAGCTTATGCCCTACGAGTACAGAGACTGCAGGACTCCCCAGTAACTCTAGGCCGACCGCTGCATCTTCCATCCTGCTACGCGGGCGCACACACACACACACACACACACACACACACACGCGCGCACACACACACACACACACACACACACACACACGAACACGCACACAGACGCGCACACAGACGTGCACACAGACACACACACACACAGACACGCACGCACACACACACACGAACGCGCACACAGACGCACACACACACACACACGAGCGCACGCACACACACACACACACACGCACACACACACACACGAACACACGCACACACACACACACGAACACGCACACAGACGCGCACACAGACGCGCACACGCACACACACAGACACGCACACACACACGGACGAGAGAGACACACCTCCCTTCATTTCCAGTTGCTCTTGCTGCTACTTCTAGGCTGCTCACTTCCTTGACTGCCCTCCGAGTCACCTTCTCACTTCTCTGCTGCTCAGCAGCACCAAACGCAAGACTAGATGCTCTTCGGCAAATCGTCACTTCGTTGTTGCCTTAAGTTGCTGACTGTGCTGCTAGTTATCTCACTCTGTTCGCTGCCACAGGAAGAAGGCCAAAGGTCAAAGGCCTTTACGAGATAGAAAAAAAGGCCCAGCAGCATCGGCCACATGAGCAGCTTCAGGCTGCCATTGGGGGCATAAGCTAAAATCAGCAGGCGAAAGGAGACCTCGACGAGGAAGGAAGGGATGACCCTCCACCCCGGCCCCCGGAGGAGGGTAGGGGCCCCGACAGGAAAAGTAGGGGACTCAAAGGGAGGACAGGCATGGCTGCATGGAGGGGGCAGCGAGGCTCTTTCGGTCGCAGGTTCAGGCGCACAGCGTTAATCCCCCATGTCTAGAGAAATGCTCACGGATATCCTCTTTCTAATGTGTTCGTTCTGGTTGGTGAGATAGTCGACCAGATTCTGCGCCTTGGTCAGCTGAGCGCAGTAGTCACCGTAGACGACCAGCTGTGGCTTGTATCTGACGAACGCTTCGGCCAGCTTCGGCACCAGCCCCGGCGCCAGCAGGTTGCCACCGCACTGCTGCACGGCCTTGGTCAGGTCGTTGTGCATCAGACGATGCGACGCCAATAGTTTCTGTCGGCCAAAAAGCGATAGAGATGCTATCAAGGATTAAGGGATGGAGGTGGGTGGGCAAGGGAGACCGCCAAACTAGCGATAGCGCATGTCTACCAGCAGGTCAGCGCACACTGGAGGTACAAGCCACTGTGTGTAGTGCAGAAAGCAGCTGGTAGGCGGCTCGTTTTGAGTGGACGAGGGGAAGAGGTGTAGCACCTACCTCGATGTTGTTGAAAATGAGGTCTCGACTTTGATCATCCAGCACTGTCTTTAAGGGCTGAATAAAGAACTGCAATAAAAGAAAGAGATGCCGCCAGTCAGAGAGAAGCAGAGAGCCGCCAAGTAGCAGCGACATCAGAGAGGCGGCCGCCTCGACACGACAGCGCAGGGAAAGCAGCAGGCGCCTGCTCGGTAACAGAAGAAGATGAAGAATCGGCAAAACATTACTCTCGAGGCAGGATGCAGGTGGGGGCACCCTGGAGGTAAGACGGAGTCAGGCGACAGACGCCCAGTGTCACAGAGGTAGGCGGCCTCCTACAGCGACAGCGTCGACGCTGCGTGGGCGCATCTCCTCTCATCAGATCATCATCAGATGACGATCACGATCTCATCTCCTCTGGCATTGAAAGCGCGCTACACTGGAAGCGCCTCCTTAGCAGCCCAGCCGCCCAAAAAACGAATGGGGGTAGAGAGGGGGAGGAAGGAAGAGACCAGGGGGAGAGGGAGGTGGCAAGGGGGTAGAGGGGGTGGGGTGGGATGGTAGAGGGAGAAGGCGAGTATGGGGTAAGGGGTAAAGGGCAGGGGGTGGGATGATGGCGCGTGTGCCAGCTCGCGAGGCGGTCGGAAGGCAACTGGAACCGATCGACAACCTTGTTGATCATGTCTAGCGCGTCGACATAGTTCTTCTCAGTGCCGATTATCTCTTCGATGCAGTACTCCTTCTTCGTCTTCGCCTTCACGAGCAGGGGCGTCGGCTGGGACGGCTGAGGGGCCTGCTGCCGTATGGATAGCAGGTCTTCGTAGACCTTCTCCTGCGAATCGTCTCCGACCTGACCATAGATATCCTCGTCCGGCATATCCCTGTAAGTGGCAAGGTAGGCAGTAATAATAATAATAAAAATAAATAATGCATTTTTATGCACCATAAGAGCTGCTTTCTAGGCACTTCAGAAATTATGCTGGAAGGAAGCCTGCAAAGAAATTAGCGACAACATACACTATTTCAACATTCATAAGCACATAGCAGCAGACCGAGCAATTCTTATGAGGGACACGTGGATTGTATCCTTTCAAATGCAGTCATAGCAGTGCATCAAGGTAGCCACCGAACTAGCTAGTGCCCCAGCAAGTGGCAAAGTCAACTTCACAGGCTGGTCAAGGGCAGTAGCAGCAGCACCAGCGGCTGCAGCAACACGACACTACGAGGGCAAGATGAGCTCTCACCCTGCCCTGAGCAAGGCGAACGATCAGAGGGTGGCAGGCAAAGTCCACCGACGTGCTGCCCAACGCTAGTCGACAAGGTCGGCAATTCAGGCCCAACAGCACTGGGACGCTGCTGAGCCAGCCAGCCAGGCAGTCGGCCGAGGCCAAGGGCACGAGAAGAAGGAAGGCAACTTCAAGAGGTGAGCTCGAGCTGTGCTGACAGCTAGCTACTCCCTCAGCTCAGGCGGCTGCATACCGATGCGTCGGAAAGGGTGCTCGATGGCTGCGACAGAGGGCCGAAAGCAGGTGCACGGGTAGACGCGATGGGGCACTGGCTCGACTCTTCAACCTTTCATCCAAAGGAAGAGGCTGGAGAGAGAGAGAGAGAGACGAAAAGAAGGGAAGTGAAGGAAATGGAAGGGAAGAGATGAGAAAGGAGCGTACGTCAGTAACGAAGGACACACTTACGCGGCAGCCATCTCCTCCAAATTCTTGTAAATCTCTTCATCCTCGGAACAACGCTGCCTTTGCCCGACAACGTCCTTTGGGAAGCCCCTGCAAGGATGCATGGCATGCTTTTGCAGCACTTCAACCAGCAAGACACCTGCCCCATATGCCAATCAGTGTGCAACAGACGGCGAGGGTGCCAGCAGACGAAGACCAACGGGCAGTGGATGAGAGCAGAGGAGAGCAGAGCAGAGCAGAGCAGAGCAGAGCAGAGCAGAGCAAAGCAGAGCAGAGGACCGTGTCGAGTGCGGTGCAGGGAGCAGAGTGACAAGCAGCAGAGAGCTGACCTGAGTTCGGGGACGCAGAGCAGAGCACGGAGACAACATAGCGGAGCCTCGGAAATACGACAGCGGGCAGGCGAAGCGGGAGAGGAAGGATTAAGGCAGCAGATCAAAGGAGCAACTGCATGTTGAGGAAGAAAAAGAAATGCGTCGCACGGCCGATCGCAGGAGCAAAGCTCACGCCAGGAATAGCACTCCAGGAATAGCACGAGCGCATCTACTTACTCAATGCCAGACTCCTGCGCTTTCTTACTCTTGGACAGCTTCGACAGCGTGCGTATGACCTGTGTAATAAAGATGGTACAGTGCTAGCAAGATCGCAGGCACTCAAAGCCATAAGTATTTACACAGGCCAACAACAGGTAGATCCATTGGGCAACTGGTTCATAATTTTTTCGCATTGAAATTATCCGACAGCTGTGGCAGAAAAACTGTGCATGGTATGAGGTAATTCGCTTCAAGGCAATATGGCAAATTGACACCGTACTTGATGCTTAGTAAGAAGTACACACCCTTGGTCTATGAGGACCTCTTGCTTGCAGCAGGGCATTGAAGCTACCAGCAGCAGAATAGCATTTCGGGATGTACTCTCCCACAGCCTTTGCAGTGGCTCAAACAGGTCAGTCCAAAGGAGTGGTGAGTTGGGATCACCTCTTGATCAGAGGCCTACAAGATCACTCCTGAGCCGCTAATTAAGCTGCTCGGTGCCCCGACAGTATCGGAATTAGGATTATTACACCGTGAGTAAATACTTAAAGCCCCTAGTGTAGTTTGCCAATCACCGGTCTGCTTCAACCATTGCTAAAGAGAGAGGGAGGGAGGAAGGGATAATAATGCAATAATAATAATAATACATTTGTAATAACACCCCCAGAGACCTCAAATCTCTTTCTAGGCACTTTACATTTGCTGTAAAGGAAGCACGATCGCATGGTTAGTTGTAGCATGCTCAATGACAAGCATAACGTGGTTAGAGGTGACATGCATAGAGTCAGCATGAAAATACGGTTAGAGACAGCATACACAGTGTCAGCACATATAAGCACACAAAGGCACAAAAGACGAATCACATGGACCCACTAAATGCTGTGATAAAATGCGTTTTTAGCTTCTTTTTAAATGGGGTCAAATAAGGGGGAGTCGTGACCAGTCAGAAATGAGTTCCAGGCTGGGAGGGAAGGAGGGAGGGGTGAGGTGGGTGGGGGAGAGAGGGTGGGAAGGAGTGGTGGGGAAGAGAGAGGGATGACCCAGCAGGTAAGGTGCTCGCTCTTCACGACCGAGGTCGCGGGTTTGAATCATGCAGTGGGCACTCCTTTATTTGCCAACTGCAGCTGTGGTGATAGCTGTAAAGGCTCTTCTGCCGCTATACAAATGAGGATGTTAAATCAGCTAATATTGAATTTTTTAGAGAGAGAGAGACTGCTGAGGTCCACGAGGCTTCCACCAGACGAGTGTGAGCGATCAGCACGGAGCGATCAGCATGGAGCGATCAGCACGGAGCGATCAGCACGGAGCGACCAGCATGGAGCTCCACGGTCTTCCGAGTCAGACCACAGAGACAGACAGACAGACAGGAAGGCAGACAGACAATCGGCCAGATTGATGATGGGGCATCGGCAGCAGACAAGTGTCTGCAATGTAGCAAGCAGCACTCGGAAACGTGGGCTACCTGGATTCACAACGGAAAGCACGTGTCAACCTGCGATTCACAGTCGCTGCATGTCACGCAGCCTTGTGCAGCCCTAGGCAGTCGCTGGGCGACTGAGAGATGACTGAGCTGAGCCCTGGCTACTGGCCAGCGGGCCGGCTCGTTACAGCAGCTGCCCAACGAAAACGCAGAGAGACCAAGATGGCAGCCGGATGAAGAATGCAGCTAAGTGCGAGACCGTATGGAGGGGTTTGCGGTCGCTCGCGCCAAGCCCTGGCCAGCAAAAGAGCAGTGCAGTGCACGCCGCTCTTCTGCTGCTGATTCTAGAGCGATTCCTCGTCAGCAGCCCTTCACTGCTGACGCCATGCTGCTGCACACTTCTTCAGTCCCCAAAAAATATGGCCCCGAGTATCTGATTACTTTTTCCTACCTAGACAGGACAATACAAGGCCAATGGCCACTCGCAAATGAGTAGTAAACCGTCTACCCAGCTCCTGGCGAGGCATCGGAACTTCCTGATGTGAAAACCAATTTGCAAAGTACAGGGCAGCAGAGTCAACTGCCTAACGGCGTAAAGACAAAGAAACATAAAGTAAAATGGCAGAACCAAACTTCTCTGCACGGCCTACAGACCCCGCCGGCAGGCCGGCCAGCTGTGCATGCTAAACGCATGTGCATCGGAACAACTGGCACCGCCGTCTCTCCGAATCCATTGCCGGCGGACAGATGAGCACTGCAGGAGGCTTTACAAGGCATTACGAAGCCCGCGGGAAGAGAGAGCTCGGCGGCAGCACCAGCAGATGCTGCTGCTGCCGAGCAAACTGCAACCACTGCAGCTGCTAGTCCTGCAGCCCGACACGTTGCAAAAGCCTGGGCTGACCCACTGACTGCTAGCGAATCACGATGTAATTCGACACGGTCCAGCCACCTGGTATCGACTAGATCAAGCAGACCGGCAGCGGATTGCCAAGCTGAAAAGTCTTCAGTTTGGCACTAGCTTTCGACTTGCTCGCTCGGTCGGCTGCAAAAATGATCTTTGCCGAGCAAGCTCTCACAAAGGCCTTGCGCGGAGGCCAGGGATGGTCCCAAGTCGTCGGCGACTCGGCGCTGTCGTCTCTGGCAAGCAGAGGAGCTTCGAGACCACTGAACTGATACGACTTTCGAGAAATGAATCGAGGCCTTGCCTCCATCTTATCAGGGCACTGCCAGAAAAGCGCAAGCAGCACGGTCGGAGCATGCCACGCAAGGTGCAAGCTGTTCAAAAGCACCGCAGCATTGGAGCAGTGGCAAAGTGCAGGGAGGGAAGACCTGCCTTCCACCACGAAACAACACTGCCATCGAACGAAGCTCGGCTGTGGGGCGAGGCAGCCGAGGCCGCCAGATGGCCACGCCCACACGACAACAGGAGAAAGCAGACGAAGAGCTCGATGCTAGACCACCTTCGCAATCGAAGCAGCAGCCAGTCAGACACCATGACGATGGCTGCGTCGCAGCAAGAGCAGATGACGTGAGAGCTCACGATTGCAAGCGTCGCGGCGGACAGCATAGGAGCTAGACGGCATGTGTGTTAGGCTGTGCACGAGTCTGTCTGCGGGTGCTCGCATTTAAGGCTTCGTCGATCACTGGCCTTTCGAGGCACGTGACCTCCATAGCCACAGCTGAGCCGATCTCCTGATGCAACCGGACGGGGCCCCGGACACGGCCACAAACACAGGGGTAGGTGCACACAGCATTGCACGCTTGCAGACGATTGCAATAGGAGCAATGATGTCTGCACGTGAGGCCCGAGCTCGCTAACGATTCTCAAGCAGCAGAGGCGGCATCCAGTTAGCGGTGACCGTGAAAGAACCGGACCGTGCTTGCCAGACTAGGGCAGCAGCAAATGAGCTCAAGACTGGGACGACGAGGCTTAAACCCTTGCCACCTGCATGCTCGGTCCTAGGCAAGGCCTGTTCACTCGTCAGTCGATTGCATATCATCGAGCCACCAAAAGCAGCGTGCAATGTTCTTGGGTTTCCAAAATTATTGTATGCAAATTGTGGAAATGCGTGTTTTCAGATGGTCTTAGGCGACCCCTGTGAAAGGGTCGTTGGACCCCCAAAGAGGTCGCAACCCACAGGCTGAGAAAGGCTGACCTAGAGGCACTCAGCACTAATCCGCTCGAGGCACTTCAGGTGAGCAAGCAGTGAGAAGCTAGAAAAACTATCGATCGAGAAGGGAGAGAGAGAGAGAGAGAGACAGACAGACAGACAGACAGACAGAGACACGGAGAGAGAGAGAGAGACACACACAGAGAGAGAGAGAGAGAGAGAGAGAGAGAGAGAGAGAGAGAGAGAGAGAGAGAGAGAGAGAGAGAGAGAGAGAGAGAGAGAGACAGACAGACAGACAGACAGAGACAGAGACAGAGGGGAGAGAGAGAGAGACACAGAGAGAGAGACAGAGACACAGAGAGACAGAGACACAGAGACAGAGAGAGAGAGAGAGAGAGAGAGAGAGAGAGAGAGAGAGAGAGAGAGAGAGAGAGAGAGAGAGAGAGAGAGAGAGAGAGAGAGAGAGACAGACAGACAGACACACAGACAGACACACAGACACACAGACACACAGACACACAGACAGTGAGCCAAGTAACCTGCAGGTCATTTCTACACTTTGGCAAAATACTGCAATTACAGCTTTGTTTATCCCAATGTAGGCACTCGAGGGGGTGCTCCCCCCCCCCACTCGGCTATCTACCTGCACTGCTCCACACCTGCCATTTGCTAGACATCTGTTCCCTTTATTTTTAGCCTCTTAGATCTTACTCTTGGCTAGTACAGCTGAGCTTGATTAGTGCATTGCCACTAGCCCCCCCCTGCTAACCCTGCTATGGCAGAAGATAGAAAAGGATGAGCAAAGTAGGCTGCTAGCAGTCGACAACTCCTTCAATGTGCTCCTATAGCTTGTCTGAAGCAGCCTCCAACGTCCTTCTACCAGAAACAAACTAGTCTCGCTAGCATAAGCAGCTGGCTCAGTACCAGAACCAGCAGACGGCAGCACCTCGTGTTTTCCTTGCTCAAGCCAGAGCATCAGTCTGTTCGTCATTGGTCGATGCTAGCCGTCAACAAGCTGCTAAGTGCACACATACGAGCACACACACACACACACACACACACACACACACACACACACACACACACACACACACACACACACACACACACACACACACACACACACACACACACACACACACACACACACACACACACACACACACACACACACACACACACACACACACATAGTAGAATGCACACAATCTAAACAAGCAAAGCCTTACTTTTCCGAAATCTTTCAGATCGAAGAGGTCAGCTGAATCAAATAAATCGCCGTCATTGAGGTCGAACTCCTGCTTGCACGTCTGCAGGAACAGCCTAATGTTCTTCCCACACAGGAACTGTAATAAAGATGGCTGACTTTATTATTACCCACAAGGCAGCATGCCAGAAGAAAGAATTGCAAAAGCAGCAAGCCAACAGAGCTGAACCAAGCTTTCCTAATGTTAGCTTTGGGAAGTGCATTGGAAAGGCACGCGGCCGAGAAGCGTATAATAATTATAATTTTAAGACCTTTGCATAGCACCATTCTTCCTAAGTGTTTTACATATGCATGTCATGTGGTTAGTGATGAAATGCACCGTGTCAGTAAGCATAAGCACAAAAAGGAGAAATCACACGGACTCAGAAAATTTTGTATTTATCTGATCTGTAACTCCACAGAGCCACAAAGACTAAGTAGATGTATTGAACAGTTTGGACTTGTGGTATCACTAGTGGCTGGCACTAGCCTGTGCCGGGCTTCATGCTGCCAATAAATATGCACCTCTTTCAAGCAGCTTGAAAATCAATGCAAGGTGCAACCATGGTGCAGTACAAAGGTAGGCGCCACTCACGGCAGAATAACAAAAGCGAAGCGCATCGCATAAGCAGACGCCTGGCAGCTAGAGGCGAGCATGACAGTGGCAGCATTAAGAGTGAGAAGGAGGCAGAGAACAGTGCAATGCAAACGGTTCTTTTGCAGTTGCACAGTAACCGCTGCTTGATTGTTACTACCCGTCGTACATGCACGGAGTTACCTGGAACTTGCTTCCAGCTTCTGTCACAATCAGCATTGAATTGCAGCACTTATGTCCCCCGGCTATCTCTTTGGCATCTCTCTGCTTTGCCTTGGCGACTCTCTCTCTCTCTCTCTCTCTCTCTCTCTCTCTCTCTCTCTCTCTCTCTCTCTCTCTCTCTCTCTCTCTCCCTCTCCCTCTCCCTCTCCCTCTCTCTCTCCCTCTCTCTCCCTCTCTCTCTCTCTCTCTCTCTGCTCAGCCTCACCTGCACACACGAGATTGCCTTTTTCGTTCACGTTTGCTTTGCATTTATGACTGTATCTTGTGAGCTTTTGCACGGTTGCTGCCAATCTGCTGTCTGTCTGCTCGTTGGACCGGTTGTCTATTTCTTCAGGCAAGCGTGAGTGAGCAAGGACAATGCAAGGAAACTATGCCAGCGCTATGGCTATGGCGACAGCAGCCCGAATCATCGACTCGTGAAACAGAAATTACCAACGAACGTCCGAAAAGGCGTGAAAGAACAAAGGGCTTTAAGAGAAAAAACAAAACAGAAACGATATGCAAATGGCCGGGAAAATGGCTAGGGGAGGCCGGCCAATAGGCCGGCTAGGGCGACCAGTTGGTCCCCCTGAGCTCCTAAGGAACACGCTCCTTACTTGTTAGATGGCAGAACTTCGGCAGAAAGGGGCAATGCAGTTGCTAGTGAGCCAACCAATGCAGCAGCAAGCAAAGCTCTTGTGACAGACAAACTGCCAGCCAGGGCGAAATCGAGCCACCCCTCGCTCGAGCGCGTAGCCAGTCGTTTGTTTCCCGAATAGTCGATGAGCAGAGGTAGGGCCGAGGCAGTTACGAGTGGTCTCTTCTTCCCTCCTCAGATTAGAGAGCACACCGGCAACGGAGTCTCGCGCCCTGTCACGTGCCATCGCTTTCTCGCTGAAGGACCAGCTGGCTCGAAGCACAAATAGGTCCCTCACATACACGGCAACCGTCACTGGGCCCAGCCACAGTTAAGCATCGCTGGCTGCATCCTGGCCGGGCAGACAGACGCTCTCATTTCACGAACCAGCCCAGGTCGTGAATCTCTCCTCTTATTGCCCTCTGTAAGAGCAGAGATCCTGGCCGGGCAGACAGACGCTCTCATTTCAGGAACCAGCCCAGGTCGTGAATCTCTCCTCTTATTGCCCTCTGTAAGAGCAGAGTAGAGGGAGAGAAGTGACACGGCCACTGCTCGCCTGCAGTTGAATCAGTTGCTGCTTACTTTGGCCCAGAGTCCGGCTAGCCAGGGGTAAGGCGGTCGCCACTTCATGAGCCGTGTCGTGAGCTCGGAGTCACGCAGCAAGCAATCCTTTATTGCCCGCAGCCGCCGCTAAGGCTCTTTTGCAGCTGCACACGCACGCACGCACGCAAGGTTGTCGATTCAGGCGACCTTCACTTTTCACTTTAACAAGCACAGCAAAGAAGGAGCAGTGCAAGCCGCCCCTAAAGCTAGCTTCCGACGTAGCCTTTAAAGCAGCCTCAGCGCTCAGCCTTGACGCGGCCGGCGGCATGCAAAAGAGCAGCCCAACTAACCAGCAGCACGCCATGCATGGCCTGGCGGTCGCCCGGATCAGTAAAACGGTCGAACGCTAGGATCGGTCGAGCGCAAGCGAGGCCAGCAGCAGACGCTACCGATCCCTTCTTCATCGGCCTAGTGCCGGCTATGCTCAAGTGGCCCGGCGCCCAGTGTTACAACATAATGCGATGTGATTCACGCACCGTCAGCTTAAACGAGCTGCTCCTTTCAAGCTTCCGGCTTTTGCCAGTTTGGCTTAGGCTGATGCTTTCGGCAGGCATCCCGGGGTGTAGAGTCTCACAGCTGCTTAAGCCGACGACCAAAGGCAGCTGCTCACAGGAGACGACGAGGCGCGCGCACAGTTCACGGCTCGAAGTGAGCGCCCCGGCATGCTGTCCCACGCGTGCTCAATAGGATTTGAGATCGGCAGATTGGCTCGGCCGATCTCAGGACTCGAGCATGCAGAGTCAGGGGCAAAGGATTACTTTGCAGCCCCTTCACAGCCTGCTGGGGGGAGGGTCATTAACCGCTTGTCAAACGCACTCCTCCACCCAGCAAACAAGAGTCTAGCACAGGACAGTCCGGCAACTTGGATGACGTCTATGTCCATAACATAATCCTGTTAATTTTCCGAAGGAGTTCCGGTAGCCAAAAAACACAACCAACAACAAAAAACACGAACAACATGCACACTTTCACCGCCATACTTGAGCATAGATTGTACTTGAGCATAGACTGTAAGCAGTCCGGGTGATTCTCTTCATCTTCTATAAGGCATACGAAAGTCCTCGGTTTGCCATTACAGTGGATCGTGAATTTACTTTCGTCGGTCCACAGAACACGGCTCCAATCACTGGTTGTAAAGTGGCTGTGTTGACATGCCCTTTGTTGCTTTTTTTGTTGTCCCTCGTTAATTATCGGCTTCTGTTTGCTGACACGTCTAGGAAGGCCATACTCTGAAAGCCTCTTAAGAGGCTTTCAGCTTTGTCGGGAGGACTAGGATGGAGCTCCAGGTGGGGCTTCGACCTTTGACTCAGAGCCACTAGCTTCCGGTTCAGGCAGGCATCCCCTTTGGTCGTCACGTGGCAGGCCAGAGGTCCGTGCTACCACTCTGAAAACACTTCTTCAGATTGTAGCTGACAGTCCCTTTGCCAATGGTGAGCTCCTGTGACACCTTCATGTAGCTTGGGTCCACTCTTCAATAGGCACCGATCTGACCTCCGGCCAGGAGTGCAAAAGTGACTCACCAGGCGGCAAAACCTTGAGCCGTTTGGATTGCAGGTAGCCTAATCAGACTGCAAATACAAACACACACACACGGGCCATTTTGAACGGTAAAATTCCGGTCCAGGCTGCCGTGGTGTTTTTTTGTTTCTGACGAGTCATCCTCAAGCCTGACATCGATAGTGAGTCCACTTTGCAGGTAAACAATCGGTTCTACGTAAAAGCCAGCCCATACTGCCGAGGGGGGAGGGGGTCTCCAGTGACGTACAGCTACTAAGAACAACTGTGTCCGACGCATACATTTTTGCGCGTGAGTGCATAGCGGTGGCTGGCGGTTGCGCAGAGCTTTCGAGCCGACTCTTGTTTCTCGCTCGACTGCAGTCTAGTCTGATTGCTGGTCGCAGAGACAGGTCGGACGGACAGCACAAGCCTCGATGGCAGCGGCAACGATGACGGTGACTCTCCCATCGACCAAACCACCCAGAAGGCACGGGGGACAGCGGGCAAGGTGGGCGAGGACATGGGGCTGGATGGCGCTGGCGGCTGACACGTGCAGCAAACGCAGATACAGCCAAGGCGAAGCCTCCGGCAGCAGCGACAGAGCCTCCGGGTGCAGCAAACGGGCGAGCAATGCAGCAGGCACACGCTGATTCTCACTCAACTCCACCAGTCTCGCCCGGCGAGCACAGGCCGGCCTTCCGATGTCGCGCTGGCGCAGGCAGCGATCTCAGGCAAGGAATGTGGCGAGAATCAACAGCATCTCAAGAGTTCATCGGGAGACGGCCGGCAGAGCTGCTAAATCACAGCAGCTGCGTCCGCACCCGGGCGACGTAGGGTAATCAGGCACTTGCAGGACTCTCCCACTATGGGAGCGCCACAATCCCCCTCCCTGCCGGCCCCCCCCCCGAGAGACGCTCACAGGCTCACAGGCAGGCACACGAGCAGCGACCTCCCGCGGCCGTGCTGCAGCGCTCTCGGGCTTGGTGGTTGGTAGTAGTGGTCGTGCAGCCGCCGGTCGGGGGCGGGGCGCACCGGTATGACCTGTCGGTGAAGGGAGCGCGGATGGCCGCCAGGTGGCAACACGCATTAGCGCTCTCGGGCAGTCCAGCATGGGAACAGCTTTCCATCGTCGTCGTCACATCGCACTCCAGGCACAGAGCTCGATCCTAGAGCAGCTCGCAGCGGCTCCTGGCCACAGTTTGCTCACCGGCCTCACTGGGCGAGACACGACTCGGCACTGAGCAGGTGGGCACCGAGCGGCTGGCTGGCTGGCGCTGGCGAATGCTGCACGGGCAGCACAGGTCTGACACGGGACTTTGCACGAGAGCTCGACTTCACACGATGGCTTCGTCAAGATGCTGTCACTGGCATTGAGATGCCTTAACTCTCTTCTCTGTCTCCTCTGCTTACCAATCTATCTGCAGTAGTACCTTCTCGAACGTGTCTCCCCTCTCACACACCGCCTGCTCCCCCCCCCTCGGCGTGGGCCATTTAGCAGCCCTCTCACCAACCTAAAAATCCCTTAGACTTCCTTTCATTTCACTCACCTACAGCCTAGAACCCCTTTACCGGCTGGTATCACGACATCCTACTGACTTGACAGTTGAAGCAAAGCTAAAAACCCACAGTTCTTCACAGCGGCCGCTTCGTGCAACGTGCACTGTCCTAGAAATTGTCCAACGATATTATCACCACATCTTTCACTTGACGCACTTGCTTTTCAGCCCGTATGAAGTGCCCAGACCAATAGGTCTCACAACAATTGAGTGACAGAACGAATCTCAGAACAATAGGAAAGCACCGGTCACGTGCACCAGGTCGAAGGTTCGTGACCTGCAATAGGCAATTCATGATTGTCCACCACAAATGGGGTGATAAGCTAAGGCTCTTAAAGTTAAAAAAAAACTTAAGTTTGCAGCTTGAACAGCCTTGTTTATGTAGCAGCAGACGACCCATCACGGCTATCATCATGGCCTGCCGTTGGCAATAGAAGGGTTGCCCAAAGCCGAACTCGAAGTCGCGACCTTTTCTCTGACAATATAAATTACGCTGCTGAATGAGTTGTCTTTTCACACACAGAGATTTGGTTCCGTCAGGGTTTTATATGAATGCATTATTAGCATTACTAGTATTATTATTATTATTACTATTATTATTATATTAATTCTTTCAGCTGCTTGCTAGCATAAGGCAGCTGCTTCAACAACCCGTTTACAGCAGCTATAACGCCCACTTGCAATGAAGCACTGCTTACGGTAGGACTCGAACAGGCAATCGCCGGGGTCACAAAGTACAAGCGCTCCTCAGCCCTGCTCCAAGAACCAGGGGCTTGTGCAGGATAGCAGGCACAAAGCTGGCAGCAAAAGCCTCGAGCTGCACTTCGGTCGGTGCTTACACCAGAGGTGTGGTTATTCTTTCACAGTTCAGGGACCCATGCATATCCCTAATAGGCTGAAACAGCCTGATAGATTAAGAGAATCAGATCCCTGTCAACTCCCACCTGGCCAACGGGGGGGGGGGGGGGGGGCAGGAAGCCTGAGCAGTAGCAGATCGCCTGGGCCCTCCTCCAGGCCCTCCCCCTCCCCTAAACTCAAACGACCCATCTACCGGCACTGCAAGGCACCCAGATACCTGCCACAAGCTAACATATCGGATCTTGCTGGGGCAGTGTCTGCTCTGAAACATCATCAGTAAACATCAGTAGTAAACCCTCCCCCACCCCCGATGGAGCCTGTCCTAATTATACATGTTCTACCTGCCAACAACTAGAGATTTCCTTAACCTCACATGCATTGGAAGTATCCTCCTCAGCACAAACGGCACTCAGTGCTGTCACAACAGCAGCAGTGCAAAGCTCATCCCGCGGGAATGGCTGAATGCTCCCATCCACTGGGGCGCCGGGGAGGGGCAGGGGGGGGCGCCGGGAGCGAAAGCCTTGTCGATCTGTGTCACACGATCGTTCCCACGCTCTACCGATCACACATTCTCTTAATTAAAACGTGAACAAGAAAGCTCTAACTCTCTTTTTAAGTCTGCTACTCCACTGAGTCTCGCATAGGGATCAGGATGCTCGCACTTTAAGATCCAAGTCTCGAGGGTTCAAATCTCGAAGCGGGCAATTTCTCATTGCCAACTTTTAGCGCCTCAAGCAGCAGCCTCACTCTTGGCTCTTCTTGTGCTAGAGAAGGTGAGGCCTTCGAATCACCTTCAATTCCTTCACTTTACCTTTGCTCGCATACGACACGCCGCCGAAGCCACCTCTCCCCTCACTGTCAGGCCGTCCAGTCTACTGGCGATTGAGTTAACCCCACTACCCTGCACCCACTCATTCACCGACAAGCCCATGCGGATTTCAATTTTCAAAACGAACTTACACTTAGCGTTCGGCCACATGCTGGCTGCTGACTAGGCAGATCGGAATAGCAGCAGCAGCAGCATGGAGTTCAATCAAGGCCGACTGCCATGCCATACACTTCCGTGGCCAGAACCCCCCCCCCCACCACCACCCCTTTAAGGGGATTCTACTTGGCCACAAGGTCGAGAGCCAGAAACTGGTGATGGGGACCCTGCTGGCAGCATTTGAAAGCACATCTGCAGCCAGGTCCCGTCGGTGGCCCACAGCCACAGCAGGCAGCCTGCGCAGGCAGGCAGGCAGGCAGGCAGGCAGACAGAGGGCAGCAGCAGCAGCAGCAGCTCATCACCTTGGGCCTGAGATGCTGGCACCACCGAGGTTCGACCGGAGCAAGAAAGTCGGCCAGTCAGCTCGTGGCCTGCTGCTGCTCCTGCTGCCGGAACCTGGCGCCGGAACCCATTGTCTCTGCATAACCACTCCGGCTGCTGCAGCCGGCAGCTCGTGCCGGCACTTAGCTGTTAATTGGGTGCAAACCAGCACATCCGGCCAACTGGACGAACTCGAAGACCGGCCCGGCAAGCAGCCAAACCTGCCACAGGGTGGCACCGGAACCTGCCACAGGGTGGCACCGGAACCTGCCACAGGGTGGCACCGGAACCTGCCACAGGGTGGCACCGGAACCTGCCACAGGGCGGCACCCTGCCCGGAGCTTCTGCAAAAACTTGACATACGTACGGTGGGTGGTTGGTTGGTTCCACCACTATTTTAAAAGCCGCCAGAATCAGTTGGTACCAGAGACTTCGGGAGAGGAAGAGAGTCAGAGTAACAAGCAAATAAAAAATGCCGTCATTACCAGCACGATTCCACCAGAGGTGAAAGGTACAGTAGCCGAACCGACGAACTTGCATCCACCGCAAGCGATGGGTGGCAGGGACGAATCCGGTCACTGACAAATGCATCCACGAAGGTCTTACCGAGGAGGCTGCTGCTGTCTCACCAGAGTCTGTCACCGTGCCACGGGTCACGTACTCGGGATAAGACCCCCGGCACACGGGTAGGTGGTTGGGCAGCCAGCACGAAACCAGGTGAAAAAGGGAAGGCAGGACACCACCCCCCCCCCCGAGTGTGGTGCACAGCCCCCCCCCTCCACAACCGGTCACCTGACCTCCACCTCGACCCCCAACTCGTTAAGAGGATTAGGAACTCGAGCTGCATGGAACAGCAGCCGCACTGACATAGCTGTACAGATGCTGCATGCTATATCCCCCCCCCCCGAGCTTATGCATGCTATCCCCCCCCAGCTTATGCATGCTCCCCCCCCCAGCTTATGCATGCTATCCCCCCCAGCTTATGCATGCTATCCCCCCCAGCTTATGCATGCTACCCTCCCCCGGAGTTCATGCATGCTTCCCCCCCCCAGCTTAGGCAGCAGCACCACTGCACTCTGGTGCTCGCTTGCAGCAATCAGCGGCCCTGCAGCCTAATGCCGGGGGGGGGGGAGGGGATTGGTGGGCAGTCTGAGGGTCTCTGCACAAAGACCAAAGCCACGCGAGACACAGCGAGCCGAGGAGAGCTGACATCTCGCGTTTGTGCACTGTTGTATGCTTGCGACTGAAGAATTGAGCATGGTGTTTTTGCACTGACCTCTGCAATCATTCGGTGTTGTTTGGCACTATGGAGGATCCAGCTGGCCGCAACCACTGAACAAGGATATAACAACGCTGAACAAGCAGAAAGGGAGCAACAAAGACATGAAGCGAGTCGAAGAGACAGACGGAGAAATACAGAGACACTGTGGAGAGCAAGTGAGATAAGAGACACGAGGAGAGAGAGAGGGGGGAAGAGGGAGGGGAGATAGAGGAGAGAGGGGGAGAGGGGTGAGAGAGGGGAGAGAGAGGAGAGAGAGGGGGAAAGAGAGAGAAAAGGGAGAGAGGGAGAGAGAGAAGGGGAGAGAGGAGAGAGAAAAGGGGAGAGAGAGAGAGAGAGAGAGAGAAAGGGAGAGATATTGCCTTCCAGTCTCGTGAAGCAAGACAGGAAGATACGAATCAGAATTTGCCTGGGAGGAGCATCCCCATTCAGCCAGTGTGTGTGGCAGTGCAGGCTGCATTGAAGCCTGGCTAAGCGGTACTGTGACTACTTGTACAGACGACGTTTCGGTGCTCAAAGATGGCGGTACCAAGCCTCGCTATCGTTATGCTGCTGCCACCATTAGCGGCTGGTGCCAGCGAGCAGTAGTTGCTGCGATGCCGTCACGGTGATCGCCATCGAAGCCACTTGCAAGTTAAAGCCTGTCGAGCAGCAAGTTTTGGGGGACACGTGACCAAACTTGGGGGGGGGGAGGCAACAAGCACGGTCAGGCCCTGCGGGGCAGGCCCAAGCACTGCGCACGGGCAGCTGTCAGGCAGAGCCCCACTATTCGTGACATCGTAGCCTCTGCACGGAGAGAATGCTACAGCCACAGAAGATCGGACAGCAGCAGGAGCAGTAGCAGCGGTGGGCAGAGCACGAATATGGTAAGCCTGCTGCTTAAAAATATATATATATATATATATATATACACTATATACTATATATATATATACTATATATATACTATATATATATATATATATATATATATATATATATATATATATATATATATATATATATATATAGTAGCTGATTTAACAGGCTCTTTTTGCTTAGCGACAGAAGAGCCTTTACGGCTATCACAACCGCTTGCAGTGGCGATAAAGGATCGCCCACCGAAGGATTCGAACCCACGACCTCGGGACCGAGGTCGTGAAAAGCAACTGGCTTACCTAGTGTGCCATCATGGCTCAGCTAGACGTTGGGAGGGAGAGGACGGCTAAGAAGTGGGACCACTAGTTGGTGACCAGTTAGTATTTGTTTTTGTTTGTTACGAGAGCATTAGGCCTCGTGAGGAACAATGGGGGTTGTCTCAGGTAAGAAAACGTTCCAACAGTTGGCCCCCAACACCACCCGTGCCTCTATCGGGTAATCCTGGCGGCAGGGAGGGGGGGAGGCCACGAGTCACATCGGTAAGGAAAGCTGCACACAGCACCATACCGGTTGCCCAACGATGCGATTGCTTGATGACATTGCGAATGCTACCAATAATCATTTGGTCACGTTTTCTTTATGGCATCTGTAAGTGCACAGAAAGAGATTCAGTTCTCCGAGGGCACTAAACAAATGTATTGTTATTATTATTATTATTATTGCCCAAGCTGTATTGGTAAGTGGCTAGTGGCCACTTGGCCGTGCTAGCCGGAGGTACTAGCAGGCAGAGGATGGCACATGCGAGGAGGCATGCGGTTTCTCGAGATCTCCCCCCCCCCCCATTGCATCGGGGCTGGGGTGATAAGTTACATGACCTACCTCATGCTCCTTCCCCTACTGCCCAGCTGCAACCCAACCAGGGAAGGAGGAGGAGGAGCAGAAGCAGCCACAGCAGCAACTGGAGGAGGAAGGAGTTGGTGTGGGGAGAAGTCAGGTGCAGGAAGAGAGAAGGGGGAGAGCCGGGAGATAGGGTTACCCAGCTGCCCCAGTGGCCGAATGGCAAGCCGCATGGCTGCCACAGGAATTCAGCCCCAGCTGCATCAATGCCCTTTCCATCATCCTGGGTAAAATGCCACAAAGTACCAGCCGGCCAAGGTTTTACTTTTAATCTTCACAGCCGTTAGTTAGCTAAGAACCAAGAAAAGCACGAACCTTGAGCAGCTCGACTTTGCATCTCCAGGCTGACTCCACACGCCGGAGAGCCAGAAAAGGATGGCAAAGCCTATCCTCTCTCTCTCTCTCTCTCTCTCTCTCTCTCCCTCTCGTCTCTCTGTTGTCTCTGTCTGTCTGACTCTGTCTGTCTGTCTGTCTCTCTCTGTCTCTCTGCCTCTGTCTGTCTGTCTCTCTCTCACTCTGTCTGTCTCTCTCTGTCCGTCTCTCTGTCTCTCTCCCTCTGTCTCTCTCTGTTGTCTCAGTCTCTCTCTCTCCCCATCTCTCTCTGTCTCTCTCACTCTGTCTGTCTCTCTCACTCTGTCTGTCTGGCCCTCTCACATTCTGCCTCTCACTCTGTCTCTGGCTCTCTCTGTCTCTCACTCTGTCTGTCTCTATCTCTCTCTTGCTCTCTCTCTCTCTCTCCCCCTTATCAGTCTTTCTCTGTGTTTCTATATGGCTCTGTCTGCCTTGGTGTCTCTGTCTCTCCTGTCTTTTTCTGTGCCTCTGTGCTCTCTGTATGTTTCTGTCTGTCTCTCTCTGTCTTTCTCTCCGTCTTTCTCTCTCTCCGTCTTTCTCTCTCTCTCTCTGTCTTTCTCTCTGTCTCTGTCTGTCTGTCTGTCACTCTCTCTCTCTCTCTCTCTCTCTCTCTCTCTCTCTCTCTCTCTCTCTCTCTCTCTCTCTCTCTCTCTCTCTCTCTCTCTCTCTGTGTGTGTGGCCACTGTCACTGCTGCTCCTCAGTTTCTGACTTCCTACCCACCCACCAGCTCCTTGCCTCCCAGCAGTCTAGCTTGCATGCAGTGGCATTTGCTTGCACAAGCCACGAGGCGATCCAGGTCTGGGAGGCTGGCCCGAGCTCTGGGTTGACCGAATCTGCCAAGGCAGGCGAGTGCCTCGGCTGACTCGACCGACTTGGCAACTAAACCGGAGTCTGACCGTCCAGCCGACAACAGCATCCATAGCACCTGCAGCCATACCACCTACCACCGATTGCTAGCCCTGCAGCCACCACCGCTAATGGCAGCGCTAGCGATCGCCTGGCCATCACTCGAGCCACTCGGGAGCTCTGCAGCAGCTGCCGAGGCAGCAGTGCCACGAGGAGAGTGCGTCGAGCGAGCCGCGCGGCCGGGCACAGGCACCAGCCAGTCCCTGTGGCGGCGGCAGCGGCAGTGGCGGCTAAGGCTAAGACTGAGGTAGGGAGGGACTGACCTGGGCTTGGAGGCGAGGCGGCCGTGGCCAGTAGGCTCAGCTAGGCTGCTGCCGAGTTTGGCGCGGCGTCTGCCCGCGTGCCGAAGAGCGACCTCGACTTGTCGACACGGAGCGCCCAGACCGAAACTGAACCCACCTAAACCCTAAACCCTGTCCAGACGAGCCAGGTGTGGTTTCGGTGGAGAGTCGATTGGCTGGCATGGATGTGGTATCGGCTGATGGGAGAGGAGCCGTTCTAGAACCAACCGCTCGGTGGCAGCACACTTGAGGGCTCGTCAAAGGCGCCTCCTGTTCGTTCAATCGACGCCTCAAATGGGTCAAAATCCGAAAACGGCCAGGCAAGCACACCTCCCTGGCGAAACCCAGCAAAGGCCAGCAGCAGCAGCAGCAAACGTTGAGGTAGAAGCTGGCTGCGAGAGATCGCCGGGCCAGAGCGAGCCCCGTCTTTCTCGGCATACTAGTGCAGCTCGGTCGACTCAGCGGCACGAGGGGGTTAGACCCATCCGATGACGACACGACGGGCTGGCGGGCGGGGGGGGGGGGGGGGGGGGGAGGGGCGACGGCTTGAGAGAGGGCATCGCTGCCGCGGAGCCAGAAAATGACCCCGGCCGACTCGCTGGCCGCAGATGAAACAAGCGCTCGTCGTCGAGCGGCCGGCGCCGAGCGCCTCCAGCCGACGCTCAGCTGCGGTCCGTCGACGTGGGCTCGAGCCATCCCTTTATACGCGATGACCAGGTGTGCGCGGGCGAGACGCGGCCGTGCCGCGATCGGTGGCGCGGTACGCGGAGCAAGACGACGAAGACGCCACCACGAGTTGGCGGCCACGACGACGCGGCGGCGGCGGCAGGCGAGGCGGTCGCTCGGCTCGCTCGTCCGTTACCTGCGACATCTGAGGTCTCAGCGAGAAGTCTTGCTCGAAGGCGCGGCGGCGAAGTTTCATCAGCAGCTGGCACGGGAGCACTCCTTCCCTCAGAGCTTGCGCCAGATCGAAGACGACACCGTTGCATTGTGTCACCTTGTGGTCGGGCGGCAGAATTTCGCACCTGACCAGCCAGTCGGCGCACTCTCTCCATTCTTCGGCGGCCATGTTTGACCCCAGCCGCCGCCGCCGCCGCCAATCCACTTCCGTGTGGCCGGCCGTTCGCCCTGCGGCCATCGGCTGTAGCCCCCGCGAGCGAGGTCGGCGCTGGCGTGCGCGCGCGCGGACAGCGCGTCGCGGCGAGGAGGCGGCGGCTCGCCGCGTCGCGCCGTCGAAACGCGACCAGCCGCCGAGGCGATCGTGCGACTTTTCTTCCGACCCCGTTCGTAACGACCAGGACGTCGTCCGCGGCGTGACCCACCCGCGCGCACGTTGAACCCGGTAGCTCTCCCGAGAGGACCGGCGGAAAATCCCCGGGCAGCGTTATCGCGGGTGCGGGGCGAACGCGCTGTCGGAGAGGGAGGGCGTGGTTGGGAGCAGGTAGGGCGGCGGGAATCGGTGCTGAACTAAACGTGTACGAATTGCGGGCCAGTGCTTATCCCCAGAGAGCTCCAGAGATAATGCTCTCTTGTGAGCATCGCATTCAATTGCGATGAACTTTTATTGAGGGGGTCAGTTCACCGGGTACAGACTCGCGTTGTTTGAAGCAAAGCAAAGCTGTAGTGCTTCAGAAGCTAAGGAAAGTCTGCTGATGTAATGTAATGTAATGTATCTCCGTCAGTAACTCCACAAAGTCATAAAGACCATGTGGGCGTTACGCAGGAGAGTTTTGTATAGCGCACTCACAGCCTAAGCGGCTTTCGGTACAATCATTCGGTAGCCAACAGACTTCGTCTCACGCAACAAAGAGAAAGTGGGAAGCATAGCAGAGTCAGGAGAGCAGTTGAGGTAGTGAGTAGCATAGAAGTAGCAGTTCAGGACCGCTGAAAAAGATGCGCCATAGTCGGCAGTTGGAGAGTAGATGTCGCTGCGTAAGAATTGTGGAAGCGAGTTCCACAGTCGATGGCCTGCAGTCTGGTGCAGTCTGGGGAGAGTAACGCCAAGATTACCAAAGAGCAGTGAACTGTATCGTATTAACGACGATAGCAGGAACTAACCTTTCGGAGATTAATCTAGAAGAAAGATATAACAAGCGATATATGTAGCGCTGATTCAGGCAGCGGTGGGCTCGGTGCGGTGAAATATAAAGTCCCAATATGCGGCTTGTGGAGCCATATTTGAAGATTGTATAAGGGAGCGCGGAGCTGGCTGCCGGCGATATGCAGGCGTCCGTTACTGTGGCCGTGACTGAAGAAAAGATTAACGAAGTGGGTTTTTTCCTTACCGTATTATTGCCAGCGTTAAGCCTGCGATTATTGTTGCTCGCTGTAGAGAGACTGCTTCTGAACGAACTGCCGACGTCAAGGAACGCGGCCGCGTACCAGTGCTGCTCAAGATGTTTACTTTGCTTATCTGGCGACGCTGCCTGCGACGAGTGTCACGTGACGGCTCCATTACGCGCCGAGTAAGAGCTCCTTATTCGGCGACGTGCCGTGCACCGACATGCCTGCACGTCGTACGCCATTGCTTTACGGGAATGGAGAGAGCTACTACTAGTCAATCTCGTGAGTTGCGACTGCTCCTCTTCTGGTCGAGGTCATAGTCAAATACAATCGTGGCTTTCATTTCTACATCAATTACATGCAGATCAACACATTCTTCGACCGTTCTAAGCCTCGTTCCTCATCCGACTCGCTGAGTCCCCTTACTTACTGCCTACATCCATGCTGACCCTGTGCATGTCACCCCTAACCATGTTATTCATTCTGTTTGTTTATCAAGCACGATATTGCTCACCATTCGATTGCATTTCCCTTTGCAGCAAATGTAAAGCGCCTAGAAAGAGATTGAGCTCTCTGAGGGCGCTTTATCAAGTGCATTATTATTAGATCCGACTCGCCGAGTTCTCTTACTGCCTACATCGACGGTACCGGCGTTTGGGTTGCTGCTGACTTCCTCAAGCTAAGCGACGATAAGACTAACCTGATCATTATGGGAAAGCCCAGTGTCACCAGAAAATTTATTTGAAGACCTTGACGTTAAGATGGATTCAGGCAGCCTCACTCGAGCGACGTCTGCCCGTAATCTAGGCCCGTACTCTATTCCAAAACGACTTGTCATTAGATGAGCCAACTTCCTCCAAGTCGGCCTGCTTTCAGCGAAGGAAAATCGCATTATATTATAATATATCAATACGATGCGCACCGATAATATAAAATATGCGATGCACCAGTTGTTGAAGTTGGCCAGCTTTTAGCGAAGGAAAATAGGGTAAAATCGGGGCCTGCTTATATAAGAGCACTACAGCCAAACGAGTTCAAGCGTCTGTGACATCGAGTCTAGATTATTGCTTTTCCCTTTAATCAGGACTCCCAGCCTGTGCCCTTAATCCTCAGCAAATGGTGCCGCACTCGGTGGTTCTTCCTGTCAGCCGTCGACAGTGAAACTGCCGCACCAGCCGCTTCTTATCAACATTTCAATCAATTTCCACGACCCTCCATCTGTATGGCTCACAGATCGCTTCAATGGCTAACACGTGCCTAAAGGAACGCAGCAGCGACATTAAGCATCGTATCACTCGCTTTTTGGAATTTAACTGTTTACCTATACCTCGTACAAACCTCAAATCCTGTGGAGATCGTGCATTTAGTTCGTATGCTCCCAAAGCCTGGAACTCCCTTCCGACTTCTGTCAAGACATCCCCTGACTTGACCACATTCAAAAAGAACTTAAAAACGCACCTATTTAGGACAGCATTTAGTGGGTCCCTGTGATTCGTCCTTTGTGAGCTTATGCGTGCTGACACTGTGCATGCTACCACTAACCACACTTGTATGCTGACCATGTGCATATCACCCCTAACCATGTTATTCATATTGTTTGTCAAGCATGATAACACTCACCACTCACTCGATCGTTTTCCTTGGCAGCAAATTTAAAGTGCCTTGAAAGAGAATGAGTTCTCAGAGGGCGCTTTATCAAGTGTATTATTAGTATTATTATTATTATGAAAGTGTGCAGGGAGCGACACAGGGAGTGAGCGACAGAGGAGAACGAGGTGGAGTGGACGCTGATATAAAAAAATTATTATAGTAAATAAAATAGCTAGAATTATTATTTATGCATATGTAACCTTATATATTAAAATGTATATATATATATATATGTGTGTGTGTGTGTGTGTTTGTGTGTGTGTGTGTGTGGTACGTGTGTGTAAATTTAAATTTAATTATATAAATTAATATTAATATTAATATTTTTTTTTATTAATTAATTGACGAGGGATCCGCGAAATGTTGGCGAACTACATCAGCCAGATGAGGACAGCGATTCTAGAGCGACTAGCGGTGGCTCCTGAATTACTACCAAGTGGAACTGAATCTATCCTCATTCATAGTTTTGAAAGTGGAACCTGCCGTCTGACGTAACGTTCAGTCAGTTGTACTAGGAGCTTCGAGACCTAGTGCGGGAGCTGTACGCTACGGCTGACGCTGCGAAAATTCTGGATCTCTCTCGGCTGCGGTTGAATAGGCGGCCGCTCTTCGACGCAGACTTGTCGTCATATTAGGGTGCGGTCGCTCTCGGTTTCTGCCGCGCTGGCTGTGCCGCCGCCGTCAGCCTTTGACTTCGCGTGCGCGCGTCGGTGCAGCAGCAGCTGTCTGCTGGCAGCTGCGGACGTCGCTGCGTCGCTCGCTGCATCGCTAGGTGGAGGAGTGGCCGCGCGGGAGACCACCTCTGTACCGATCGGGCGCGCCGCGTCACCATCGTCACCGTCGTCGCCGTGAGACCGCGTCCCACCGCGCGGCGACTAGGCGGCCGAGCACGGTAACGTGATGCTCGCGACGACGACGACGACGAGGCATCGATCCAATCGAAAATTTAATTCTGACGACGCGCGGCGGAAGGCGAGTCTCGACTCTGCTGGCAACCGACGCATTCGTTTTCAGCCACTGAAGGCCAGGCCGAGACTGAACGAGGCCGTGGAAAAGTGGAGGGGGGAGTGGAAAAGGGGCGGCGAAGCGCAGCCGCTGCCACGCTAGCACGTCAGCCGCGGCGCTGACCTGCCACCTAAGCAGCCGGGAGGGGGGGTTAATAATAATAATGATAATGCATTTGATATGGCGCCATCAGAGGACTCAATCTCGTTCTAGGCACTTTACATTTGCTACAGAGGAAGCGCGATCGAATGGTTAGTGGTAGCATGCTCGATAAACAACAAGCTCGTTCGAAACGGTAGGAATGCTGCGCTAAGGCGAATTTGCGCTCGATTTACTTCTGTCCGACTACTGCTTCGGATCGTCCGGCGGCAAGCCAACGGTGCCCGATTCGCCCCTTCCCCGTCGCCGCGTCAGAACCTCTGCTTCTTTTCTTGCAGGCATGGCTCAACCACTATTCGAGGCCAAATACTGCAGGAAAGATGGTGCAGGGGGGCTAAGCCTCCACTGCCTAGGCTGAGATGCCTAGCAGGGCCGACCGCGCCCATTCGGCAGCCGCTCGGCTTCATCCAGATCATAGGGGGTCAGAGGGCAATGATTCAATCCGAGCGCAGCGAGCCCTGAGGTCTCGCTTGCCCGCCGCGTGCGGAAGGTGCTCGATCGCGCCGGCCATCTTTGTGAAAGAACATCGGGCGACGAGCACAGGCAGTAGACGTCGATGTGTCACTTGCAAAAAAGACTCGGCTTGACACTCTCGCGAAGTTTATTGGTGTTGACTGAAAACGCTTAGACAGTTCGACCAGACCGCTGGCAGCTTTCAGGATCCGAATTTCGCACACCGCTCCGCCCCGCCTCGCTTGGCATCGCCGCCAAGGCAGGAGCAGGAGCAGCTGCAGCAGCAGCAGCCGTGCTTGGTGCCTGTCACGTCGTTTGTCGTGTAGATTTTCCTATGCGCGCATGCGACAATTTAAACTCGAAAGAGTAAAGAGTGCAAAGGCGAGCGCGAAAGCCGCTTTAGCACGAAACCTGAGAGTGACAGATCGAACTCAGTTTGTATCTTTTTGTACTGAGATTCGCGATAGTTAGACGATCGTTAGACGACATTAGAGGATCGTGCAGAGGGTCGTTACAATTAATCGCATTATGAGTAATTCTTTCGTATTTTCTCTCCGCAAGGCGTCTTTTCCATTGCTCTACTGGTCGGACAAGTATGAGCATGCATTAAAAATCCAGTCTTCAAATGCCTAATGCTGCCGGAGGAAGCGAAGAGGCCGCCGCGGGCAGCTACGGATCGCTCGCATCGCGTATCGCCGAACTTTAATAGTAATAGCAATACACTTGATGAAGCGCCCTCAGAGAAATCACTCTCTTTCTAGGCGCTCTGCATTACCTGAAAAGGAAGCACGATCAAACGGTCAGTGGTAGCATGCTCAATAAACATCGAGAATAACACGGGGTGACATGCACAGGGTAATAATAATAATAATGTACTTGATAAAGCGCCCTCAGAGAACCTAATCTCTTTCTAGGCGCTTTACATTTGCTGCAAAGGGAAATGCAATTGAATGGTAAGTAAAATCATGCTTGAAAAACAAACAAAATGAATAACATGGTTAGGGGTGACATGCACAGGGTCAGCATGCAAATGTGGTTAGTGGCAGCATGCACGGTGTCAGCACGCATAACCACGAGAAGGACGAATCACAGGGACCAATAATGCTGTCCTAAATAGGTGTGTTTTTAGGTTCCTTTTAAATGTGGTCAGGTCAGGGGATGTTCTGACGCAGATCGAGAGGGAGTTCCAGGCTTTGGGAGCATACGAACTAAATGCACGGTCTCCAAAGGATTCGAGATTTGTACGAGGTATTTGTAGACTGTTGGATTCCGAAAAGCTGGTGGTACGATGCTTGGCCTGATGGGGGAGTATGTCGGAGAGATAGGCTGGAGCCATAGAATGAAGGGACCTAAAAGTGAGCGACAAAACCTTGAAGTCAATCCGTTGCTTGACTGGTAACCAGTGCAGGTCGGCGAGAAGTGGAGTAATGTGGCAACTGCGACGCTCACGACAGACAAGCCTAGCTGCAGAGTTTTGCACCAGCTGCAATCGCCTGATCGCACATGCTGGTAGGCCAGTAAGCAGTGAGTTGCAGAAGTCGAGACGAGATGTCACGAATGCATGGACCAACTTGGACGTGGTATCCTTATCTAAACAAGCCCGAATTTTAGCAATGTTATGAAGCTGAAAATAGGCAGATTTGACTGTGGAGCTGATATGGTCGTCTAACGAGAGGTCGCTTTGGAATATGACACCTAGATTTCGAGCTGATTCGACAGGAGATATGCTGGCAGGGCCAATTTTGAGAGACAGCCTTTCCAATCTCTGAATCACACTGGGTTTGCCCATAACTAGTAAGTTAGTTTTGTCATCGTTTAGTTTAAGAAAATTTGCTGCCATCCACGTGCGGATGTCATCAATGCATGCAGCAAGTGAGTTGAGAGAATTTGAGGTGCTCGAAGGCTGGGAGGGATCAAAGCAAAGGTACAATTGAGTGTCATCCGCATAGAAGTGAAAGCCTAGAATGTGCTTGGCAATCACATCAGCAAGACGGAGAGTATAAACCGTGAAAAGAACCGGACCTAGCACGGAGGGTCAGCGTGCAAGTGTGGTTAGTGGCAGCATGCACAGTGCCAGCACACATATGTACCCAGGCTAGGTTCGGTCGGCTGGGACAGGACGGCTGTAACGTGGTAAGCGTCACCGTCTAAGCCGGGGTCTGACCTATTGGCATGGCCAGATATGCGGTGACGAGAGGTCACCGGGGCTCTTGGGTAGGGGAAGTTGGCCGAGTAAGTCGAGGTGTTGGAGGCTCCCGATCTCGCCGAGTTATGCGCCTGGATGGGTGCAGGCGTGCTCCGGCGATGCGGCCGCGCACGCAAGACAACGAGTGCCTAAGGCCCCGAGCGGAGCTGGATAGCACGCTCGTTATTATGACTTGTATATTCCGCGTTCCCCGTGTAGCGTGTTCGTGGCCCCCCTTGAGTTGGCGTCTTTCGGCGGAAGCTCTCGACTGCGGTAGGCGTCGACTCCCACTAGCTAAGCAGTTACTCAGCTAGCCGGATCTTTTACTGCGTACGCCCGTACTGTTGGAACGGAGTCGGTATAACGGCGGGACATCGGAAGCCGACTGACCAACTAATGTTTGTTCGCGCTTGCTTCGTCGTCTCGCGCCCAAATAGTTTACTTTGTATAGAATCCCCCCCCCTTTAGACTTGTTTAGTTCCCCTGCTCTTGTTGGCGCATGCGATATTATTAAGAGGTCTAACCTGGCGGCCGCTCGTCTTACCCTAGCTCAGCGGCATGGCGAGCGGCAAAGTGGCCTGAGCATGGCAGGGCTTGGGGGGATTAGCCTTTGACCCCTGGAACTCGGCTACGCATAAGTACATAACTTTCGGAGCTTCTCATTAATGTCATTGTCGCTCAGCGATCTCCTGGTGCTCGAGCGCGTCGCACGAAATAGCTGGCACCAAAAACTACCGAGGACAGGGTCCGCGCCGCGCCGCGCCGCACTCAATCGCCATTGCAGACTCATAGCAATAATTCATCTACGGCTGAATGAGCACCGTCTGCTGCTGCTGCTGCTCACTCGGACCAGTTTTCCCGCGCGAGGCCAGTAACTTGCACGCCTCTTGGCTCCTCTCGGCTGCCCCAGACACCGCAATCTATTCGGTACGACTGATCGAATAGGTTGCGTGTTGAGGGAGGAGTGCGGCGGCCTGGCTCTGTCAGGCAATCTTTTCTATGATTCTCCGCTGCGCATTCGGCGACGCACAACCACCGTGGAAGGAATCTCGCGGACGGCACAACGACATTCTCGCGGACTCTCCGAGACTGCTCCGCCGCCGCGCTTCGGCCAAAAGAAGTTCCTGCGAAGCGAATGCGTCAGTTATTATTAGTATTACTATTATTGCTGTACGTAGCTTCTCCTTGGAAAACTCTAGATGCTCGGAGGAGAGCGCGGTCGCGATCATAAGTGCTACCCGTTTCCTGTAGATGCGACGGCACTACCTGCACAATTCAGCCCCTAATCCTCCCCAGCGGCGATCCCAAGGGCCATTCCAGTACGTTTCGTCGGCGCCGCACCACCACGCGCCGACTAGCTTGAGCTGCTCAGACCGAGGCTGCTCTATTCCCTACCTGAATGACATAAACCGCCGGGGAGTCGCCGGTCTCACAGCGCAGCCCGCACCGCTGCGCCGCCCGCGCGGCTGGCCAATCATAGCGTGGGTCGCGCGACCTCCCCGCCAACCTCCCGCCCACCCGTCCACAGCGTCGCTAATTAGGTCGCGGGGAATTCTTCCAGCCTGTCCGTCGGCACCGCGCACGCGCACCATCCGACCTCGCTCTTCCTCTTCCTCGGAGAGACTCGCGCCCGCCACGGCGAGCGCATCCGACGCGCGCATCCGCCGCGCAACCCCTGCGCGTCTCTGAGCTGCCGCCGCCGCCGCCGCTGCTGCTCGGCGCTCGCTCGGCGCTTCCTGCTCTCGCGCGGCGAGCTCGTCCTGCGACCTGCGCGCCGCCCGCTTCGCATGACTCGACGACGAAGGCGACTCCTGCGCTCCGCGAGGCGCCGCCGCTGAGCTCGAGCGCCGGACTCGGACTCGCGAAGCGCGACCCAGGTCATGCGACTCACCCAGCCATCCTGCCGACGGCGTTCGCCCGCGTTTCGCTGCCGACGTCGTCTGCGCGCCTAGCTTCTGCGCGACGCGAGTGGGACGAGCCGATTCTGGAAGCGCCGCGCAGCAGAGCGCCTCGCCTCCGCTCGCCAGCGCGGAGCTGCAGCTCGCTCGCGGGCGCCCGCCGCCGGGCGACGCGACGCAACGCCAACCGGCGTCGCATTGTTAATATTAAGCCGAACCATGAGCTGGGCGCGGCGGGCGCAGCGACGGCGCCGCCGAGGCTTCGTTTGCAGGGCGCGGTCGGGAGTCGCCGCCGAGGCGGCCCCACCCTCGAAGCTGATGTCGATTGAAAGAGAGAGCTGTTTGGCCAGTCGCAGCGCAAACATTGGCTCGCAGGAAATCGCGTCACGGACGGCCGCATGGCTGCTCGCGCCCACTACGCGAGCGACGTCGGCCAGCGGGACTCGAGCGGCCGCCGACCGACGCACAGTGTGAGTTCGCGAGGGTGAGTGACGCCGGCGGAGGTGGCGGCGAGCTCGCGTCGGCGCCAAGCGGAAGCGTGACTTGCGAGCGATCGAGCGACAGCGAGCTCTGTCTCTGTCGTCTCTTTCGCGTGTCTCTGTCTCTGCGTCTCCCTGTCACTCTGTCTCTGTTTTCCTGCCCCTATCTCTCCCTGTCTATTTCTCTCTCTCGCATCTCTCTCTCTCTCTCTCTCTCACTCTCTCTCTCTCTCTCTCTCTCTCTCTCTCTCTCTCTCTCTCTCTCTCTCTCTCTCTCTCTCTCTCTCTCTCTCTCTCTCTCTCTCTCGCTACCACCGCCGCGACTCCCGAGGGTGGCCAAGCGCGTTTCGAGATTACCCGGAAGCGTTCGGGTGCTAAGCGAGGCAGGCGGCGCGGCTAATCGCTCGCGCTCGGCACCGCCCATTCGACATTCCCGGTCGCCGGCCCACGCCTGCCCACGCAGCCGTCGCGCCCCTAGCGTCCGTAGTCATCCGGGAAATAGCGCCGAATCGGCCCTCCGGATGGCGGCTGCGGTTGCCGGCGGCTCGTCGCGTCCCCCAACCGAGTCTTGTGCGGCCCGATTGGACCGGGCCGCGATTGGACCGGCGTTCGGCGCTGCTCGATCTCGCCGGCGCTCCCGGAGCACGTCCGTCCGGACGGGGCGCCGACTAAGGGCGGCCACGCTGGAGCCGGAGCCGGTGGTTCTGCTGCGAACAGAATGGAACGGAGCACCACGCGGTCATTCCGAACGGCCACGCGCCGGCGGCGCTGCTGGAGAGGCCGACTGAGCGTTCGCGTCGTCGGCGCCCTCACTCAATGTCGGTTTCCATTGGGTGCGTAGTTTTTGTTTGGTGATTACTTCTTTTTTTATACAGAGTTCGACCTAAGGAATTCTTTCTAGACAGGTTTATAGCGGCCTGCCGAGAGTCGCGCCTCCGACACGCTGACTCAGGTTGGCCGCGTAGGCGGACGAATTTCTTTTCGATATTGCGAAAGAGGCTTTCGGGAAGCTTCGGCCTTCGGCACGCACTGCAGCTAAGGGAATTCCAGAAAACTCTCAAAGAGCTAATCTGTCAGTTGCTCGAGCAAGTAAAATGTCGGTGTAATAAAGGATGGAGAAATGACTCAAACGCGACTTCGAAAATGAGCGGCGCGAGTCGCATCGAATTATTCACTGCGAGACCAATTGTTGCCTACTTAGAACTATTGGCGGCGGCGCCTTCGCTACGGCCTGAGCATCCGAAGGTTGACCTCTTGGTTCCCGGATTCAGCCGTAAATTACTAATAGGGAGCGAGGGCGCTCGAGCCGGCCGAGGAAAAGCGAATAACGCATATCTGCGTGCGTCGGCCGCAGTAGTAAGCGGGCCGTGCGTGTGCGTGCGGTGTAGCAGTGGCCCTGCGGTGCTGTAATAGTGGCCCTGCGGTGCTGTAATAGTGGCCCTGCGGTGCTGTAATAGTGGCCCTGCGGTGCTGTAATAGTGGCCCTGCGGTGCTGTAATAGTGGCCCTGCGGCGGTCTCCTCCAGGCGCTGACGGCGAGGTGCCGCTTCATATTGCACTTGCCACTTCATATTTGCATTCCAGATTAAGCATCCTTTTAATTTAGTCTTTTTTCCGAATGCTTTTGCTGTCTTGTTTTGCTAACGCAAACGACGACCTTCTTTTGTGAGAGCCCCTCTCCGCACCACCACCCCAGCATCGCTACCGTGTGCAAGGCTATGCCCGGACCGCATACGCCGTCCTCCTGAAGAGCTACGTCTTCAAGCCCTTCTACCACCCCCTCGATCTCGTAGCAGGAGCTGCGAGCGATGAGCGGGCAGCGAACGGCAGACGCTCCGCTGACGCTAAGAGCTCAGCCTCGGAGCGGCGGAGTCTGCGGCAGAGGCGCTCGCTCTCTCTCTCCCGCCGGTTTCCGGCGAATGAGCGAAGAAATTAATCGGCCGTGGGAATCGGACCGTGATAAATCGGACCGTGGGAATGAGGCGGCGCTGGGCAGCTACAATTAGTGCCGTCTTTAGGAAATCTCTCAAACTATGTCTGTGACATTCTGCAGCCAAACACTCGATGTGTGCGTCACCTTAGACGGGCTTAAGTCTGGCCAAACAAAGTTAGGAAATAACATTTTAAGTTCGCTACCACTAGTGTGTGCTCGCTAATAGTCGACATTATTGCAAACTCGTTGTTCGGCCTCCGTGTGCGGTCAGAACTAGGCCGCAAGTGCAGCGCCCGTAGCGGCGCTAGCTTCAGCCGAATGTCGGCGACGCGCTGAACCTTGCGACGCGGCTAGCGACGGAGAACGCTCATACCTTGGCATGTCAAGTCCGTAATGTAGACTAGTCTATTTGACAGCAGTTGACTGCGACCGGCGTTCAAAAGCGGTCATGCCGTACACCTTCGGCTCTGCGGCCTAGAGCTCAAACCAACCAGGTCCAATGCCAATGCCGAGTTTGGAATCCCACTGCCCGCCAAACTCCTGGCGCCGGCTTTTTATAAGGCCTCGGCCATACATTTTCCCATGGTTGCATAATCGCGAATAACGACTGTCAGCCACGATCTGACTTTTTTTTTAGCTGTCGCCACCGTTTCAACATTCTGCGGTCAGTCTGTCTTTCGAAAGGTGCCCCAGCCCGTGAGAGATCGCAGGATCTTGAGTTGGCCGAGTTTCAATTTCAGTTCGCCTGCGACTGCACGCGCAGGACGATTTTGACTGCTCGCCGGTACAATGGCGGCTCGAAAATCTGAAGCCGCTCGCCTTCGGCGGTCAGCCGAAGCGTCGGGCGAGCAAACCAGTCACTCTGGGCGAAAGCTCGACCGGGCCGCGCTCGGCTCGCGACGAAGCGCTCTCAGCGTCCGACATCGGCGTCCTAGACCGACACTCTTACGGCCTCGGCGCCCGACGATGCTTTCGCCTGAGGCATTGGCGGTCTCCCTGTTGCATGACGGGAGGGCGACATTCCTGCTTTTGTAGTGCGATTCTCTGAGGCAGGACCGTCGAGCCTTTGTGCTATTGTGGAAGGGGGACCGCCAGCCACCGCCTTCTCGCAGTGAGCGTATTTTGGGTGCAGAGACGAGGGGAATGGGCGCTATCCACTAAGTAAGGCGGTTGCTCTTCACGACCGACCGAGGTCTCGGGTTCGAATCCTGCTCGGTGGACGATCTTACATTGCCGCTTCGAGCGGCACCGACAGTCTCTTTAAGGCTCTTCTGCCGCTGTGCAAAAAGAGGCTGCTAAATCAGCCTGCATCGCCTGACGTCTACTTTTGACCTTGCAACAGCGAGGCTATTTAAATCGCCAGCGACAGGCTCGAAGCTCGGAAACTGTGGTTCGGCTCGACGTAGCTTCGGGGTCAGAAGCCGAGCTCGTGGACAAGCGAGCGTCAAGTGATCGACTCTCGCTCGCCCCCACCCTCAGACCCCGAAACGCTTAGTGAACTCGCTCAAATAGAAGTGCGTTTGAATGGCCTGGACCAGGTAGGCAGCTACGTGAGTCGAAACCGGATGTGAGGAGGCAGCTCAAAACGGTGCGTTCCCAACAGCGCTGGATTGATTGTTTGCGCCTAGATCGGTCGAGCTAGGCTAGCATCAGCGGTCGCTAGTTGATCCGCAGCGGTTACCCGGTGCGTTGTAGTTAGTCGCATCGAATCTGGGGGAGGGGGCATCTTCGTCGACCACTCCCATCTGAGTCCCCGGACGAGCGACCGGTCTAGATCAAAGACGTACGTCTTGCAGACGAAAGTCGTCGGTCCCGGATGTCGGCGAGTTTCCTTACAGTTAAGGACGATAAATACCTCCGCAATTATGCAACCCTGAACATACGACTAGCAATTGACTGGGCTCTATTATTCTCGACGGTGCCGCTGTCGCGGAGGAGGGCTAGTAAGTTTCAGGCCCATTACTTCGCCGACGCCTGCTGTTGCAGTTCAAACGCTCGATTCAGAAGGCAGAGCCTTCAGAGCTCGTCACCGAGTCGTTCGAGCTTTGGCCACTGTGCACTGCGGACTACTTACTGCCTGGGCGGCCGCCGCCTGCGGCGGTTCGCTGAGACCGGACAGGCAGCGCTTCGAGCTCCCTGCTTCCGGCCTAGCTCGGCCTGAAGCCTCTCGCTCAGCAATCGTAACGGCTCTCTGTCTCCCGCCTTCGCAGGAGCCTTCGAACGTCCTCCTTCGCATGTCGACAGCTAGTCTTCCCGATTAACCGGAAGCTTATCCTCTGCAGAGCCGACTGCGAACAGCATGGCGGCTCTGCACAGTCGAGCCGTCTTCGCTGCAGCCTTTCTGGCGCTGGTCGGCTACGGGTGCCTGATCTCGCTCAGCACGCGAAACGACGTCGCAGAGCTCCTGAGCGGCACTCAACCTTGCGTCGGCGATTCGGCGACCAACGTCACTCGTCGGCAGCGCCGACCTTTCGACCTTCCGTCGGCGACGACGACAGTCCCGGCGAGCGGGAACAGCGTCCTGGCCGAGCGGCAGCGGCTGCTCACCGCCGGCTGCCGCTGGCTGGTCGCTCGCGGCCGGCGCCTTCGAGCGCTGCGGCCAGAGTTCGCCCGGACGTTCAACGTGCCGTCGCTGCGCCTCACGTATTGCGCCACGCCCAAGTGCGGCACGACGACGTGGTTCAACTTTTTCGAGCGAGCCACCGGAAATGCGTGCCTTCGAAAAGGCAGCGCCGCGTCGATACACAGCTGCGCGCGCATCAAGTTCGACTCGCCGTCGACCGCCGCCGGCTTCCTGTCCAGCTCGCTCGTGGTCGTTCGCGACCCGTGGCGACGGCTCGTGTCGGCGTACGAGGACAAGTTCGTCAGGGAGCGTCACGTGCTGGCGGCCGCCTGCTACCGGCGTCGCGGCAAGCCGCTGCACGGTCCGGCGGCCGTCACGTTCTCCGAGTTCGTTCGCTGCGTGCTGGAGGACTATCGCGGAGGCCGAGAACTCAACCCGCACTACGCCCCGCTGCACTGGCAGTGCTCCATGTGCAAGATCCAGTACGGCTACATCGGTGAGCGTTGCGCGAATACTCGCGAGAATCGCCGACGGCTACGCTTGGGCTCGCTTAGCTCAATTAGCGAATCGCGTCGTCCTTCGAGCCGTGCTGAGCGCGTGAGTCCTGCGTCCGCGCCAAATCTCGCCGCACTCCGCTCTAACGCCGTTTCCAAGAAAGCGGATCGCTGGCTCGTCGCGTCTACTCGCTCGTGTGCAGGCCCAGCGAACCGTCTCGCCAGGCGGTGCACCGCAGCTCGGAAATGGCGACCTCTCTCCCTCTCTCTCTCTCTGTGTTTCTCTCAGGTCTCTGTGTCTTTCTGTCTGTGTCTGTCTATGCCTATCCGTGTCTGTCTCCCTGTTTGTCTTCCAGTCTATCTCCTTGTCCGTCTGTCTCTTTTCATTCACCACGCTGTCGTTCCATGCCTCCCGCAGCCAAACTGGAGACGATTGCTGACGACTTCCGCTACCTGGCCACCTACGTGTTTCCTGACCGGAGCTACCAGAGGTACAGCCCGATATTCTCGAGCGTGCGTCGCCGACCGGCTGAGGTGAAAAACGTCACGTCGATCGCCTACGACGACTGCTACCGGTCGCTGGCGCCCGACACCATGGCCGCCCTCGTGAGTCTCTACCGACCGGATGCCGTGCTCCTCGGCTACCCGGACACACCGCTGCCCTAGTCTCTCAGCCTCGCTGGCCGCCCTTGGCGGTGCTGGCCGCCCACACGGCTGCAGTCTTCCGAATCGTCGTCGGAGCGAGACGGCTTCGACGGACGTAAGTTCGCCTGGATGTATGCTCGACGCTGACTTGAGGGCGTGCCCGAGGCCTCGCCGAACGGTCGCAGCATTAGCTCCTCAGTAACGCTGTCTCGGATGGGCGCCCGCCTACCTGGAGCGGTCGCTCCCGAGCGAGCGTGGCGGCCGGCGAGAGCAGAGCGGATTTATGATGACCTCACTTTCCTCGGCGACGCGAGTGCTGTTTCGACTGGCGCGCTGTCGGTGGTGACCGAGCCAGCGACAGCGAGGCAGTGCCGGTGAGGACCGTCTTATGAGGAGCAGAGCGCCTTACAAGCGGGCGGCCGTCAAGATGGGGGCGCTTTAACAGCCCCTCATTCATTCAAGGGTGGCGGGTTCTGTGAATAAAAGGAAAACAAGTCACCGACTCCGCCCAGCAGGGCTCTTCAGCAAGTACCGTCGCCTACGTCACTTCCGACCTACTTTCAGTTAAAATAAAATGTTGGCTGACTTGACAGCCTTATTGCATTAACGGCGATCGCCGCTGCTTGCACGGTGGGCAGTAAAGGATTGCCCATTGATGTGCGAGCACCTTGATTCGCGAGATGTTACTCGATCTCGTCGTGTGAACACGTTATTACTACTGGGCTAAGACTCGTCCTGTGCAGTTTTGGCAAGCAGATACAGCGCCGAGCTGGTTTGGTCTAGAGGTTAAGGTGCTCGCCCCGACCTAGGTCTGACTGAGGTTGTGGGCTCGAGCCCCGAGGCATATGTGAAGCGCCTGAATAGAGATAAGTTCTCTTGGGGCCCTATATATATATATGAATTATATTTGTTTTAGATGGATAAAAATAGCTCAACTTTGCGAACTAGGCACTGAATGCAGCTGAACAGTTACCGTGTCAGAGAGCTTTGGTCAGAAAGATTAATAGTGAAGTGGCGCCACATCCGTACTAGCAAACGATACGAACCTCAAAAGATCAGCATGGAGGACAGCATTAGTAAATACCAAATACGCGGCCACACGAACAGCCGCGAACCCAACGGCTAGCACACATGCACACCAAGCAGTCTCTCATACAGAACAGTCCGCGACGTTCAACTACGATTTTACACCAGTCATAGGAAGCAATTTCAAATATTACCGTAATGTTCGAGCACCTTGAGCTACCTGAGAGCACCTTGAGCTACCCTGAGCTACGACCCAGCAGAGGAAATGTTGGCTTACTTTAACAGCATCCTTTATAATAAGGGCGGACGAGCCGGAGAGGTCATCACTCTCGCTGGCAGCGGGCAATACATAATTAATATTTATAAGTTAATAATTAATATAATAAACAATACTTGCCTGCTGCAAGGTTCGAGCTCGCGTACTCGGTCAGCAAAGGGCGAGCACCTTACCCCCAGGGCGGCGAATTTGAATGTGCAATCTCGGCATGGCGCCTGCGAATTCACCGCTGTTAGGGCTAAACTAGAAGTCTGTCTGGTCGAGGCCGTACAACGTGCTTGCGAAGCGCCAGATCGCCTCGAGGCTGGCTGACTGACTGCTGGTTGGTGCCAGTGCTCTCTAGACGTTCGTGCACTTGCCGTTTCAAGCTCGTGGGAGGGTAAAGACAGATAGACGTAAGCGTGAGCAGTAAAGTAATAGCGACATATTTTTTGAGCGTTAACGTATGCACGTCTCGCATGCGCCGACTGTGCATACGAGCAGTTGTCACTGCTCTTAGCATCGATGTGTCATCACTGACCGGAGCTCGTGGGATCCTCCGGTGGAGAAACCAAGCGACCAATGAACGGCGAGCGATGCGAAACACCACGACGGAGCGGTGGAGGCGGCTCAGAGCAGCCGCCGCTTGCAGAGATTGAGGCGCCAGGAGAGCGACAAGTGGGACTTGGCAACTTTCGTGTGCTTTTTTGCGAAAGTAAACGAGGGTTGTGTGACCTTGACCTTACACGGGGCGCGACGCGACCTTGCACCAATCAAGGACATCTTCCTCTTCTTCTACGAGCTCTCCAACGCGAAGACCGAAAGACTCCAAAAGAAGCTCCTCGTCGACGTAATCAGAGAGTCGGGGGGGTGGGGCGAGTGGGTTTCGGAGGGGGCTGTGGGCGAGAGGGTGTGGGAGTCGGGGTAAGATGATTTCTTTGGTTTCAGTTTTTTATTTTAGTAGATTCCGTAGCAGAGATGGAGGGGGAGCAACGGTGCTTATGCGGGGTGGGCGAATCTTCAGCTTCCAGCAGAGTCGGCGTCTATCTCATAGCGGAGGGGTGGGGCCATCTCGCTGAACGGGAAGTTCGGGAGGCAGCACCCCTGAGTAATGCAGCTCCGCGTCGGTCGCGGCGGCCTGAAAGGAGCCCTTGCTGGAGCTCATAGGCTATAGTATTGCCACAATTCGCATCCTTTATTTAAACCATCTCAACAACCCGGTGAGCAGGCTCTAGATGCGGCTATCCATCATGCCAGCGCTAGCCAATCGAGACGCTTCATTTCCAGCATAGGGAGAATGCCAGCGCAGAGAATCAGTTCTCTTGGGGTGATACACCATTGTGATACATGTTTGACTTTTTCGTGCTGTTGCTATCGATCTTTGCAAGTCCTACGACTCGTAGCATTCGGCCACGTCAGCCGTACGTGCAGCACCAACGCAGTGTGATCGTTTCGTTAAACTGCACAAGCTCCTCAAACACAATATCCTAGTTAAGTGCTCAACTTCCTGCTGACGATCGATAGCTTTCACAAAAATGTACTGGCAATAGTGCTAGTATTAATATAAAGTAGTATTATTAATAATGCTAGTGTTAGTACTATCCTTTTCCTTATCTTCAGCATGCCTAAAATAAGAAGACTGTGTGTTCGATGAAACCATCGGCACCTAACCTCTCGGCTGTTTCAAGTAAAAATTGAGCTTAGTTGGAGGGTAGCGCACAGGCTCTCTGCCAAGAGAGGGAATAGGCAGCACGGCATTACATTTTCGACGCTTTCGTGTTAGACCCACTCAAAAGTCTCGCCCTCTGAAAAATTCTTCGTTCGTGGTAGAGGGGGCAGCCATGTTGGCTAAGGAAAGTCCGCGTCATATCTGTTGAATGGCTGTCTGGGCGTCGTGTATGAGTAGGATTTCCGGCCGAATTTGACGAAAGCGGGCAGTAACGAGTCTGGGTAACGAAGCACGGGTTCGCTGAAATCACTGAAACGGACAGGGTGTCTAGCGAGCCCTTGCCAGCGGATCTTTGGGCAAACCAATATGCCGGAGCAAAACAAAGGAAAGGAAAAACCTAACAAATTCCGTATTACATTGAATTACGTAAATTAAATTACGTTAAATTACGTAATGCGCCATAAAAACTGACTACAGAGAGAAAAAAAGCAACGAGCGCAGGCTCGTGTATCGCTTTACCTCACGTCGAACTCTTTGGTAAAATGGGATCGTCGGTATTCGTAAGAAATAATATCAGTTTATGGGTTTCATTGATTGGGTCTATTTTCCGCTCTAGGGCACGCATCGCTGGCAGAGATTCGCCCCCCCCGACTCACCCTAAACCCTATTTCTTTCATTCCTGGCGACTAGTCGCTATAGATTATTTCCCACCGCCTGCAGCGCTGCGGCTACGCCGCGACTGCCCATCGCGGGGCACTGTTCTCCGAGGAATTACGGGAAGGCTGCCGCCGGCAGCGACTCGCTCTTCTTTTGTTCAGCGCGAGAGCACGGAGGATATTCGCCGGAAGCGATCGGTATAGATATGCCGGTGCTGAGGCGGGTAGTCCAAGCGGTGGGCGTAGTAGTTGCGATCGGGTACGCCTGCACGGTCGCGCGCTACGAGGCGCCGCCGCCGAAGTTTCAAAGCGGCGGCGGCAGTTCAGCGCCGCAGACGCCGCTCGCTGCCGCGGCGCTGAACCGAACGACGGCGCTGCGCCGGCGGCTCGCGTCCGCCGCCGACGCAGCGAGCGCCGAGTTCGGCGCTCGCATGAAGCTCGCTCAGGCCGAGCGGCAGCGGCTGCTCGCCAGCGGCTGCCGCAAGCTGCTAGCCCGCAAGGGGGCGCAGCGAGCGCGCTCTCTCAAGCCCGAATTCGACCGGACGTTCAACGTGCCGTCGCTGCGTCTCACCTACTGCGCCACGCCCAAGTGCGGCACGACGACGTGGCTCAACTTTTTCGCCCGAGTCGAGAGCGGCGCGTGTCGCGGGAGCGGCGCGGCGATCCACGCCTGCGCGCGCGCCGAGTTCCGCCGGCCGCGCGCCGCCGCCGGCTTCCTGTCCAACTCGCTCGTGGTCGTGCGCGACCCGTGGCGACGGCTCGTGTCGGCGTATGAGGACAAGTTCGTCGGCGAGCGTCACGCGCTGGCGGCCGGCTGCTACCGGCGGCACGGCAAGCAGCTGCACGGTCCGGCGGCCGTCACGTTCGCCGAGTTCGTTCGCTGCGTGCTGGAGGACCACGGGAAGGGTCGCGAACTCGACGCGCACGTCGCCCCGCTACACTGGCAGTGCTCCGTGTGCAAAATAAAGTACAGCTACATAGGCAAGTCACTTTCGCTCGAGCGCTTTCTCTCTCTCGCTCTCCTTCGCCTCGCGCAAGCCGCCTCCGACATCCTTCAACTTTCGCGCGCGCGCAACGACCGACGGATGGAATAGAGGCCGCGCGCGCGCGCGCGCCCGTCTCCGCGTAGCCAAGCTGGAGACGCTGACCGACGACTTTCGCTACCTGGCCGCTCACGTGTTTCCCAACAGGAGCGCGCAGGCGTACAGCCGCTGGTTCTCGAGCGTGCGCCGCCGATCGGCGGAGCTTCGCAACGCGTCCTCGACTGCCTACGACGACTGCTACCGGTCGCTGAAGCCCAACGCCCTGGCGGAACTCGTCAAGATCTACCGACCGGATGCTCACCTTCTGGGATATCCGGTCGCGCCGATAGACGGCGCATGAGCCGGACGCGACGCGCGATCGTCTGCTGTTCAGCCGACGACGCAAAATCGGCATCGACGAGCGCGTGCGTCGCCTGCGCCGCTGCAGCAGCAGAGCAGTCGGCTCGCCGCCTCGACGGGCGCCTTTCTAGCGCGAGCGTTTTTGTTCGGATTGAATTGTGGATACCAGGTCTGCAGCAATTGCGATGCAGTGCCCGGTATTTATGGAGGAGATTGAAAACGACGCACGCGGGCGATCTAAGTCGCTGCAGCGCCCCCGGCTGAGCAGCCGGTCGAGTAGGCGCAATTTCGCATGCATGCCCGACTGCATGCCCAGCTCGACCGCCCGGGCGCCCACGTCGCGTCGTAAGCCCTGTGCTCACGGATCCGCTTTTAGCGCTTTGCCACCTCGCGGCCTTGCCGCTTGAAATGTCTCTCTCTCTCTCTATTACAAGGAGTCTGCGACGAGAGACATTCGCACATACAATACAATCCTAGCTTTCGTTGTGATTATAAGAACATTTCCCCTCGCCAGCAGCAGCTATTCCATGCGTTCAAACGCCCACGATTTTGCTGGAGAGAGCGCCGCCGCAGTAGGAGCCGGAGACTTCGATCATTCATGCATCGAGCTAGTGCACTGCCGCGGCTTCCAACTTTGAGGTGCTGCTACTTCGGCCTCCACCTCTCGGGGCTTCGCTACAGCTTCGGTAGCCAGCTGCCTCGCTGATTTGATTGATGGGCTCGTCTTTAATGACCTAGTGGTCTTGGGATCGAGCCCTGCGGCAGCGCATGCAAAGTGCCAGGATCAAGACCCAGTTATCTGGGGCCTCATGCCAATCCAGTTTACCAGCTTGCCTACAGTAAACAATTTCTTAGCTGCTTCCGTGAACTTTCGACAAGAAATATGTATACCCCGTATGAGTGATTAGTTAATTTCCAGTTTATACAAAGCTGTAGCTTTTACCACGTATCGACGACCTGGCATGCCCATCGCTCTGATCGCCGAATGATCTCGGGTCACTCATCGCCTCCGGCTCACTGTCAGCCTAGCCATCCACTTTCTGATTACTCCCTCTTCCTCCGAGGTGGCTCCCAGCCACAGCCATCCAACCAGTCAGCCACTGGCAGTGCCTGCCGTGCAGGCACTGCCAACCATTTGAAACAAGGCGCCCTCCACTTGACTACAGAAGACCAACTTTGATGGCAAATGCCCATTACAGTGCCATGTCCTTTCTTGGATGGCCTACACGGGAGAGTCAAGGGATGGGGGAGGGGCTAATCGAGCTGCACCATGTCACCTCTTAAGGACAGCGTGCATGTTCTCGGGCGTGACACCAGCTAAAAAAATAATTCATTAGTATGGCGCCCTAAAAGAACTTTCTCTTAATCTCTATTCAGGCACTTCATATATGTCACGGGGCTCGAGCCCACGACCTCGGTCATCAAATACAACCACGTTGATCTTGGTTCGAGGCGAACACCTTAGCCGGAGGGCCACACCAGTAAGCTACAACTGGTTGGCCTGGGCAAGGTTTAGCCTTACCTTTAAACAGTTCAACCCCTCAAGGATTTTATGGCTAAGCCTCTGCACTTATTAAACGACCTGCAACTTGGAAGGAACTAGTCGAGTGACTACAATTCCTTCACAACCAATTCTGGGTCTGGCAGCCATAATAATAAATAATAATAAGCCATGACTCAAATTCAGCTAGGTACCATTCAATGGTTCAATTTTCGGACAGAGGCAATAGTGCAGAACCTAACAGATGATTCTCAAAGCAGTCACATGGCCAAGCAAAGGTGCTAAGCATTTTAGCCTGCAAACCACTGTAAGCATTGCTTTAACTATATGCCACGACCGGACAAATAAATGCATATGATGAAGACCTTTATAAGCTCGAACTGGGAAAATCGAGCATTGCCCAAGGCATCGGTATCACGGTCATGAGATCACACGCTGACAGCGTCTCTGACGAAGCCAAGTTCCGCTGCCAGAACAAGTGATCCACGCGTGCCAATACAGTGATGTCCTGACGATGGCGGCCAGCCACCGCTAAACCAAATGGACCATCCGCGGTCAAAAGACTAAGCCAGACAGTTGCGTTCGTCGTGTGCAGATGAGCATGAGCAGAAAAGAGCCTTGAGTCGAAAATGCAAGTAGTAGGACGTCATTTTTTGTGCTGAGCCGGGGCATGTCAGAGACCTCGACGTCATCTCGCACAACATGCATCGAAACGACAACCGAGCAGAAGAGCAGCTCTGCCTTCATCCACAAAACGCGACTAGCATGATTGGCAGCACGGCAGCGAGGCTCACTGCTCACTGGACGAATTCAACTCAGCCCCACAGTCCAACGCGCGCGTCCCGCTATGGTTAGGCACACATCAGCAGGTAACCACATAATATGAACGAATGCAGCAAAGACGACCAATCCTATAGCGATACCGGCACTGACATCCAGCACGTAATGCCTACCCAGCATGCACCTCGACACGGCAGTGGCCGCGGCCCAACAGCCCACAAGGGTCGAGGCTGCACCAGAGTCACGAAAGATGCGGCTGCACAGAATGCAAGCCATGAGGACCGCCCGAGTCGTGTGGCCTGACGGAAACGAGAACCGATCGACGGAAACGGTGGCAACCATGTCGTCACGATTCGCAGCCGGCCGCCTCCTACGGATGGTAGCTTTAAATAGGACCACGACGATGAGATCGAGGAGCAGAGCTACAACGCCAGTGATGGCTGCTGCTCCTTCGGCAAACTCATCTCGAGCTAAGAGAAGGCAAGAGCTCACCGGTCTCAATGGCGTTTCATTGCCAAAAAATGTGTGCAAAGGTCTTTTCAGTCAACATACCATGCAAGTCAATCAGAAGCACCATCTGAGCATTCTATAGGGATAGCATGAACAGGGCCACGGTCTATGCTGCAGTGAAGGAAGCAAAAGCTAGCTAGCAAGCTAGCACGCACACAAAATTATAAAGCCGACAACATAAAGCCGATTGACTCACGTCACGGGTTCTCTGTTCAGATGTGCAACATTCCTAATCTTGTACGATGCCTATTCCCATTTTCGAATGGTCATTCGGAATTGGGATGTCCCGTGCGGATTAGTGGGGGTAATGAGAATACCGAAATAACTGACTGCTCTGGTAACTCATAGCAGCCGGAGCGGCTGAGCAAATGCTGGACTCTAAGCCTAACGTGGAGTCACAGAGACTGCAGGGCAACTGCTGGTACAATCCGCAAGAACAGGGTGCATAGCACTGAGGCATTTTAATGCACACTGCTTGTATAATCGTGCCACCGTGATACTGCACACACACACACACACACACACACACACACACACACACACACACACACACACACACACACACACACACACACACACACACACACACACACACACACACACACACACACACAGATATATCATAGCATCGTCCCAGTGCCAAGTAGTTACAAGCTACACTTCTTCTACGACCGTGAGTCAGAGTGTATGACCAAGTACCACAGTCTATCGATTACCCAAATCCAGAAATTACGATAATTCACACAATGCCTAAACCGGAAACCAGGCAAAGCCAACAGAGCGTGGAAGATGCAAATGTAGTGGCCCTGAATTCAGCAGCAGCCCTTCACTAGGCAGATCTGCATTCAGTAGTCCCGTTCCAATTACCGAAGAGTACAGCTACTAAAACAAAGCAAAGCCAACCGAGCTGCAATGCTGCACAGCGACTCTGAATGGGTGGATGTGGAAAGCACAAAACAAAAAATGTGCAAATGCACATAAATGGTAGTTCCCAATGCCCTGCAGAAGGAAAACTGCATCGAACAAGTATAGCCTTAACTATGGACTCTCTGGGTCTCTGTGTACAGTAAGTAACGATTCCCAGACACCCATGCATGCACTACGGATAAATAATTGAAGCACCGTTCAAATAGGTAGAGGGTGGGAGGACAGTGTAGGTGTCCGCCACCAGCTGCCCTCGCATAGCACCAAATGCTTCGGGCTACCACTTGGCTTGCCTGTATTGCCACCTCACGATCAAGGGAATGCAGGCACCTTCCAAGCTTCACCACTTCCTTCCCCCAAGACTGTCACCTAGCACTCTCGCCCGACATGAGGGTTTTGTAAGAAATTCTCTGTTTCGATGGACTAGGAAATCTTGCTAAGCAATGAGCTTGCAATTCCAAGCATATTAGCACCTAAGAACATAAAAAGAGCAGTGCATTTTTCTATATCTCGGTAGGATCTACATGTATCACACAGGAGCAGCCACTTAAGGGTAAGGCAAGGTAATTACACTAATATAATAACAATAACTAATAATAATTACAATGAAATTTGCATACAATCATTCGATTAATAGATCGCTTTCTTGGCACTTTAATTATGCTGGACAGGTGATAACATGCACAGAGTGCCAGTGCAAGCAAAGACCAGAAAGGCAGGCACACACACAGAGGACAATTCACAAGAATGTCGAACCTAGAAAGTGAGAAGCAAACGTTGATGTCGATAGATTGCTTCATGGGGAACCAGTACAGGTCTGTGAGGAGTAGAGTCATGTGGCAGTGGCAAAATTCGCGACAGACAAGCCTGGCTGTAGAGCTTTGCACCAACTGTAAGCATATTACTTCACAGGTTGGCGTTCGAGTAGTGAGGTATGGATGTCTGTCTAGATAAGATGTCACAAATCCACAGATCAGCTTGGCTGTGGCACCCTTATCTAAACAGAGAGTACTTTTTTGAGTGGTACATTGCCGAAAGTAAGAAGACTTGACTGTGGAGTTAATGCGGTCGTCTAAAGAAAGGTTAATTTCAAGCAGGACAACCAGCAAATATACAATAGGACAGGAGATATGCTGACCAAGCCCCCTGTGGAGGTTCGGTTTTCAAATCTCTAGGTTTGCCCACAACTAGTCAGTTAGATTTATTGTTATTCAATTTATGAAAGTATACTGCCAGCCCAGTGCAAATGTCAGCAAACATGATACAGCTAGTTAAGAGGGTTCAATAGACTGAGTTTAAGCAGGGAGGAGGGATCAAAGCACAGGCACAGCTGCATGTCACGTGCATAAGAATTAAGGCCTAGATTATGCTTGGCGATTATACCGACAAGACAGTAAAATCCTGAAAGGTGGATCAAGCACGGATCCCCGGGGCACCCCCTACAGTACAGGCTCCTCAGATGATTGCTACCCAATGAGGTCAATGCTCAAAATCTCAAACTGAGATGGGACCTAAGCCAATGCAGTGCAGCGCTGTGATGCCTAGGCGACCTAGAAACGACGCTCAAAAAGGACTTGGTGATCAATGTATACAACACTGCAGAAGGATCCAGCAGAATTATCACAGAGATTCTACATAAGTCTGAATTCCAAAGAAGGTCGTTATACACTTGTGACAGTACTGACCTTGTGAAGTGATTAGCTCTAAAACCTGCCTGGAACTTATTAGCTAGGTATGGAGCTTTGACATAGGATTGAGCTGATTTGCCATTACCCGTTCGAGTGTCTTTAACAGGAATGGCAGAAAGGAGACTGGGCAGAAGATGCTAAAGTTCTCCTGGCCAAGTGCTGACATCTTAATGAGGTTGGGCACGAGGAGTTTGCATGGCTGGTGCAGAAGCCAAGAACTGCATAACACATACTGGTCAACCGAAAACAAATGCAAACTCTCGACATAACTATAATCAGCTACATAGTTCAGCATCAAAATGACAACTCACAAGCAGCACAGTTACTAAAATCGCGACAAGGCCCATGCACGCGCGCACACACTCACACACACACACACACACACACTCGTGCACACAGTCGTTAAATTTATATAACACTATTTATTACTAAGCGATCTCACTTTGCTTGATGAGCTCCGCAATGATAAAACACACATGGGATAATATATAAATAAAGCAAAACTGTTAAGAGATTCCGGAGGGATTTGAAAACACACCATAGCAGTAGCAATCTCATTAAATAGCTTCGAATATTGTTCCAGATAAGCACGCGAATGCTCTATAAAATCAATCATGCAGATACACGTTCCCAAAGAAATTATTATTTCCCGAGATGACCGGGCTGAAATGGAGGGATGGGCGCTCTACAGTTCGAGCTAAGTATGGCAGGTTTATCTGCAAATCAAAGAGGAATTTAGTCAAGTGCATCCTTTGCTAATGAAGCTGAGGCGGCTGCATCGGCTTTGGGATCAATGTACAAATTTCTCCTACTTCTAGATCTTTGTGGCTAACAGGCGGTGATTATACCTGCACCTCATACTGTAAACATCGTTTCCCCCCTCGTGACAACCCAAAGTAGTCGACATACAGGCGCCGTCGGAGCGGCCGCCGACACTCACCGGCCATTATGTTGACAGACGTAACTATACAATGCTCATCTTTCGCAATGCATATTGCGATGAAAGCGCCAATAAGCCAAGGAACTCCGTGAAAAGACCACTCCAGCGCTTTGAGGAGGGGCCGCAAGGAACCGAGCGGCGAGCCGTGGTGCGCGCAAACGCTTATAGCCCTGGACAGGTTCTCGTCTGCCTCAAGAATCAGTCCGAGCAGAGAGGCAGACTTTTCCGGCTCCCGTTCCGAGTGTTCATTCACCATTTCTACTTAAGCCTCCGACTTCGGGGAGCCAAATGCGGATGTCGACTGGAAAGAAAGGTCGCAATCGGCTACGTCTCGTTTTCCCACTCCCGAGCTGAAGAGGTTGCGTACGGTGTGCTAGGAGAAAAACCGTGCCCCGCCCCCTTCGCGGCCTCGACCTACGGCGGAAGCAGCCTCGAAGCTTATTGCCCGACCGTTGGGCCGATACAAGCAGATGAGCGAACAATCGGAGGGCACCGAGCACTGGTGCAGCAGTCATCGCTCTACGAAAAACCTCACCCAAGAGGTCTTTCATAGGGAGTGCGTAGTCAGCGATGCCGACAGCGGAGCAGCCGGCGCTAGAAGGCGTGGGGGGGGGGGAGGATGAGGGATGGCACAGGAGCAGTTCCTGGAAGTGGAGAAACACTGGTACACTCCCGGCAGGATTTTTGCGGGTTTCATTCTCGATGTTGAAGGGTGTGGTGCAAGACCAATCCTTTATAATTTCGTCAGATCGTGCTAGCAAGTTCCAATCGGGATCTAGAGCCCAACCATTTCAAAGGAACTGTGGGAACTGTGCTGCTTCGGGTTTACCTTCTGAACAATACTGATGATCAGGGTAGCGCCTCTCTGCTGGTACTCGTGGATCTCTGAAGAGCACTTCAGCCCTAGCGACCGCCAGATCGTTCTCAATCTTTCCGGAGCTCCTCCTCTCCGTGCGCCCCCCCCCCAGCTATCGCTGGCACTATGCTAAACTGGGTTAGGTCTTACCTCAGTGACAGATGTCAGGTGTAGATGTAAATGGCGGTCGACCGTCTAGGGGAGCCCTAAAAGTATCGAGTATCCTAGGATTCGGTCTAAAGCTTCCTTCTGTTCACTATCTATATTCTTCCTTAAGCCGATGTCATCGCCAAACACAATCTCGGCTTTCATTTCTACTCCAACGACGCACAGCGCTACCTAGCTTTCGACCTTTCAGTGACCTTGCTTCTAATCCGACTTGCTAGATTCCCTTACTGTCGGCATCGACAAAATTCAAATTTAGATGGCCACCAATTCCTGAAGCTTAACGACGATAGACCAACCTACTGGTTATGGGCACTGTCGCCCGAAAGTTGGAAGACCTACCCTTTAAACTTGGTTCCGCTAGCATCGCATTCTAGGCCTGATTTCGGCGATTCGCTTTTTTGGCTGGGCTACCCTTAAAGCCATTAAACATCTGCTGCTGCTGCTGAAGAATATCACTGCAAGGCTTGTCAACAAATCCCAGGGGATTCGGTCGTGATGCTGTCCTTTTGTTCAGCTCTCCTTTGCTGAAGGAGCAGTGACGGCTTCCGATCGATTGACGGATGCAGAGCGGAGTTCTTACACTCTGACCCACAAGGCACAAAGCCATCGCTTCACTCCACACCTAGCTGATCAGCGGCACCATTTTAAGCTTCATCGCACTCTGATGAGATCCTCTAACGGAGAATAAATCGGCTGTTCTATCTTTGTTAAAAGACCGTCGGCGACAGAAACGTTTGCTCTGCAGGTCCAAGACTATAGAACTTGCGTCCCTCATTTTTACGCATTGGCGAGTTGACTCTTTGGATGTTGTTGCGTGCGCCTGTGGCTTCTGCAGCAATTAGCGAAGCGCCCGACGCTAATGCACGCACGTGCCTCAGCTGTGACTAATAGTTCAGCCATTGAAGCGGCGCGCAGCGTCGGGCCACGAATGCAGGTTGTATTTCGTGTCGTCTGCAGCGATTGATCGAGCTCTTGAGAACAATAAATGAAAGTCTCGTTTACTGCGCACGTGCGCCCGCCGTGTCTCCGCGAGGCTCCCACTAGAACAGCCGCCGCTGGAGACACCGTCACATAACAATGTCACCGCTAATAGTATGCACGTCGACACTGTGCATGTTACCACTAACCATACGATCGTGCTTCCTTAATAGCACATGTAAAGTGCCTAGAAAGAGATTAAGTTCTTTAAAGGTGCTATCTATACAAATGCATCATTGCTATTCTTATTATTACGCAAAAAATCTTCTCTCTTACTGCCGACTTTGGCACATCGTCGTTTTGTGCTGACTAGGAGGAGCAAATTGAATTAAAATCTAGAGGTCAGCTGATTCAACAGCCTTATTTATTGAGCTGTAGAAGAAGTAGCCGCAGTGGCCGTCGCTTCTTCCGCTTGCATCGGGCAGCAACTAGCGGGCGGCCCGGTCGAGAGCGGAACTCGAACCCGCGACCCGGATCAGCGAAGTGCCAGTACCTTACCCCCAGGCCAAGGCCTGTCGACGCCAAGACCTAAGACGTATCGACCGCCATTCAGGCGACGACGCCGCCATCTCGGCTCGACGGTCCATCCGACCGCGGGCGGTCGACGGTCGCGCTCGACGGTCCACCCGACCACTCCACTCGACTCGCGGGCGCCGGCGCGCCTCTCGGCGAGGCAGATGGCGCCGGCAGCCGAAGACAATCGCGATAGCAACCTACGACCCTGACTGCGATGGCTACCTATGACCTTTGGTCGTTCAGAGTTGGCGCCACTTACGATTAACGCCGTCGGCGGCGGCGTCGGAGGGACCGCGCTGCCGCGGCGGCGCGGTCAGCCGCTGCCACGCATTCCGCGCATTCTTGGGCCCTTTCGTCCTTTGATGGTGTCGCAGAGCCGTGGCTTCGACGACTGTGCGAATATACACCGACTTAATAGACGAGGCCGACAATCGGGCGCCCTCCCTTCGCGTGAGCTCGCGCGCTAAAAACGGCGCGCCCGCTCGCCGCGCCGGCTCACCGCACGGCGTGCATAATCGCCGCATCGGCGACCGCGGCGGTGCGGCGCGCAACGAACGCCGGAGGTCGGCCGGCCGGCCGGCGCGCAATCCGACTGCCGCCCTCCGGCGGCGATCGTGCGCGTGCTCCACTCCCCGTCCGCGCCGTAGATCATGCGATTCGGCGGCGGTGGTGGCAGCAGGGACGTCGGCCCCGGTCGGGCGCGGCGGCTGCGAGTCGTCGTCGCCGTCCTGCTTATCTGGACGGCAGGCGGCGGCGGCGGGACGGCGGAGGCGCTGCGCACCGTGGACGCGGCGGCCATCAAGGAGGTGCTGCGACGCACGATGTACAACAGCTACGACGTCGACACGAACGACCGCTGGTATCACCCGCTGATCGGCGCCTTCGTGCGCCTGTCCTTCCACGCCTGTCTCGGCGAGCGCTGCGTCGGCTGCATCAACCTGGCCGACACGGCCAACAACAACGGCCTCCTGCGCGCCGTCGTCGCGCTCGAGCACGTCTACGCGTCGTTCAGCAGCCTCCTGTCGCGCGCCGACCTGTGGGCGCTCGCCGGCCTGACGGCGATCGAGGTGGCCGGCGCGGCGGCGGCTCGTCGCGGCGGCGGCGGCAGCAGCGAGCGGCCGTCGCCGCCTGCGGCGCGCCGAGCGCTCGAGCCGCCGCCGTTCCGCTACGGCCGCGTCGACTGCCCGCTCGGCGGGCCGCACACCAACGACACGGTCGCCTTTCCCAATCCCGTCATGGGCACCGACGAGCTGCTGGCCTTCTTCCGACGCCACTTCGATCTGAGTCCGCGCGAGAGCGTGGCCATCATGGGTGAGTGACGTCGCCGCTGCAGCGCACCCCGCCAGTCGGCGCCGACTGCTCGGCTCGTCGCCGTGGCTCGACCGTTCGCGCCGCCCCGGTTTCGGCCCAGGGGTAAAGGCGCTCGCCTCTAGCGACCGAGGTCAAGGTGAACGCATTCGACGTCCGACGTAGAGAGGACTAGAGCTCGAGCTCAGCTGCGCACGAGAAGCGCCCGCATAAAGATTTACGTTCTCCTAGGGCGCTATGCAAATGAACCATATACATATTTTTTATGTTATATTCGCGTAGCCGCGTCGTCGTGCCGGCGTATACCGCATCGATATGAATGCAAAGTGCAGCCGATTCAAAAGACTCATCTATAAGTAGCATATATATATATATGTATATATATATATATATGTTGAAATATAAGAACAAATTATGGTACCTTAGCCTGAGGAGCCGTGCCCTACTGAGGCCACGGGGGCTACTCGCGACTCTAGGTTCAGGAACAGGGACCGAACGGCTACCGACCCGGAAATGGCGTCCGAGACGCGAAGCCGGCGAAATGCCGTCCGTTCCACATTCGCAGTGCCGATGTCCGCCGGGCAGGCTTCATTACCTGGCCACCTGCTACCTAGGGCGCCGACAACAAAGGGCCTCACCACTGCCGACCGGCCTCGTACTTATTAACCTTTTTCCCGGCCGCCATCACCAGGGCATCCTTGCTGAAGTCAAACGGCATCGTTACGTCGACTATGACCGCGTCGGTGCCGTTGTCGATGACCAAGTCCGGCTTGAGAGCAGGACCCCGGCGAACAGAAAGGTGCGACGTGCCGAGAGGCTGGAGATGCTGTGGCCGGAATGATGGCGCACTATGTAAAGCGTTCGCTTTCCACGACCTCGGTCACAAAGTCGTGGGTTCGAATCCTGCAAGGCGATCCTTTACTGCAGCTGCAAGCGGCGGTGACAGCCGTAAAAGCTCTCCAGTCGCTGTACAAAACAAGCTGATAAATCAGCTTGTATTTGTTTTTTTTTAATTTTTTGATTTTTTTAAATTGTTAATTTTTAAATTTTTTTTAATTCAAATAATTTTTTAAATTGTTTTTATTTGATTGTATTAATTTTTTTAAATTTTTATAAAGGCAGAAGAGCCTTAGCGGCAATCGCCGCCGCTTGCCGCGAGCATCAGAGAGCGGCCTGCAGCAAGACACTCAAATCCACTAACTGGCTCTCGTCAAAGTGTGAATATGATATACTATTTTACGAAATATATATATATATATATACATTTCGTGAAATATGAGTACCTTATCCCGGGCTTAAACAAAAGTAGCTGTACTTTTCTCAATGCTAGCTTGTGCACATACTAACGAATATTGCATTAGTAAGTATTCCAATGCTTGAATGTGCACCATTCATATGAAGGGCTCATATCGGCTCGCTGCTCCCGTCGGTACATCGCACGGAGTCATGCATACCAATTCCATTTTATAGCGCACGTAAAGCTCTTATGGCTTTCGGTAAAATAAACGGCCTGCGTCTTAGGCAAGGAGACAATTATGATGAGCCGAATTGAATTACGGAGGCAAATTAGGGGTATTGGGAGGCATGAGGAGGTCGAGGAAGTGAGTAGCGTAGACGGACGGTCGGAAATGAAGCGGCAAAAGACGGAGGTAAAGTTGCCTAGGGTCAAGGTCCGTCTGATTCAACGAGCGTCATTTATATAGCGCTTTAAGAACCTGAAGCAGCGCTTACACGGTCCGTCTTGCTTCTGTCCTGCTTCAGTCTGCGGAGCGCGGAGCGTACGTCACAAAGACTGGGGCGCTGTCCGAGACTGAGACCGAGACTGAGCGAAGACGGAGCTGAGGCTGAGGCTCTACTGCTTGACCGAGAAGGAGGCTAGATAGAGAGAAGGACCAATCATGGGCGCCGTCAGGTGCACGCCCTCTTCTTCAGTGCTTCGAAGAGCTTAGCGGACGACACGATCAGCGAAATTGGCGATGCCGATCCACGGGAGTCCGTGGCCAAGGGACGAGCTCTTCTTGCAGTAAGCAGGTCACGAGGCGGCGTTTAAATTCATCCGGAGCTGCAGAGTTTAAATTACATTAAATTAAATAGGAGAGGTTTAAATTCATCCGGAGGTGCATAGTGGAGGGCCATTTCCTACCTCCCTTGCGAAAGCAATTTTCCCAAACCATTCTGGTGGAGGAGCTAGTAGGCCGGAAGAAGTAGGAAGAAAGGAAAGAAGGAAGGAAGGAAGGAAGGAAGGAAGGAAGGAAGGAAGGAAGTAGGAGGCCAGAAAGAAGCGAGAAGGAAAGCCAGCCGCCGACTGCCTTGACTTTCAGCAAGATGGGATACCGAAGCAGGATGGAAACAAGACAGAAGCGAGACGGACCGCACGTAAGCGCCGCTTTAGCGGCAGACATCCCGGCTATCATGCCGCTTAAAGTGGGCAACGCAGGATCGCAGGCTACGAACCTACAACGCCGGTCGCGAAGTGCTAGCGCCTGACCCCTGGCCTAAGACCTGGCCGCAAGAATAGCGAAAGTGAGTTGACTGTTTCTGGCCCGCTGAGCAGTACCAGCTGCCGTCGAGGTTTTGAGCGGAAGAAAGTGGGGCCGCCTCGTTTCTATTATTCATTTACCCGATTATTTCACCCGATCCCTATCGTTTATTCACCCGAGTATCGCTCGTGGAAGCGTGGCCGATCGAGGACGATCGACGTTTTTTCCGGTCACCGGGAGGGCGCGGCAGCCAAGGAGGCAGTTCAAAAAACGTGTTGGCAGCACCGAGCTTGCAGGTGAAATGAATTCCACTTCGTGCTGCTTCAACGTGGCAATGCTCTGCGGCCGGCGGGTATCGACGCCGGGCACGCTTTAATCGGGCGTCTCGCTTTCAAACGAAAGGTAGCTTGCCCAAAGCCCCGCTGAGAGAGCTGTGCGGCTGCTTCACGGCAATCCCAAGTTACGTCCTCTTGCTTCGTCGTATCGGCTGCTACAGCGAGTCGGCCGGACGAAATTCTTTCGCGCGGATCACGTCAGCCCCGCCACTTTGGCCGTTGGGGTACCACGGAAGGAGCCCAGAGAAGGCAAGGACAGTTCGTCGACCTCTGACCTACCCGGTGCGGCCGTTCGTGGACGGTGTACCGGGCGGTAAGAGCGTGCAGATTTCGTGCGCTGCTGTCTCTCTACCTTATACATGTCTTTAGTAAAGTTACGTGGCGGCACGCAGCTCGCAGAATAGCCGCTCTATTGCCGACGCCGACTTGAATAACAAGTGCAATGTACGTCTACTAAGACAGCGAAGCGAATCCACGGGCACCTGAGCTGTTCGAACACCTTAAAACCAAATCAGCTCGGGAGGGAAAAATTTCTCAACTACCTGCTTTCAAGGGTGTACGCTTTCGCGACGGACTCTCAGATCGCGATTCAGAAGCGCCAGCCGAGCACTCACGCACTCCTAGATTTCGAAGTCCGACCACCCGGAACGCCCCCGGAGCGCAGCGCCGCAGCCCGCGGACTGCGTGACTTATTTTTTGGCGTGCTCCGGACGCGGCGATGGCGTCGAGCTCGCTCGCTGACTCGCATCTCTCCGCTCGCTAGTCGCCTCGAGTTTTGAGCGGATTGTGCGATGGCTGGGGGAGGGAGGGGGCGAGCAGCGCGTGCCGCTTCGTTTAGCCGTGGGCTCGTCGGTAATCTCGAGCGCACATTCGCCCTATCTGTGCGCGTCACCTCTAACCATGTTGAATTCGTTGAAATCGAGCATGCTACCCTAACCATTCGATCGTGCTTCCTTTGTAGCATTAGTAAAGTGCCTAGAAATAGATCAAGTTCTCTGGGGGCGCTATACAAATTTGTTAAAACTATTATTTTTATTATCTGGCTTCGGATCGATCCTGCTAGTGGAAGGATCTATTCGCCAGACAATCGTTAACCGTGACCGGGCGATTCGAAGCGTATATGTGGTACCTGTGACAAGTCAGCAAACGGAAGCTCCATACATTCTGTAAAATCCATGGACCCTCTACTCCTAATAAGGCCAGTAGAAGAATAGTTTCACCTCAAAACTATGTAGCCAAGTGCAAGACAGAGACCGTTAGAAACGATCTCGCAGTACAGGAGCCACTGCCGCCGGCTCTCGCAAACGAATAGGTCGAATATCTACGAATAGGATGTCAGTGATACTCAAGCATATGTTGCATTGGCTTTTAATGCAAAGGTTGACTCTCGATCGGGAGTGACGGCATTGGCTTATACGGACTTCCCTGGTGGACGGATTTGCCTCCCCGGCTCGTTGTTCCAGCGCCTTCGCGTGCCATATGCCACATTTTTGTACTTTCTTTCGCAATCCACAGGGTATATAGTACGTTCATCTATCGTATGCACATATCATATCGTATGCACACCGTTTTTCGTGGTGCTTTATCACGACCTCGCTGGGCAGCAGAGTAGGTAGCCAGAAAATAAAAATGCTACCAATCTTGATCAAACTCATGAGGGTACGTCTTGGGAATGAAGAGGACACTCGCTCTCGAGCTAGACCTGATCTTATAGGCGAATGTTGACCGAGCATGGTCCATGCAAAGGCCCGTACGCATAGGCAGATGCCATCGAGGCAATGCAGGGCAGGGCAGGGCAGGGCAGGGCTGGGCAGGGCAGGGCTGGGCAGGGTAGGGCACGGCAGGGCAGAGCAGAGTTGTGATGCAGAGGAGGACGGGACAGGTCACAACATTGTATAAAAGCAGACCCAAACTCCTTACGTACCAGGCACGGAGGCTGAGTCACCGAACGGTCGCACAAGTGGACGTGCTTGTCTTTCGGAGACAGACCACGAGTATAGAAAGGCAGCGCTCTACCACGGCCGATTTAAACTCGCGGCGCCCCCTTCATGGATGGCACAGTGAAACCTCCGACGGATGGCTCGCCAGCGTGGCCTTGGCCTTGGCCGAGCTTGGCTTCGTTCTCCTCTCTTTCGCAGGCGTGCACACGCTCGGCGGCATAAGAGCGGTGGGCAGCAACACCCTGATGGCTCAGTGGGCCGACAACCCGGACAGGCTCGACAACAACCTCTTCAAGGACCTGCTGAAGAGATCGTTCCAGTGGACGAGCGCTCCCATAAGCGTGGCCACCGATCGCCTGCCGCTGTGGGTGTGGACCAAGGGCGGCACGACGAAGCGGTTCATGCTCAACGCCGACATGGCGCTGCTGAAGAATTTCACCTTCTACAACGCGTTCGCAGGCATCGCCGGCTGCACGTACGACACGTGCCCGGCGGCCAGCACGCAGACCTGGGTCAGCCAGTACGCAGTCAACCACAACCTGTGGCAGCAGCACTTCCGCGAGGCCTACAGGAAGATCGTCGAGCGCGGCTACCCTCGCGGCTACCTCCGGGAGCTGACGCCGCCGCTGAACGGCTGAGCTGGCCCGGTCGGACGCCCGAGCAGCAGCAGCACGCTGCTCGCTAGCGCATCGCGTTGCCAACTCTGAGCAGCCAGCGGACGGCAAAATTTCCCGAGCTCTCCACTTCGCGCCCACACTCGTTAGGAGTGGCGTAAGAAAAAAGGGGCGGTCGACAACTGAGCCACTGCCGGTGGCGTCTCCTTCGCCGACGAAGAGGAGGACGATTTCCGCGAGAGCAACTATTTACGCAGCAGCAACCCGCACTTCGAGCCGCCGCCTGCTCGAGTGATCCGCCCTGTGCGGCCACTGTAATGCCAGTCGGCTCGCTGTAACCAAGTGCAGAGAGGCGAGAGAGGGGAGGGGCGAAACCTGCAAGCTCGTTACAGCAGCCTTTTTTTTAGCAACGTGCTCGCAGATTTTATCTTACAGAGAATGCGAGGTCGTCTGCTTGGCCTTGTTTCGCAGCATCGAGCAAGGACATGTCGGTACGCCCTCTCTCTCTCGTTCACTCGGATGCACGTGGAGGACGGCAGAAAACGCTAACACGTAACGAATAATAACAGTTTGCGTGCTCGTGAAATCGAGTGGGCGGCACAAGCGGCATTCTAAAGCTATTTCCGGTCGCATGCGCAGTATCGGAAGCTCGCCTCGGCCGTAATGCGTGCACTGGAAGTGAACGTCGGTGTACCGCTTCCGATAGCAGCCGTCGTCAACGCGTTTTTAACCCTGAGCCGGCATGGTGGACAGCACGTCTATCACCTGCTGTAGTATGCGTGTGTGTGTATATATATATATATATATATATATATATATATATATATATATATATATATATATATATATCTCTCTCTCTCTCTTTGGTGTCGAATATATCTAATTTCCTCAACGATAACTACTTGCATTTTGTTCGATATAATCTCAGAGCAAAGCAGCTTCAGTTTCTTGGTTGTCTCTTTCGTGTACGTCGTGGACTGCCGGGTTTAGCGTCGAAGTTAGTTACCCCCCACGTTTCGCGTGCGTATACCCTAAATATACAGTAGCAATGTTTATGTCTACTAAAGGCTATGCATGTATGGCTATCTGAGCTCAAATTTTGCGCCTAGTATTTATAATACCTGCTTTGTTTATTCCAAGTACTAGTTGCCGCTATAGGTTCGTCAGTCAGATGCATTGTAACGCCATTAGGACGGTTATGCTCTGCAGCTGGGAGGGGTTCTATCATGTCAGCTAGATGGTTAGTGACGAGCGCTGTATTTCCTGTCTCAACAATAATAATGATAATAATAACAGTAAACATCTGTTTAGCGCTCCAAGAGGGATAAATCTTTTTCTAAACACTTAACTAACGCTGGATTGGAAGTTCGTGAATCGATTGGTGATCGTTGTTCAGCGCCACCCACCGTTTGCTGCTGTTTCTCCGGAGTGAGCACGAGAAGGCCGATGGTGCTAGCAATCTTCTCGGCCCGGAATTTTTCCGAGGGGGGAGGGGCACGACCGCAGTGGTGACCACAGCCACCACCTCTTCGTAGTCGAAGTTCTAGTTGTCTGGTCAACGTTCTTTTCTCCTTCATAGCCGGTCACCGAATGTCCCTCTAGCTGGCCGAGTCCATCCGCGATTTCCCACGACTTCCATACATTCATCCTCTGCATTCCTTCTCCCTCTTCATTTGTCTCCTCGAAGCTGGCTACCTATAGGATCTCCTGGGGTGAGTAGGGGAGGGTCGAGAACCAGTAACCACGGCAACGACAGGTCAGCGCCCACTGAGCTCGAACACGACTCCGGCAGCTACCGAACTCTGTCTCGCTGCAGCGACACACACGCAACAGCTCGAGCTTCTCACTTGCGGCTGTCGCATGATTCTCACACACACAGCTGTGGCCAGACTCTGCACCTCTTGCCAAGGCGTCTTATGGGACGGCTTAAGGCATAAGCAGGAATTCACGACTTCTGGTCACAATGGTACACAATATCAATCTGCCCCACCCCCATTCACTCACATTTGCGCTCGCGCACAACTTGTTGGCAGGCAGATTTTCCAGCTCTATCTTTGTGTGGAAAACACCAACTTCTTAACTACAATGCACATAACAACTACAATGCACATACAATTAAGTAATGGGCAGAGGAAGAACACAGTGGCCAGTGAAGCCCAACATTTCGGATACACTTCACGAACCAGGTCACGTGGGTTTGAGCATGAGGCTCTAAGCAGGCGATACTACACTGCCCATTGCAAGTGGGGTGGGGGGAATGACAGCTGCTGCTACTAGTCTGCTAGGACTCGTCTGCTAGGGCTGCCAGGGCTCGTCTGTCTGTCTGCTCAGCTTTAGTCTCTCTCCTTTTCTTCTTTTTTTTTAAGTAACCGAGGGATGAGCCAATGAGCCTGTCTTCAGAGGAAACACTTGCATGGCCCTGCCAAGCCAGAATTGTGCGAGGGAAGAGCCTACGAGCAGCTCGAGAAGCGAACACGGCGAACGCAAAAAACCCAGCGGCAACGGCACGTGACAGCGAGTAGTGGGCTGGCGCTAGCTTGCCACCGGCACTTGCATGCGAATGAAGCAGTCGGATGACAACAATGCACTTGCTTTCATTGGTTAGTGTCTGCTCAGTTAACGTCTGGATTTAATTGCATCTGCCATCCCGTCAGCAACCTTTGCCGTCAAAGAGGCGATATTTGCATTCGTCTGCTTGGGGCTAGCACCCGATTTTGAACAGCCGCCCTAATGCAACACAACGAACAGTGTGCCAGTCCCCAGCATGACGGCGTAGAATAGATCGCGCTACAAACCACATTGTGCTACACTGATAGATTAAAAGCACCAGGTCTGATTTCATTCGCATGTTCCACCTGAGGGCCTGGTGCAGCCACTAACGAGAAAAGACTGCAACAGCAAGCTGAGGAACATCTCCACATTACACACTCGTCGTGGCAGAAGTGTTGGGACCGCAAAAGCACATGTCGAGGTCTAAGCCTGACGACGTGCTACAGCCAGTGATCAGCTGAGCACGAAAACTCAGCACGATGCAGAAACCGTAGTTGCGGCAGAAATTTATTCAACCGATGCTGTAAACGAATCAAGGCAGATCAACCACGGCCGAACCGAACCCGAAAACTGGCAAAGGGCGAAAGGCCGCGAAGAGAGGGACGCAGGAGACTTCACTTAACAAAACCAGGCCACAAATGTAGCGCATAGTAAAGGACGAAGCTACCCTGGCTCGGGGTACATTCGAGAGAGTAAAAAAAGAGATGGGTGCAAAAATTAAAAATGACGTCGAATGCATAGCATACTGCCATGTGCCTAGCTCAACACAAGAAATGATTGAACCGGAATGCTGGGCAGTGAAGGGCACAGAGTTCGCGTAGATCGTCCTGGCAGCTCGATGATTGAACCGGAATGCTGGGCAGTGAAGGGCACAGAGTTCGCGTAGATCATCCTGGCAGCTCGAGTATAACTAACAAGCACGGTTGCTCTGCTCGACTACGTCTGCTGCTGCTGCTGCCGACGATCGGCTGGAGCCAAGCAGAGCTCCGGCGATCCCCAGTAGCACTGACACAGGTCAACGGTAGTAGCTGAGTACAGTGCTGCCACGTCTGGACTAATTGGTAGGCGCTGAATGCATGCAGTAACTTACCAGTCACTGTCAGGCCAGGCTTCTGCATCGCCCCAATCGGACACCTACAAAATGCAGTTACTAACGTCTATCAAGGCTCCTGCATAGATAGCCAGGGCAGCGATTTATCGCTGACGCATGCACTCTCTCACTTGCTGCACTCTGGAAGAAAACAATCTAACCCATCAGCAAGCAGCAGGCTACACTAAATCGCAGCTCGTTGGACAAAGCAGCATAGCTGTCGTGCGAAGCATAGTAGCTCATCACACCTGCAAGACCCACCTTATAGCTGGTCTCAATCTGGAATAGTAACCTAACAACATGCAAGGCAGCAGGTTATGCCGTAGAAACCCATCATGGCCATCCCTGTTGATTTATGGATGACAACTTGGAAAGAGAAAGACAAAGAGAGACAGAGAGTGGGAGATCAAGAGTGAGAAACAGACAGAGTGAGAGATGGAGAAAGAGAGAGAGAGGTAGACACACACACAAACACACACACAAACACACGCAACGACATCTACTCTCCAACTGCCGACTATGGCACATCTTTTTCAGCGGTCCTGAACTGCTACTTCTATGCTACTCACTACCTCAACTGCTCTCCTAACTCTGCTATGCTTCCCACTTTCTCTTTGTTGCGTGAGACGAAGTCTGTTGGCTACCGAATGCGTACCGAAAGCCGCTTAGGGTGTGAGTGCGCTATACAAAACTCTCCTGCGTAACACCCACATGGTCTTTATGACTTTGTGGAGTTACTGACGGAGATACATTACAAACACACACACACACACACACACACACACACACACACACACACACACACACACACACAAACATACACAGAGAATAACCAGACAACAGATGGTCATATTTCGCTTCAACGGACAGCCAGGTGGAACAGCACACATCAACAACTCGTAGTCTGGCAAGCCGATAATAAAAACAAAGTGTCCTCAGTAGGGTCAGTCTCGTACGACTAAACAGTAGCATTCTGTAGAGTTCACTCCCTGCACCACACTTTTGTGAGGAGCCGACAGTGACAGTAGTGCAACAGAAGCTCAAGCATTTAAACTATCGTGCCCGTTTTGTCAAGCTACATAATATGCAGCTTCAGTGCATGCGTAACAGAGCTTAGCGGCCTGCCGTGGACAGAGCATCAACGACCATCCTCGTGGAAAGCGCTCACGCAGAAAGAAGCCTTTGCTTCCATGCTACATCGAACTCCGGCCGTCAGACTGTCGACGCAACCAGGCGTTTGCCTATTGAGAAGACGTACAGTACAGATTCTCCACACGAACAGCGGCACCTGAATAGTTCCTCTTCATGTCTCAACACCAGCCGGCTACAGTTTCGAACAGCTCCACACTCAGCTCCTTCCCCTGTTCTGTCAGGCATTCCTTGGCGAGTCTGGCTTATATCCGCCGCAACCATCAGTCTATAGTTCCATGCAGGCAGGATCTATGGCCCAACTCTTCAAAGTCAAGATTCCAACGGTCACGGCATCTCAGCAGACTGCAGCCGGAAGCCAAACTCGGATGGTACTCATGAGATCAAGCTGCCACAGGACAGGAAAAGCAGCAATTGAAGGCACCATGAAGGAAGGAGGGAGGGAGGGAGGGGGTCAGAGGGCTCGGAGGTCAGAGGCCAGTCTGCGGATCGACCCAAAAGGGGTGTGTCATGCGGCTTGCACCAGCCACTTCAGTATTGACGGCCCAGTGCTAGAGATTAGGGCTTAGCATCTCCTTGGCAAGACTCCCGTCACACATCTGGGCCAGGTCTACTGTCAGGTTTTCTCTTCCCTTTTTTTTAAAGGTTCGAAACGATACCACCTCACGAAGGAATAGTGCTCACAGTAGGATAAGTGCAAACAAGACCAGGAGAGTAGTAGGCGAGCAAATTTAGAAGAGGACAGTACACAGAGGCACAGCATCAGGCAAGCTTTACAGAGCACACTGATCACTGCGCAAAGTGGCGGTGTTAAGAAAAAGAGAGACCATCTTGCGCATGCAGAGTGCTGTTTGCTAAGACAAATCCGCCCATGTTTAGTAGGCGCCTAGCCGGAAACAACAAAAACTGCTTGCTTTACCTGGTCACTCCTTGGTTTCGACGCAGCAGCAGCAGCTTCTTCCCCGCCATGTTTTGACGACGATGATGGCGACAAAAGCGTCGTCGGAAGGCTATTCGTGGCCGGTGCATTTGCCGGTGACAACCTTTCCAACAGGGCAGCTGCACCACTGCCATCCTGCATCCGAGACTCCAGAAATCGAGCTCCAGAAGACGATGTCAAGCAGGCGATGGCAGGAGACATGTCAGCAAAGAAGTCAATGTCAGCCTCATCGTGCTGCTTAATCTTAATCGTCATCGACTTGATGTCGAGAGCGTCGACGTCGATCGCTTTGCCCTTCACGGTCGGTCTAGAGACTGCATGACCGCTGGTAGGACCTTCGGAGTCACAGGTCAGTGGCCTTGAGCCAGTGGCCTTGCCAGCCGTTCCCACGGCCGAGCTGGCAGGTGTTGGTGTGCGCGAGACGAGATGCAGACTGCCATTCTTAACGGCCCGCTGGGCCTCAGCACTGCTAGCATTGGCAGCAGTGCTGAGGTCAGGTACGCAGTCCTGCAGATGCTGCCGAGGAGTAGCTTGGACAGCCGTGTCCAAGATCTTAACGTCTCGCAGGCTTTGTGCTTTTTGATCAAGATCTGGTTAGGCAAGAAAGAACGATCTATTTTACAATTCATTTCGGCGGCCCCCGTCAGAGTCTGGGTAGGACAAAGCACGAAAAACATGCTTAAAGGATTTCCCAAGAAGTCGTCTCGAACAGCTAAGGAGGAACACTGCAAAAGTCGCTTGAAATGCACGTGCTCGATTTTAAGACCTACATTGAGCAGCAAGCAAGCCGAATGCTGCACTTGGGAATTGCTCACTGGCTGTTGCCTGCAGTTTTCCTTGTCCTTTGGATCGATAATCTGATTGGTCAGCAGGCAGCAGAGGTTCGGGTTGTTGAGCACTGTCGGCTGCTTGCACTCGACGTACTTCGGGCTTCGAGTCGTAACGAGAAGCAACGACTCGGGCATATGCGTGAATCTTGGCCGAGCTCTGTGAACCAAGCGACTAGGATCAAATTGCAGGAAGAAAGGGTGTCAACACAACAGAACAACAAGGCTATGTCAATCACTACTCAGCAACACCATGCAATGACCGATTCGAGCAAGCCACCGACTCCACTCGCTTTGTCATGCTCTCACACCATCTCAGTAATGGTTCAGAGCTAATACCAATCCAGATGGGCAGCTCACATCGGCGACTGTGTACGAACAGCAACCTTCCCATCCCTCGGCAGCTTGGGGTGGACTGGGCCATTGGGTCAAAGGTACAATCCAGGGAATGAACATAGGCATCGGCTCGTAAGCAACACCTCCCTCCCTCGGGCATTTCTGATCTGAGAACACGTGCAAAGCGCCCCTCATCACGCGCCCCCCCCCCCCCCCGATCTTGCGCCCGCATTCACGTGCCCTCACCCCCCCCCCGATCACTTTTCACTGTTGCAGGTACATCACTAGACATTAAAGAGCCTATCGTGCGAACAAAGGAGCTTACAAACAAACGGATCCAAAAAATCCTAGCTGATTAAACAAACTCTTTTGTATAGCGACAGAAGAGCCTTTACGGCTGCTATCACCACCGCTTGCAGCGGCAATAAAGGATCGCCTACTACAGGATTCGAACCCACGATCTCGGGACCGAGGTTGTAAAAAGCAACCACCTTACCTAGTGTGCGTGCCGTCACGGCTCATCCCAACAGGCTAGCACAACGTGCATCTGGAGCCGGTAGCACAGAGTTCACATAAAGAGCCGCTAGGACCCTCGATTGCGACCGACGGCACACAAACATTCACCAGCAGGCATCAAGGTGAAGGTAAGAGCCGATCAGAATGCAGCAGCAGCAGCACCGAAAGCCCGGCACCGAAGCCCCCGAATCACTGTACCGGGCATCTATCCTCCTCGGATTCGGCATTTGCAGTCTCATTTGCAGCCGCAGCAAGCGGCAAGCCGTTGTAGAGAAGCTTTTGGCGCGGTGAGCCGATCACGGCCTCCGCTCCGAGTATGGGCACCATGTCGGCTAGGGCGCGCAGCGCCAGTGACACGACGGCATCGCTAGAGTCGCGCAGGCTCCGGACGACCTGCAAATAAGGTGCCACAGCGAATCCAGCTGGCGAGGGTCGACCATGCTTGCCATGGAAAGGGTGGGTGGGGGCAGACTCAAGCGATGATACGATGATAGCACATTCGAGGAAGGAAATGAAGAGGGGAAAGGAAAGGAAAAAAGAGAGGGAGAAGAGGCAAGAGGAGTAGGAAGGAGGGAAGTAGGAGCAGGTGAAGCCAGGGCACAGAAAAAAGAGAAGACACGATGAGAGGGAGAACAGGATAGGAGAGAGGAGGGAGGAGGGAAGGAAGAAGCGAGGGAATGACGAGTGGGAGGAAGCAGATGAGGAAAAGGAAGGAGAAGAGGGCAGAAAAGTGGATGGGGAAGAGGGACAAGAGGAAGGAGGGAGAGAAGGAGGAGGTAGAGAACAAAAGGAAGAGAGAGGGGGAGGGGAAAGAGGAGTGAAGGACGAGGAAGAGGCGATTGAGAAAGGCGACGAGGAGGAAGACTGACAGAAGGAGGGAGAAGAAGATGTAGGCACGAAAGATAGCGAAGGAAGAAGGAGGAAAGGAGCCGGATGATGGAGGAGAGAAGCACAACACAGAAGAGGAGAGAAAAGAGACAGGGGAGAGGGAAGAGACAAAAAGGAAAGGAAGGACAGAAGCAAGGAGGAGGAGAGGACGAGGAAGGAGGGAAAGAGAAATGGAGGTAAAGGTGGAAGAAAGTTGGAGAGGGGTAGGGGCGATAAGAGAAGGATGAGGAGAGACAAGGAGGTGGGGAAAGAGGTGGAGGGGAGGTGCAGGAAAGGAGAGGAAAATGATAGTAGGAGAATGAGTCGAAGAGAAGGGAAGGAGGAAGGAGATGACAAGGAGAAGAGAGAGAAGGAAGAGGGAGGGAGGAGGCCTCGAGCTATACGCACGCGCTAGGTACCAGCTCACCAGCGGCATCACGGCCTTGCGCAGGCAGGAGAGGTCGAAGAGGACGCAGTAGGCATGGAAGTGCTCCAGAACGAGCAGCCTCGCCTGCGAGTCCTGCACGCGGAACAGCTTGAGCACGATGACGAGCACCGATGAGCCGAACTCGTCCACGGGCAGCAGGCCGTCGACGGAGCACACGTGACACGAGCAGTGACGAATCGCCCTCAGCTGATCTGCTTGAGCTAGCTCTGCAAACGCCACGCACGAAAAAAAGTGCCAGGCTTCCTTCAGCCACAGTAAATCGAGAGAGAGAGAGAGAGAGAGAGAGAGAGAGAGGGAGGGAGGGAGAGAGAGAGAGAGAGAGAGAGAGAGAGAGAGAGAGAGAGAGAGAGAGAGAGAGAGAGAGAGAGAGAGAGAGAGAGAATGCTATGCTACAACAACTGGTAGTCGTGCTATATTTCAGCCAAGCAAGCACAGTGCGGCACTGGAGCGAGACGGCAGATTCGAGGCAGCACAGCCGAGCGAGCAAGCGAGCTAAGAAAGCAGCCACACACCGTCGGGTTTCCAGCGAGGTGTGAGGAGGGCAGGCAGCACGTGTTGCCTCGCCGTACGGTCGAGCACGACAAAGCGTGTCAGCAGCCTCTTCACCAGGCAGCGAGCTACGAGAGCAGACGGCAGAGTCCTCAGTCTCGGCAGCAGTGTGCTACAAAGCACAGAGAGGGCTAGCAGCGCCAGCATCAAGAGCACAGCATCAGTGCCAGCAGCATCCAGTGCACAAGCGGCTGGCACTGATGGCAGCACACAAAAACGCTTCGGTACAGATCCTCGCATTCATCCTGAGCAATCGCCAGCTCATCAGCACCCTACAGTAAATGCAGCAGCTCTTGAGAGAAAGGCTAAAGAAAAACGAGAAAGAAAATGAGAGCTCCATCTGCCGGTAGCTCAACTGCTCTGCTCTCCCTCTTGTCTGTCTGTCTGTCTCTCCACCTCATCCCTCTGTCAAAGAGATATGCAGATTCACACGACCGCCGCTGACCTTGTCCCCAGAAGGTCAAACCAAGCGCTTATCCACGTTTTAAGTGCTAAAGGATCAGTGCGACAAGTCGATAGAGAAACGACCAGACTTTAATAGCCGTCATCGAGCATACCTAAAGAAGACGGCCTTGCTGGCCTCCGACTTCACGGTAATCTCAGACAGGAAGGTGGCGATCTGCTGAAATTCGGACCTGCAAAAAAAACGACGACACTCATCCAGAACAACCCGGCAGCCGTGGTCTCCAAGTGGCCTGTAAACTGGCAAGCCACTCAGCTGCTACCGGTAGCGGCTGAGTCGGATGCAGCCGAGCAGCAAAGTGCCTAGCACGGCACAGGCTCGAGTCCACGTACTGCCTACTAGACGCACGAGGTAAACGTTCCTGCTGGCGGCACCTGCCGACCGTGCGGTCAGCATGCACCAGCTCTGCACGTGCCCGAGCCTAGGTGGCCACTTTCTTGCAGCCGTGCCGCTGCCTGCGTGGCCTCTCAGTGTGTCCCAGAGGTGTACTGCAGCCTGGCGGCAGCTTTAAACTGAATTGCCCAAACTATAGATGATATGACTGAATATGGATGATATGATATGATATGATAATGATAATAATGAGATGGATATGACTGAAATTTGCTAACATTGAGCTATGCACGAGCTTTTGAGCTTGTGGTGGCAAGATGCCCTGCAATGCACTCGATATTGGGAAGTCCAGTGGTCAGGGACAGTCTCACAGGCATTTGGTCAGCTGCTGCAGTTGTCACGATAGTTGCCCACTAGCCAGGATTTCACACAAACAGCATATAAGTAGCACATTACAGGTGTCCAAAGTATGCGCACCGAATACGGTGAGAAAAACAAAAACTGTTAAGCTCTTTTTGGTCTGCCTCGACTAACAGTGCCGGCAGGACATCACAGCTCTCTTGTTCACTGTATCCATCTCTGTCTTTCGAGCACTGCAGGCTAAGGAACCTTGATGCCATTGCCCGCAGCTACACGGCTTTCACCCAAATTTAGTCATAGACTGTAAGCAATTGAGCAAGCACCTTTCACGGTCATCGATTCACACTTTCGTTTGCAGTCTTGGAACCACCCCAAATTTGCTTTACTTGCCGTATTACACTGCTGGTTTGCTGGTCCACAGTGGCCCTGTACGTTTGGGCAGTGGCTGCGGAAGGTGGCTTAAAGTAAGCTCTCCCGGCGAAAGTGGATGATTCTCACGATTCAAGCATACCGGCTAAATTCTTTCAGCAGCCCTCCTGACCTGACCGGTGTCAACGACATTTCGATACTCATGCAACACTTCAGAAGAAGTAGACTAAAATCTATTCAAATTTAGAATTAGGCTCACGGCCTAGCCATAGCCCTCATCAGCCCTGTCCTAGTGACATTCCACGTGCGTTCAGTAGTCAGTTTTATTCAGGATTCTACACATGCAGCGGCATCTTGATAATAAAAATCTCGGTATATATAAATAACAATAATAATGCATTTAATATAGCACCATCAGAGAACGCAATCTCTTTCTAGGCACTTTACATTTGCAAAGGAAGCACGATCGAATGGTTAGTGGTGGCATGCTCAATAAATAACAAAATAACATGGTTAGGGATGACATACACAGGGTGAGCATGCAGGTTTGGTTAGTGGCAGCATGAGCAGATGTCAGCACTCATAAGCACAGGAAGGACAAATCGCAGGGACCCACTAAATGCTGTGATAAATAGATGCGTTTTTAGCTTCTTTTTAAATGTGGACAAGTCAGAAGATGTTGTGACGCAAGTCGGGAGTCAGTTCCAGGCTTTGGGAGCATACGAACTAAAGGTACGTTCTCAAAAGGATTTGAGATTTGTAGGTGGTATGAGTAAACAGTTAGATTCCGAAAAGCAGGTAGTACAATGTTTTGCCTGGTGGGGGAGTAGATCTGATAGATAGGCTGGAGCCAAATAATGAAGTGACCTAAAAGTGAGCAACAAAACCTTGAAGTCGATGCGTTACTTGATTGAGCTGCTGCAGGTCCGCGAGAAGTAGTGTCATGTGGCAACTGTGACGCTCACGACAGACAAGCCTAGCTGCCGAGTTTTGCACCAGCTGTAAGCGCCTGAGTGCACAGGCCGGTAGACCAGCAAGAAGTAGTAACAGAAGTCAAGACGAGGTGTCACAAATGCATGGACATTTTAGATGTGATATTCCTGTTTAAAAAAGCCCACATTTTAGCAATGTTCTGTAGCTGAAAGTAGGCAGACTCGACTCTGGAGCTGATGTGGTCGTTTAATGAAAGGTCACTTTGGACCATGACACCTACATTTTGTGCAGATTCAACAGGAAATATGCTGGCAGAGCCGATTTTGAGCGTTAGCCTTTCCAACTTAAGTATCATACTTGGTTTGCTCATAACTAGTAAGTTGGTTTTATCCTCATTCAATTTAAGAAAATTTGCTGCCATCCATGTGCGGATATCGTCAATACATGCAGCAAGGGAGTTAAGAGAATTCGATGTGCTGGAGGGCTGGGAGGGATCAAAGCAAATGAACAGCTGACTGCTGAAAGCCTAGATTTTTCCTGGCAATCACATCGGCAAGAGGGAGGGTATACACCGTGGAAAGAACCAGACCAAGCACAGAGCCCTGAGGTACCCCATACTTCAGAGGTTCCTCGGGTGATGTATGTCCATTAACATTAATACTCTAGAGTCTTCCACTGAGATAGAAACTGAACCATGGCAATGCAGTGCCAGTGATGCCCAGGCGAGATGAGAGGCTTTCAAGAAGAACTTGGTGATCAATAGTATCAAAAGCTGCCGAAAGATCGAGCAAAACAAGCAGAGAGACTCTACCCATGTCTGCATTCCTAAGTAGGTCGTTATACACCGGAAGCAATGCTGACTCTGTGGAGTGATTCGATCCAAAGCCAGACTGGAACTTACAAGCAAGGTTTGAAGTTTCGATATACGAGTTCAGCTGGCCTGCCACGACTCGTTCCAATGTCTTTGATAGGAGTGGTAGAAGGGAGACTGGGCGGTAGTTGCTCAAATTTTCTTGGTCTAGTGCTGCTTTCTTGAGAAGTGGCCTAACTACAGCTTTTTTGAAAGGTGCTGGGACATGACTTGAGGCCAATGACATGTTTATGATGTTAGTTATGCATGGCAGCAGCAGATTAATGTAACGTAGGTGCAGGACAGAGGGAATAGGGTCAAAGGACTTAGTTCTATTGGGATATGAACTTCAGGACGAGATCACCAGTGACCTGCCTGAATGTAGACAATGAAGTTCAGCCAGGAATCAAGCGAGAGCATTCTAGGGCGGATGCTGCCATCGCACAAGTCGATGCTCCCTGCTCCTCTCTTTCTTGTGAACAAAGAATCGAAAGAAGCGATCGGCTATCAGATTATCACGGGGATCATCAGGTAAGCAGCTAATCTGGAAGCGGCTGAGGAGATGGTTGATCGCTGACATTAGCATTTTTGGATTGTGCATCTGTGATTCAGCAATGTTTTTTTTTTTTTATAGTAGCTAGACATGGAGACATGGCCTTTGCTAGGATCGATTGGTACGACCTACAATAGTCTTCATATGCCTGTCGATGGACAGTCAGTCCAGATCTTATGTATGCTTTTTCAAGCTTTCGCTTAGTAGACCTGGCTAGTTTAATGTCTGTGGTAAACCACAGGCCGTCTGAGTGAGGGCGCACAGTGCGCTTGGTCAGAGGTGCAAACTCGCCGAGCATGTCACCTAGTGTCGTGCTGTAGCAATCTACAAATTTAGGGATTAAGGTATCAGAAGGAAAAAGATCAAATCTTGCCACCTTTGACTCTTTGATAATTAGACCACTTAAGCGTGCCTGCAGACCACAGGTGCAGGAAACAGTGATGCATCAGAGAGTTCAGTGCACGACTCCTATCACTGTGCAGCCATAAAAATAGATAAGAATAACAATACCTAAAACACTTGCATGGCATCCTAAGAGAGCTAAATCTCTTTATAGGCACTTTAGCTACACTGAAATGGAAACCTGCCAAGCCACATGGATCACGACGTTGCTCCTGCCTCTGCCGATTCCCTATGGTCTACAAACAAACAGGCCAAAAGACTGAAATGTAAATGGATTTAAACGGATGTCTGGTGCTCCTCTAAGCATTTCAGGTACCCTACACTGTCACCCAAATTAATATCACGTGTTAACGTAATCGTGAGTACGGGGTGCCTAATGCCAGACTACAGCATAATCAGAGGCTACGGTACAGCGGACAATGGGGTAATCTTCAGCTATACGAATACTTTCGAGACTAGGTGCAAGGCCCAGACGAACCTATCACACGCGAGCACAGTTACTTTGTTCCTCGACTGTGAAGCCTATTCACACACTGGTGGCTTAAGTAAGCAGGCATACTGACTGTGGCTACTCCAAGCAGGACTGACTTTGCTGGCAGCACCACTGCCACTCGAAGTAAGACAAGTGTCTACTGCCCTTACACCAAACAAGTAGAATGCCATATATAATGCCCACGCGAAGCGGCAGCCATACGTATCTTACACGCATAGTAAATGGAAAACCAGATGGTAACGATAACGATGGTGACAAAAAGGAGGCAGCTGATGTTGACCTTCACTTGTGGACAACTCATTTCTAACATTTCACGTCAGGATGACATGCATGGGTAAACACGAAGAGTTGCAATTTTGGAGACAGCAGTTAGTCGAGAACACAAGCACTTGCTGCAAAATCAAGTGGGTACTACTGTCACAAATGTGCATACCCTGCCTGCTCCCAGTTTTGCTTGGCAATCAGTAAGCATAACCTTCTGTGGCTTCAATCTGCCTTTCTCAGTAGGTCAAAAAAGAGAAGAAGTCCTTCCCCTTGCTTCCATTCTACGCCTCCGAGGCACAAATAAGCTCGAGGACGCCAACACCAACTGCTACGGTCAAGCTCTTGCGCTCTGTGGCTTTTTGCGTTTGTAGCTTTGTGGAGTTACAGACGGAGACACACATATGCCAGGGTGCTGGCTGACATCTCAGGTCTAATGAACATTAGTTGTAAGGCACGGCAAGGAGAACGGATGGCAAACCGAACGTTGCACTCATACAGCATATTTAGCCAGTCGATACTTAAAATAGAAGTAGGGCTGATTGACACAGCAATTGTATATTAACACCAGTGATAAGATGGCTAGCAAAAGGAGAAAGTGAGAAGAGAAGAGAAGAGAAACATAAGGGAAGAGAGAGAATGAGAGAGAGAGAGAGAGAGAGAGAGAGAGAGAAAGGGAGAGAGAGAGTGATGGTGAGAGGAACGAGGGTGAGAGAGAAAGTGAGAGACAGACGAGAGTGCTGGAGAGACATGCCGGAACGAGGGGTTTCCAAGAAGAAAGGTAGTGAGGCTGGGTCAACGCCAGTAGGAAGCATGCTCGCGAGAGTCTGTGGTGCAGTTCGATAGCTAGCTTATGGCTACCATAGCTTCGGAGTCAGCCAGCCCAAATGCAGGAAGGGCAGTGGCCATGTTAAACACGGGGTAAGGCAGAAGCCAGCTGCCACACGGAATCGAACCTCACCTGAATAGGGCGTGGTCGAGCAGAGAGGACAGGAGCAGAGGAGCCGTGGCCGTCGTCGAATCGCTCGCCTCGAGCAGACGAGCTAGCTGCCCGCCGAAATCGTCTACTTCTCCGCTCCCTTCAAGCAACCGCGCTCGGTCACGCTCCATCTTCGGCTGCATTGTACATGAGGCAGACATACGTGTCGGGCGGGCGCCATGAAGCAAACACTCTGTGGGTTCCGATTCTTCGCCGAACACGCGCAGGCGCGGTCGGGCGGGCAGGCAAGCGCACAAGCACCAAATTTTGGCAGACCTTCGGGGGGCCCTCTACCCTCACCGCAAGCCCAGGCAGGGATGCCGCCCTGTGTAGCTAGCGGCACAGCGAGCAAGCAAGCTTGCAAAAGGAGCTGTCCATTTGCTGCCTCATAGTTTGCCAGGGCAAAAGCAAATGACAGCGGACGGATAGCAAGGACCGGAAGCAGCAAAGTGCCGACTGCGCAGACAGGCAATCGGCTGCTGCTGCCGCCTCCCCCCTCAGGAGAGGAGGTGGCGGCACGATCGCTCGGCGACCCCTCTGCTCACCCAAGTCGGACAGCCTGTCCTTGAGTGCTTCAAACAGCCGGCTGAGACCGTAGGCATCGTTGCCTGATGCCGGCGGCCCACCGTCGCCCGGCATGCGCCCGGAGCTGATCAGAGCCGACACTTTACCCAAATACTCCATGCCACAGCTGCCGGATGACGACAGCGGGTGTGTGCATTCCAGCCGGCCCAGCTTCCACGTGCCGTCCGAAGCTACGAACACGCACTGCTCGCCGACGTTGTTGTGGCTGACCTGACCCTGCTGGTAGAGTAAGAGAGAGAAAGAAAGTGGCGTTGAACAGATCGCCTGCTCACTGTACAGCGGACGGACAGAGGCCGGGGAGCACAAGCACTCATGCTCGCCCCTGCCAATTAGAGGTGACTCGGCAGTGCAAGGCCTGGACACGAGAACACGCAACACGCAGGGAAAGCTCTGCCCAGCGACTGAAATCAAGCACGGGGCATCAAGCTTTAGCGCCAGAGGAGCAGCAGACAAAAACCCGGTAGATACATAAACTTAAGGCTGCACAGCTGGCACGGTGCAAAATACCGGCAGGAGAGAGAGAGAGAGAGAGAGAGAGAGAGAGAGAGAGACAGACAGACAGACAGACACGCTAGTGTTGTGGCTTGCGTCAGCAATGCATAGAGCCACTGTTGGAAGCAGGTCACCCACGAAGGCAGCTCACCACCATCGCGAACACTGCACTCTAGAAAAAGAAAATGGCTCTGTTCAGATTCGTGCTGCTTAGTTGTGCTAAGCCACTGCTAGTCGATAGACCCAAAAGAATACACCCATGGTCGTAAGTATTTACACAGGGCGAACACAATATGGCCGTCGGATGATTGCTTCATGATTTTCGCATCAAAACTCACACTGCAACCGCACAAAAGCTGCACACGGCAAGAAGCAATTTGTATTAAATGGTATTCACAGTGTCACCGTTGTACGTGCTGTGCACAGTGCCAGCTGCAGCCAGTCACTTCTGCACTCCTCACCCGGCTGTTACAGCTGAAATTTCGTTTCACCTGTCCAATAAACCGAGCGTCAATCTTCAGCCGTCTAGGGGTGCGTGACGTTTGAGACAGAGCTTTCAGCTTCTTTATTCTGCTTACTCAGCCAGGGTGCTTTCTTAGCCACCAGTGAGTCAAGTTTGTCCTCTGAAAGTCATGCAGCACAGTTTGCCTGCTTATTGTGGTCTTTGTAGTGGCTTCCGGTGACTAATCTAGATAGGCCAGTCTAACTTTCCTCTTGAATAATGCAGTAATCTTCAGCAGATGATCTGCATGGCTTGATGTTCATTCTGGCGGCACAGGCAATTGCCATAGGGCCCCTTCCAAGTGCATACAGCCAGATTGTACCCGCTGCAAACATTTGCTCATTTCAAGTACACGAACAATCTTCTTTTTTCCACCAACCCCATATGTGAATAACAATAATAAGTCTTCTGCATATGACCTAAGGTTAATTCAAATGCTTTACAACTGGGGACAAGGTCGTGGCTTGCACCGCGTAATTACTCACAACTACACCAAAGGACGATTCACTCGGACAGAGAGCAAAGGCTAAGTGGAACAGGTTGATTTTCAGCTTCGTTTCGAACACCGCCAAATCGGGAGACGATGTGATGTCAGTCGGTAGTGAGTTCCAAGCTTTGAAGCATAGTAAATGAAGCTAAGTTCTCCGACATGTTTCAAAGTTTGAGGCACAAGTAGTTGATAGTTGATCAGAGTCAGAAGAGCGGCAGTGCGACGGGAGGCCTAATGTGGGACGATAACTCCCGATGGACAGGCCAGACCAAGAGCATGGGGGATGTAAAGGTGAGTAACAGAATCTTGAAGTCAATAAGCTGCTTGATATGCAGCCAGTGCAGATTGGCAAGCAGCGGAGTAATTTATCAAGTGTGCCGATGCTTTCGACAGATAAGGCAAGCTGCTGCATTTTGCCGCAACTGTAGGCAACAGCTAATGCACAGGCAGGAAGACCTACAAGTAGTGAGCTTCACAAGACTGGTCGGGATAACAGAAATGCATCACCCATCATGGCTGCAGTGCCCTTATCCAAGCAATCCTACATGTTTGAAATTTTACGCAGGTGAAAGTACGCAGACTTGACTATGGAGCTCATCTGGCAAAAGGTCATTCTTGAAGAGACGCAGATTCCGAGCAGAGACTACAGGAGATATACTGGTAGAGCCGATTTGGAAAGTTAGGTTTTCTAGTTTCTGAGTGACACTTGGTTTTCCAAGAATTGTGTTTTCGTCATTCAATTTCAGAAAGCTTGCAGCCATCCAAGTGCGAATGTCAGCAATGCAGGCTGACAAGGAGCTCAGTGAGTTTGAGACACTAGAAAGCAGTAAATGATCAAAGCCAAAGTACAGCTAGCTGCAGGTTGTCAGCAAAACAATGAAAGTCTAGGTTCTGCTTAGCGATTACATTGGCAAGAGAGAGAGAGAGAGACAGAGAGAGAGAGAGAGAGAGAGAGAGAGAGAGAGAGAGAGAGAGAGAGAGAGAGAGAGAGAGAGAGAGAGAGAGAGAGAGAGAGAGAGAGAGAGAGAGAGAGAGAGAGAGAGAGAGAGAGAGAGAGAGAGAGAGAGAGAGAGAGAGAGAGAGAGAGAGACAGAGACGGAGTGGCAATTGTGAAAAGTGAACCTGAAACGGATCTCTAGGGCAGCACAAATGTCAAAGGCTCTTCCTTGGATGATCGTTTTCCATTGACATCTCTCTGAATTCTCTCACGGAGATAAAAACAAAACATTGTAATACAGCACCTGCGATACACAAGCGAGACGGCAGGAGCCCAAAAAGGATTTGGTGAGTAATGGTAACTGCTGCGGGAACGATTTAAGCTGCTCAACCAGAAAGGGAAATATAAATAGAAGAAAGGTGAAGGTAGCGACGACCACACACACACACACACACACACACACACACACACACACACACACGCACGCACGCACGCACGCACGCACGCACGCACGCACGCACGCACGCACGCGCGCGCGCACGCACACACACACACAGACACACACACACTGGTGCTCAGAAGCTCAGAAACAAGCTCAGAAACAACCTTGCTCATCTTCAAGGCTTGATTATAAAAAAGTATCGAAATTTTTTTAATGTCTGATTTATGTCCTTAACTTAGTCGATTTTGTCTATTTCTGTAGGCAGCACACCTCGTTGCAACATGGCGCCGGTATCTCGCCACACGGTAAGATCTATCGTTACAACTGCTAAGGACATTACTCCTGGGCCGTTCAGCTGCTTTCAGCCCGACAGAATCAGGCACAATTGGGCATGAATCCTGGGTGTGCAAATACTCACGTGGCCTCGAGTGCAGATACAGCACATGAACTCGAGAGCTTAACAAGTAAACGATAGCAAAACAGCATAGCCGACCACGAGATATGTGTTCTCAACACGGCTGACGGCACACGTCAGGCGGGCTGACCCCTGGGGCTAGAGCTCAGGCACATCGAGACCCATGCAGCTACGCCACAGTACCGGCTGGTGTAGTTATGGGTCAAGGCTGTCGGCGATCAGGATGAGGTCAAGGCTGGCAACGGTGCACATAGGTAGAGCAGCAGTTTGGCACGCACTGCAGGGCGTCGATCCGGCGCACCAAGACAACGGGGGGGGGGGGGGGGGGCTTCCTCATCCGGCCCCCCCGAAAGGAGATCACAGCAAGACACGAGTGGAAGCGGTGCATCGCTGCCATGGTCGTCTGCAGGCGATAGTAGGGCAGAAAGCAGGCCGAGTGTGGGGCCGTGCATCACTCGCCGGCGTGCAAGCGACCTGTGCACGGCACTCACGCTGTGCAGGAATACGAGCGACTCAACGAGGCCGTGCAGGTGCCACGCCACCTCGGCGGCATGCAGCGTCGAGGTTGCAGCGGCGCTGTCGAGCACCGCCACCAGGGGGCGCACTGGCTCCGTGACAACGGTCAGCCTGTCGCCACCGCTCGACAGCTCGGTGGACAGCACCTTGACCAGCTTCGGATGGCGCAGAACACGCGAGTACTACAAAGCACACAGCGAGCCCATGATTGGCTGCGAAGAAGGGTGGGGAGGGGTACCAGCGGGAGGTACTGGGCGGTAGCAGCTTTTCCTCTCATCGCGCGAGGCATGGCACCGTGCAACGATCTCTTGTCATGTGACCGAACCTGATGCAGCTTATGCCGAATTACCAACAAAATACGTTAAGACAGGCTTTGACCAATGGGAGTTACACGAAGCTAAAACGCACTTATTTATCACAGCCTTTAGTGGGTCCATGTGATTCGTCCTTTGTGCGCTTATGCGTGCTGACACCTGCGCATGCGACCACTAACCATATTTGCATGCTGACCCTATGCATATCACCTCTAGCCATGTTTGTTAACATCGAGCATGCTACCATTAACCACCATTGGATCATGCTTCCTATGCAGCAAATGTAAAGTGCATAGAAAGAGATTAGGTTATCTGAGGATGCAATACAAATGTACAATTATTATTATTATTATTGACAGCTTGCCGAGTAATTGTATCCCTACAATTCAACCTATAAAAATATAAATCAACCTATAATTGGAGTTCCTTGACATTCTCAACACCGATCTTATGCGCTATGAACGGCCATACATCATGCACAACCATAAATGATCTTAATTTTCTGCTTATACTTTTGCTGAACACGTTCAGCCAAAAATGTGCATTATAGGCATATCTACCACTAAGACATCTACAGCCAGATCCAAACATCTGGTATTAACAGCAAGGATCAGCAATCACCAGTTTGACAAAATCCATCGCCAAAGTATGACTACTTAGTTTTGTCAGCATGCAATCAAGGGAACATCTAAATTTATCAAGGCAGCTAAAAGATGACAGTCCTGATCTGGTAGATGTCTAGGAAAAAGAGACAGGTTAGGATCCAGTCAAAATGAGCTCACCGTTGAACTGCTGGCAGGATGTATACAGCAATAAAAAACCCAAAGAGATATAGAATAACATTTTTATTTTTATTTTATTTATCTTTATATACTGTGCCTTTTTACAGAGTTGAAACCTGCGACCTCATGAACCAGAAGTAGGAATCACACAAACTCACCATCTACTGATGACCATTGGTCTACCCACCAAGCAAATTTAGGTGCTCTAAAAACATCGAATATAACCAAAGCACGAAGCTGGACACAGGCTTTCCGAATCACGTTAACATATTGGCTCCAGACCAACGACACAACGAGCCAAGCATTTGGGTAACTTAAAATCCTACACCAGAGGTCGTGGATTCAACTACCCCGGCACAGTCCACATATTTTTTAGAGTTGCTACATGCAACGTCGTTCAGCAAGCCGCTGCCGAGCCCCAGGGGGAGGACGGCCCCCTTTTATAAGCATCGTATAAAACCATTATGAAAATGTATATCTCGGGGCTACGGCAGCTCAACTGAACCTGGCACCTGATAAGCTGGCCGTACGCTTTGTAACGTGAAATGATCAAATATGCTCCTAGATTACAAGATTCAGCAACAAAATATATGATTACGACAGGACTTAGCCACTTCAAAGGTATGTCTAGGCTTCGAAAGTACTTGTGCACGTACATTAACAGATACACCGGAAGCATATATAGGTGCGCAGTAACTGGTCGGTGCCTACACTCGGCATGCATGGCCGTGCATAATACTAATACTAATAATAACAACAACAACAATAATAATAATGATAACGCACAGCGGTAAAGCGTCTACCGACCTTATGACAGCAACTCAAGACATCTCTGAATTTTGGAGAGGCTGTGTAATAAAAAATAGTGACGACTTGGTTTTCAGCGAGAGTCCGAGCGCTCAAAACGTTCAGTGACAAGTCGTCGGTGCCGCATTCGATGAATGAGCCGTGGACATCGAACACGTCGTCGATGCTTTGTCCATTACCCATAACGCCAGGCAAAATGCTGAGATGCGATTCAGGCTTCCTGCTGTTTCAATAAGTTCTGCTTCAATTAAGACATGTTGCGCGCGAGAAAACACCTGAATCCACGAGGCGATGACTGACCAGGACAGCAACTGAGGAAGAAACCTCGGGAGACGCGACTGAGATAAATGATAATATTGGGTTCGTTCGAACCGCAGGCTCGACGGGACTAGGGGCTGCTTATATGATTGTCATCATCCGTTCATGCACACCTTGAGAAAAATGTCAGTCGAACTTCAATGGACACTGCTGAGAACGACAGATTCAAGTATTCGTACTTGCGCTGGCTAGTGGCCGTACGGTCGGAGTTAGTGACTCCCCAGAACCACGCCCCCTGCATCTCTGACCTCAGAGCGAGAGATTTTAAAAATTAGTTAAATATAAGCAAAAAAAATCAAAAATAGAAAATTAATTCATACATCTGTTATACAATTTATTAATTTATAACGGCAGAATGTCTTCAAAATGCGCGGTAATAGTTCAGCCTGTACCGCGAAGGCGCAGGATACAGCGACGCTAGTCTCTGCTAGACGGCAGAGAATGATGGTGAGAATATCGCACAGCTCGGACAAAGCTAACAGCTCGAGACTAACTTTGAATATCTCTAAAATCACTCAGAACTACAATCTCCGGGGCTCTCTTTTGTAAAGTAACGAGGGTCCTGTACATTCCTCAGCTAACGACACTGGCGGCTCCTTATTACAGAAACCGCTCAGGTACGAACCGCAAATAATAATAGTAATAATAATAATAATAATAATAATAATGCACTTGATAAAGCGCCATCAGAGAATTCAATCTCTTTCTAGGCACTTTACATTCGCTGCAAAGGGAAATGCGATTGAATGGTGAGTAATATCGCGCTTGATAAACAAATGACCTCCGTTGGCAGAAAGCAGATACCGGAGCTCACCACGACGGGCCAATTTTCATGCGTCTATCTGCGATATAAGTGAATCTCTCTTTATTACCGTCCGATTCCCACCGGCAACAGCTTATCTGTTTTGGCAGCCTCGAAATATCTCGGCTGGGACGAGAAGCATTAGTAGAATATTCGTTGCCTCGGCACAGTTTCGTCGCCGCCACTTTATTTCTCCGCGGGTTCTTAGTTGGCCTCGGGGAGCTGATTTCTAGCTAACTGTATAGTAAACGACGGACAGCGCTAGCAATTTAAAGCGAAGAAAGCGCGGGTCTGACGTAGATTTTGTCACGGAGGATTTCCCTGGTCGTATTTTTAGCAGCACTTGGCTGCTGCTGATTGCCTGAGTAGTTACAGCACGAGGCCAATAAGTGCACTGCGTCTCACGAAAGCGCAAGCGTAAACATGATTGGACAAACGGAGTCTAGCTTTATTCCTATCGCGACGTTTAAAACTGGTACACTCAGTCGCAAAAAATCCTTGCAGTATGGCCACCGCTGCTGCGGCTGTAAATTCGTTTGGGTGGTAGTAGGGTTTAATGACGTCACTGAGCCTGAAGCTAACTGAAAAGGTTGGCTTCCGGTGCAGGCCGAACACTCACTCCGCCTCAGCCGCCTGTCGATATTGCTCTTCAGTCGTCGTTCTATGAGGTTTGAATCGGGCGAGTGGCTGCGTCACATCATCAGCACCGAATAAAAGGATTCGTCGAAAATTACTTTACTCAAGTTGTCATCGGTCGAGGAAGTTAAATTTCAGTGATCAAATGTTGTTCTTAGGGTTCGTTACATTCCAGCAACATAACGTACTCATGCGCTCTGCCAGCCCTGTGAAATAGTGTCGTTCACGCGGTATGACCTTTCACCTCTTAGACGGCCGTCTCTGTAGCGGCCGTACACACACGATATAGGGCCCACGGAGAACTCAATCTCTTGCTAGGCACTTCACATTTGCGGCAAAAGAAGCACGATCGAATGGTTAGTGGTAGCATGCTCAATGACAACAAGCATAGCATGGTTAGAGGTGTCGTGCACAGGGTCAGCATGCAAACGTGGTTAGCGGCAGCACGCACAAGAACAGTCAGCACGAGTAAGCACACGAAGAACGAATCGCAAGGACCCACTAAATGCTGTGATACATGGCTGCTGTTGAACGCCTGTAACTGTCTGATATTGTCAGATAGACTTGTTTACGTTATGGACACGGACTTGATGTGATCGACGAGGAGCTGCCATGCTTCTGCTATTGTTGGTGACCTGCGTGCATTGGTGCAACTCATAAAAGAAGCTGCCGTAAATATAAGGTTCAGGCGTCGTCAGTATACTTCGGGCAACGGCTGAGCCTTGCACCGTTACGAGAGCTGCGCTTGCGGCCTAGTTCTGACAGGTCGTGGAAGTCGCAAGCCACGCTTGTAACAACCTGTCTTAAGAGTTTCTTCTAATTATAAACAAGCGAAGTGCGGTTAAGATCTTCAGCATTTTATGCGATAATAGGCTCGGAAATCAATCACTGCTTGCTGTGGTGGAGCCAAGATTTTCATCTGGGGGGGGCAATACCCGCCGATTTTTACGCAGGGGGCAAGACCTGCAGGATTTTCATTTGGGGAGAGGGGGCAAGACCCGCAATTAATGAAGAATTACAGCGTAAAGTCACACAGCGTTTGTTCAACTCGAACTCACCAGTTGCTCCTGTTGCGTTCGCCTGAGGCTTCTGCTGTTGTAACTGGCAAAGCGCCTGACACTACTGTAAATAAAATAAATAAATGCTAGCTGATTTAACAGCCTCTTTTTGTATAGCGACAGAAGAGCCTTTACGGCTATCACCACCGCTTGCAATGGCGATAAAGGATCGCGAACCGCAGGATTCGAACTCATGACCTCGGGGCCGAGGTTCTGAAAAGCAACCGCCTTACCTAGTGAGCCATTACGGCTCATACATGCCTCAGCTGTGGCCAATAGTTAAGCCGTTAAAGCAGCGCAGCGTCAGGCCGCTAATGCAGATTATATTTCGCGTCGTCTGCTGCAATCGATTGGGCTCTCACGTACGTGCCCGTTGAGAGCAATAAAGGAGAGTCTCGTTTACCGTGAACGTGCGCCCGCTGTGCCTCCGTGAGACTCCAACAAGAACAGCCGCCGCCGGAGCCACGGTTATACAACACTCATCGAGTGGAGTTAGGACATAATTTCGTCGATGATGACGGCGGGAGGGGGACGGACGTAGGAATAGGGGCGGCCCAGATCCTTGCCCCGTTTTGGAGCGGGGGGGGGCCCCCGGGGGCGGGAGGAGAGACTAATGCCCCCTGCCCCGCCCATCTCCTGGCTCCGCCAGTGGCTGCTTGCTTGACTACCAATGCTGCGACGTTGCTAAAACTAAGGCGATTATCACTCGAGACATTTATCGTGGTGGGCGGGTATTCTTTCGGACCGCCGGAAGTTACCAGTCTTAGCACTGAAGCCGAGCTCACCGAAGGTGCACGGACCTCGAGAGTCTTCGAGAGTCCTGGGAGCTAGGTAATCTTGGAGCCTGTGGTCAAGCTCGACTCCATGGCATTGCTAGGGTCTTTATTCCGCAACACAAACGACGAGAACGGATGACGTCATAACGTACGGGTTATAAGCTGCCTCGCAGAAGTTTCACCAACGCAGCTATGACATCCTGTCTCGACTTTTGTAACTCGTTGCTTGTTGGTCTCCCTGCGTGTGCAATCAGGTGCCTACAGCTGGTGCAGAACTCTACTGTTATGCTTGTCTATCATGAGCGTTGTAGCTGCGCCACGTTAGACCACTTTTCGCCGACCTGCAATGGCTCCCAGTCAAGCAGAGCATCGACTTCAAGGTTCTGTCACTCACTTTTAGGTCGCTTCATTCTTTGGCTCCAGCCTACCTATCAGATCTATTCCCTCATCAGGCTAAGCATCATTCCACCTGCCTTTCGGAATCTAGCTGTTTAACTATACCTCATACAAACCTCAAATCCTTTGGAGATCGCCCCCTTATTTCGCATGCTCCCACAGCCTGGAACTCACTACCGACGCACGTTATAAAGTCCCCTAACATGACATTTAAAAACAAGATGAAAACGAACCTGTTCAATACAGCATTTGGTGGGTCTTTGTGGCTTATTCTTCGTCTGCATACACGTACCTGCTTACACCGTACCTGCCACGTACGGATGTTACTATCAACATAATTTAGTAATACTTTCTATACAGCATCTGTGAAGTGCATCGAAAGAGATTCAGTTCTCTTAGGGCGCTATACAAATGGATTATTATTATTATCAACCTAGTGAGCCAGATTTGGTGAGTCGCACACACGCGACTACCAGTGGGAGACTACCTCGCCGGTCGTACCACTACATTTCCGCTACGACCGTTTCGGAAGGATCCTGAAAATGCTGTGTGTAGCAGGTGCTTTTGCAACTTCTTTTTAAATGTTAAGTAATGGGATGTCGTGACTTCAGTCCCGAGTGAGTTACAGGCCTCAGAAGCATAGGAACGCAAGGCGTGGTCTCCAAAGGATTGGTTGTTTGGTTCGAGGCGAATACAAACGACTCAAGCCAGAAGAGATTGGGGGTGGTGGTGGTGGTACGATACCTAGCCTTATTGGGGTGTAGTTCTGATAGGTAGGCTGGAGCCAGAGCAATGGAGGGACCTAAAAAGTGAATAACGAAATCTTAAAGGCCATACGTTGCTTGGTAGGAAGCCAGTGCAGGTCGGCGAGTTGTGGCGAATTATGGCAACTGCAACGCCCGAGACAGAAATGCCTCCTGGCTGCAGAGATTTTTGCACCAGCTGTCGGCGCCTTCTTGCAAGGTCACTCACTATTCAGGTCTCTTCTTTTAAGAGCTTAAACGGTTTAATGAATTCGTCAATGAATCTCTAAGGCGCTAGGCCCTTTAGTGCACGTGACACTCGCACGCAGCAGCAGCTGCTGCAGTTATATAGTGCAACTTTTCGCCGCTCTACCACGTATTAGCGTTCAATGTCAAGGTCGATCATCTACTATAAATCCGCCAGTTCCTGCCCACCGTCGGCTAGACAGAGAACACGCTAAACTACTTACCATGAACAGACGCAGCCTCAGCTTCAGATGACTCGCAGGTAATCGGGTCTTAAGCGAACGGCAATCTCCGCCTCCTCCCGAGTTGAGGATTAGATTGACCGGTAATCTCATCCTCTTCCTCCCGAGTTGAGGATTAGATTGAGAAAAATCTCGACTGAGAATTTTTCAGTAATCCGTCCTCAGCTGACGCACGCTGTAGGAGCATCATTCTCAGTACCTCCATTCTCTTGCTCCAGCCGATCCACCAATCAGAACTGCCCCCCCCAAAATAGGCTACGCGTCGTACCACCCACTTTTGTGAGACTCAGGTACCCTCGAACCAACCTCAAATGCTTTTGGAGACCGTTGTTCGCATTACCCTAAAGCCTGGTCCCCAGTCCCGACTGAGCTCGCATCCACTGACTTGAGGACATTAAAAAAAATAATAAAAATCCACCGCTTCCTCACAGCATTTACAGGGTCCGGGTGAACTGTGCCGGCGAGTGCCGACACTGTGCATTTTATCACTAGCCATATTGACACGCTACTTAAAAAGCATATGTTAAGGGCCTAGAATGAAATTTGGTCTCTGGGGGACTATGTTAGCGTGTTTATTATCATTATCATATTTATATATTCAGCGAGTAACTCTCAGTCCTAAGGATATTTAAGAGAGAGAGAGAGAGAGAGAGAGAGAGAGAGAGAGAGAGAGAGAGAGAGAGAGAGAGAGAGAGAGAGAGAGAGAGAGAGAGAGAGCCCATGAAATTTGCTGCATCTATTCACACAGGGAAACTGGAACAGCTTTCTCCGAAGGCTCATCGCTGAATGCCAGATCTTAGCCCCCATAGATGTCTCTATTATTCATGCTCTGGGTGATTCCCTGAAAGCCAGTCGTAAATCCCCTTCCGAGACTGAATGAGGACATAATGACACGTCGACTTTGGTAAGCCAACATTGCGACAGTGGTAAACGCCATTTTAGAGGCCTGCAGGTTATGCCGGCAGGTTTCCGATTGGTGAACAGTGAGCGTTGTTCCGACTGGTGAATAGCGAGTGTTTGTGATTTTCCTGCTTTCGTAGTTCCAGCTTTAAGGTGAATCGAGTTTGTGCTTTCCTAAATGCAGCCAGGTAGGTTTTTCGATTGTGGCAGAGTCCTACGAATTTCTGTGAGTCTTGTTATCGTTAAAACCGAGTCCAATACTTTGGGCAAGTGTGAATTTCGATGCTACCGACATAGACAGCAATATACTAAATGAACTCGGGAGGCCAACTGCTACACAGTTGGTCTCACTTAAGATTGTGCTCGGTGAGAACTTGTTGCACGTCACTCACTATAGATGACCGTATTTAATAAACTAAAATGAACGAATCAGATGCGGAAAGCAGCACCAAACCATTGAATGGCAAGTCAACTAAAAAGAAACCGCTCATAAAGCTAGCACGTAACTTATGCAAGCACACAAGTCGCCAATGCTCAGGACACGATGCGCTACCCTCACGGCAAGGTTCTGTTCGTCACGGTGGCAGAGCACCGACGAATGCAGTCCAATGGCTCCGAGGTGAACGGCCGCGAAACTATCGGACTAGTGGGCATGTGCGTACGCAGCAGCAGCTTGTGCGAAATCTGGGAAGAAAATCGGAGCCAGAGCGACTACTGACTACGGCCGCAACCAGGGCGTTGTTTCCGCCAGTTTTAGCTTCATCAACCGAAAAGCTTAACGAGATAATCGAAATGCAATCGAAGACGAACGAACGTGGCCACGGTTGCCGAACGAACGGGCACCGCCGCCTGTCTCGTCGGCGAGCGAGCGCCGGTCTCTTCTTCCTAAAAGTGCGGCGGCGCCATGTAGCGGCGCCGGATCGGCTCAGCGGCGGCCCGGGCTTAATCACGCGTCGCTCACCGCAAGAGCTCAGTCGACCGGCGAGGAGCCGCTCGTCGTGCCCAGCGAAGCGTCGTCGAATCCGGCCAGCGCGTCGAACCCGGTTGCGCAGCACTTGCTGCCGGCCACTCGGCAGCCGTAGGCGATGGCGTCGCTCACCGACCGGCCTCGGCTCAGGGCCAGCACCGAGGCGGCCGTAAACGTGTCGCCCGCTCCCAGCGTGTCCACGACTCGGGCGGGCGCGAAGGCGGGGCACGAGTGGCACTCCGAGGCGGAGCCGGCCTCCTGAGCGGCCGCCCCGCGGTCGCCCCAGGCGCAGATGACCGCTGCGCCGGGGCGCAGCAGCGGCGCCAGGCCCTTCACGGCCGACGTCATGTCCGCGTAGCCCAACAGCGCGGCCAGCTCCTTGCCGACGAACACGCAGTCTGCGGCGCCCACGAGCGCCAGCAGCGATCGGCGAGGCTTCTCCAGCTCGACGGAAGTGCGCAAACGCCGGCAGCCGGCTTCCGGCGCCGCCGCTGCGTGCGCAGCATTGTAATCGTCGACCGCGCGCAGCTCATTCGCGGTGTCGTCCTCGTTGTAGCGCGCCTCGAAGTGCACCCAGCTGTACTGACTCAGGTCGAGGCTCGCCGATCGGAACTCGTCGTAGCTCAGCTCGGGCAGGCCGCCGCGGTGGTGCAGCAGCGTGCGAGAGCCACTCTCGGCGCTCACGACGGCCACGGTCAGCGGCGTCGGGAAGTCGTCCGCCCGCACCACGTGCTCGCACGCGACGCCGTAGCGCTCGAAGTCGGCCAGCAGGAAGCCAGCGTCGGCGGCGTCTCGGCAGCCGATTTTCCCCATGAATTCGCACGGTGCGCCCAGCAGCGCCAGCACGGTGCAGTTGTTGGAGGCGTTGCCGCCGCGCGCCCGCCGCCGAGAGAGCACCCTGGTCGAGCCGTCTTCCGGCGGATAGCTGCTGACCGTCAAAATGTCGTCAATGCATACCAGTCCGACGCAAAGTATTCGCTTGGCCGGCAACTCGCAGGAGGTGGCCATGACACCCTGTGCGGCACGCAAGGTACCGGATGTGTCGGCCTCCACGCGTGCCCTTTGACCGGTCGCGCCCCCTTTGAGTGGGCGGATCGCAGCATAGACAATGTAGGCAGGTCACATGGTGAGTCAGCCTTTTAATGGTTACGCCCATAGACAAACGTATGTGCTGAGGCCTTAATCACGCAAGAAAGATGCTGGTTGGGTGCAGAAGGCTCGGGCCAGTGGTGGAGCCGGGCGGCGGGAAGGATGCATTTGTAGCTCACTTTTAGCAGGTCCCTTCACTTTTTGGCTCCAGCCTTTGTATAATATCTGCTCCCTCAACAGGCTAAGCGTCGTACCACCCTCTTTTCGGAATCTAACTGTTTACCTCTACTTTGGACAAACCTCAAATCCCTTGGAGACCATGCATTTAGTTCATATGGTCCCAAAGCCTGGAACTCACTCCAAACTTGCGTCAAGACATCCCCTGACTTGACCACATTTAAAAAGAAATTAAAAACGCACCTATTTAGGACAACATTTAGTGGGTCCTTGTGATTCGACCTTTATGTGCTTATGCGTGCTGTGCATGTGCGACACTGTGCATGCTGCCACTAACCACACTTTGCATGCTGACCCTGTGCATGTCACCCCTAACCATGTTGTTCATGTTGTTTATCGAGCATGCTACCACTAATCATTCGATCGCCTTTCCTTTGCAGCAAATGTGATGCGCCTAGAAAGAGATTTAGTTATGTGAGGGCGCTTTATCAAGTGTATTATTATTATTATTATTATTATTTGCCCCACTACAGCAGGACAGCGAGCTGGGCCGCCCCTTATGCCCCTCGAGACCGTCGCCAGTGAAGAAATCATGCTTTAATTCCTCTAAATGAGCAACCACCGAGTTCGTGTATGTTAAACACTGTGATTTTACGCTGTAATTTTTTATCAATTCCGTGTCTGGACCGCCTACTTGAAATCCTGCGGATCTTGATCCATACATGAAAGTTTTACTGGTCTTTCCCAGCCCTCCAAGACTAAAATCCTGGGTCTGCCACTGGTTTGGGCCACAGGCACAGCCTGTTCATGAGACACTACCATGATTCGGATAGCGTGTGGCCTGCTCAGAAAATGGTAGGAAGCTACCTCGGGTCGCAGGAAATTTAAAGGGTCAACTGTGAAGTTCAAGCTTTTTTGCAGTGGCAAGCTCGAGATAGTCTATCGCACGGGCACCCGCACCCAAAACTGTACCGACCCGCAATCGAGCAATTCCAGCGGTGTTGTCGGCACCTGGTGCAGTTTTGTTTGTTTCTGTCTTTTTGTACCTGTATTATGTTATGACTTTATTGAAACGTTAGAGAGATATATCAATCGGAGTACGACAGTCCTAATAATATTAGCGGTTTCTCTATTACAGCCAGTAGCAACCATATGTTTTATCCGTAATAACTAGTCAGCTGTACTGTGGGCTACGAGCCTGACGGCTGTACTCCGGGCTTCGTACCAGCGAGCTATGCTCTGCGACTGATTATGTACACTAGTGCCTCTCTATGGCTACAAAGTAAACTGGTCTACGTTAACGACATAGATTTGCATGCACACTCTTTATTGCTACGCGACAAGTACACGGTCATAGCCCAGGAGGTAAGGTGGTCGCTCTTCGTGTGACCCAGGTCGTGGGTTCGAGTCATGCATCTGGCGATCTTTTATTGTCCAGTGCAAGTGCTGATGATAGACGTAAAGGTTTTTCTGCTGATATATAAATGAGGCTGTTAAATCAGCTTATCAAATATATATATATATATATATATATATATATATTTATTCATAAGTATATAATTAATTTGCATAGTGCCCCAAGAGAAATTAGTCTCTACCCAGGCACTTTGCACATGCCTCAAAGTTTGAGTCCTCGCCACCGGGTGAGAGCTTGACCTATATCTACAACCCGTATCTGCGTGCATTCAAGCAGCATATGTGAATAGCTAGCCTGCTTTGAGGGCCCAACTTCACAGGTATTTGTGATGAGTGGAAAACCTGTAGCCATTTAGCAATTCCCTTAGGCTAGTCTCATTGCTTGTGTCTATATTGGTGATCATTGTGCCGAAGAATGCCTCCCGATCCTGATAGTTATCGATCATGCACTGTCCAAGAAAATGAGAGTCTAATGAGTCTAAAATGAGAGTGTAAGAGCTGAGATGGCAGCTTGCTTAGCAGAAACTGGAGACAGGAGAATCTCCAGCTCAACCTCAGTGGAACAAGTAAAACAATGCTAACTAAATCTAACTCTAAGCGACGTAGATCAGTGCAGTGCTGAACTTGATCAAAGTGTGTGAACAATTCGTAGGCCAATAGTCAAGTTATAACATTCAATGCTAGTGAGGGGCGGATTGAATTATGGCGGAGGTTTAGTGAGAGCATCGGTGCTCTGGGTGCAGATAAACGATATTTGAAGCGTGGTTAGCGGCAGCGATTTAATGGAAGCACAAGGAAACACTATAGGCAGCTGGGAAGTTGGAGTTTCGCATTTTATCTTATTTCATTTATATTTTATTTTATTTTTACGAGAGGATAGTACTGAATAGTAATTCTCAGGTTTTTTCCTGGTGCCCTAAACTTGATTAAAGCTATGATGAACGAAGTGGGCGTTCTTTTTGTGCCAGCTATTAGCACTTGGGACTCGTGACTTCTGTGGCTAATTTCAAAACTGCTACTGAATAAACTGCTGAGGTGATGGACTGCTGCTCTAATGCTGGACAAGCTTCATTATTACTCTGCAATAATGTCGCTGATTGTGTCTGTACTATGATTCAAACTACCGTGACAAACTCTCGTTACATGCCGATGAATGTCCACGTTTCGGCGATATGCTATGAAATTATATAACTTCTTATCGCATGTCAGTGTTTTATAATGACAGAAGAGACTACTCGTTTATGTCGCAAGTTTTTCCGATAGACAATCTCTCTTGGTACTTTCATTGACTCGGTGAGCATCTCGTAGTCGATTATTGTGGAATTTACACGGTTCTTAATCTAGGGGCAAGTTGCTTGTATTTCGTGACCCTGGTCGTGGGTTCGAGCCATTCAGCAGACAATCATTTATTGCCAACTGCAAGCGGTATAGTCAGCCAAGCTCTTGTGCAGCTAAAAAAGGATACGATTGTATCAGCTATGCTTTAGTTCACTTTTAATTTTAACTGGTGTAGCTTAATTCTGAAAAATCAAATAGCGATTGCCTCGTGCAAGCTTTCGTAATATTATGTTAACGCTTTGCTGATTCGTCTACACTACCTGTCAGCTACTGAATTAGCGACGACAGGCACTGAGGCTTGGTGTGCATTACCAAAAGGATGTTTCGCTTTGCATACATACTTAGTTTTCATTTTCCTGCACGAATTTTGCAATGGATAGAAGTTCGGAATAACAAAAGAGCTCGTATGCTCGTGAATTATGAACTGTTGTGCTCTTTGTAAGGTCAGCTGCAAGCAATAAGTTAGGAAGTGGTGCCAGCAGGCGTGCATGTTGAAAATAATGTGGCAATACATTAACAATAATGGATTTTTTATAGCACCTACAGAGAACTCAATCTCTTTCTGGGTAATAATTTAGTTGGCTAGTCACGTAAATTTAGGTGCTTTCGCCTATTACTTACAGATAGGAGATCGACGAGTAGTTTGAGACCACTCCTGTCATGGACCAAACGATCAAGCTGCTGCTGTTCACCGGGACCGGCATGACATAAGACGGACTCAGGTTTGTACAGTCGAAATAGTTGACGGCATATGAAGGAAAATTTCTCCTGAAGCAGCAGTCTAGCCACGCATTGTTGATGCATTGAAAAAACAAATTTCCACTTCGATGAGTTGCAGTGCAATGCAAGTCAATAGTTCTCACATACATTCTGAGAATCTGCTGCATTAACAAGAGACAAGTACAACATTAATGCGAAGGAGAGACACGAGCATATGTATATTTCAGCATCAATCGCACGAATTTGCCCACGAAGCAACGGTCGCTCGGCCATTGGCTTCTGGCAGGGTCATAGCAGACAACAGCGGGTTCGGTGGCTGACCAGTTTCTGCTGCCAGAAAGCCGGTACCAAAAGCGCAGAATCTTAGTTTTCGCGTCGCCGATGCAGCTGAGGCAGTTTAAAGGTCGCAAACCTGGTCACTTCCTCTCTCTAATTGGCACACAGTGCGTTATCCGACTGAGAACTCACCTTCCGAGTGACCTGTTCCTTGCGAACAATCGGCAGAGCAATATCCAGGAACCTCAGGCCGCAGGTATGGACAACGAGACTTGAAAAACTTGGCGCCGGAAAATCTACATCCAAATGTTAGGGCTTTATTGCTGTCGCAAGAAAATATTCTATATTCTGAGACAGTATACAGACAGGCCTAGTTAAATTATCTAGCACCCACTAGAGTTATGCGATAGTACCTTGAGAGTGAGCCCAAATATTGTGAATATTAACTTTGGTGTTTGTTTGTTACCTGATGATCTTGTTCAAACAGATATATCTTGCAGGATCATGGATGTTAACTCCAAGATGTCACTCCAACTGTTCCGACAATCGTCCATAGTCAGAGCACTGCCGCTTGGGTCGGTCCTGACACGTGACGAGTGCATAGACTCTTGTAGAGGGTAAATCACCAATCAAGCTGGCATATGCAAAGCTACACATCGAGGCCATGGCTAGGAGAGCTCTATCGCAGAGCATATGTTGCTTCGGTGAAGAAATATGTGCTCTAAGATTACTGCACACCTGCTTACGCTTATATGTCCAAGTTCTTGTCAGGGTATGTGCAGGGCTGGGGCTTAGAGCCGAGCCCGACATTGCGTGGTCATTAACTTCAAACACGCCGCGATCCAGGGATGCTAACAGGTGCTCGGAAAACATATGAATTTGCAAGGTCCGTTCTTTCTAATGAATCTTACTGTGACTATAAATTATATTACTTAATCTTGACAGTGCGAGTGTTCATTTTTCCGGTTACTTCTCTCACATAAGACAGAGCTCGAGGAAAGTGCAGGCAGTAGTAAGTGCAGGCAGCAGGAGACCTGACCAATGTTTTGGTAGGTGCCCATTTTTTTAAAAAGAAATAGCGGATAGCCTAGCCGTTTTAGCAGTTGACTAGGTGAAATCTGATGCCTATAACACGCCATCTGACGTTGCTTCGCGTTTTACGAGAGGCAGCGATGCATTGTGGGACTCACTTTGCAAGGTTTTTCTGCTGCAGGCTCATGATGGATTACAGTATCTGTAGGTTGATCTACCATGCGGAATCCACGAGCATGAGTTATTGTAATTCAATGCATACTTTGGCGCGACATATGTAGCTGCACGTGGCAGGTCGGTGGCGATGTCGGACGACGAGATTAAGATTGTATGCTTCACCTTTTGATGCCGAAACTTGAATGCTCATGGCAGTACCATAGCCAACGAGGCACGTACAGACGGTGGGTGCAAGGTACGGAGCAGCAAACTTATATTTATGACATTTACTTCCATTTACGACAGGGCAAATTCCAGAGGCTGTGGAGCCACAATGCACATCGGACGGTGCTGGCACACTGCACGCCAGGCGATGCAGGCACAATGCTTGAAGCAGCCGCAGCTGCCCACGGTATGCACTGCTTTGGCTGCCCGACACTAATGCTGCAGACGTAGATCTGATGGCCATTACAAGTTATATGCGGACGTCATGACGCTAATATGTGATTTTTTATACTCCGGCGAAGTTAAGGCAGGAATAAATAGACATTTTATTCCAAAATATATGCATGGAAATTACCAAGGAGTTATTAGATTATTGACTTTTGGAAGGCCTGCTACTCCTGTCATGCTCGAGCTAAATGTACACGGCGTCTGACCATTGCTTGTTTATGGCCTCTGTTTGGCAAGAGAGCTACTGCTGGCTCAATTTGAAGTCTATTAATCAAGGTGGAAAATAACAAGAAAGATAGAAGTAAAACATTAATCAACGGCATTGACGTTATCCGGTGTAGCAGCAAATTGCAGCTCGATGCAATAGCAATATTAACCGCTTGCACACAAATTCCCGAGATGGCTAGATATCGTCATAACTTTATGTGGTTCCCATGTACTAGCACAGTACTTGAAGGTGGAAAAGGGTGAACCAAATCATGCACGCACCTGAAAATATGTTCAGTTAGAAACCTTGAGGTCGAAGCGTTTAAGTATGAATCTGATGCAGCATGACTGTGAATATGGCTGCAAAGCTAGTCTACAAGTCCCAGCGGTTTGAGCACGTGTCTCCTTTGCTAAAAGAGCTAGGATGGATGCCGGTTGAGCAACGGATACAGAGCAAAAAGCTTACGCTGACCCACAAGGCCCGCAACGGCTTGGCTCCTTCGTAACTAGCTGAACTGCTGCACCAGTTTCAGCCTGTTCGCGCCCTCAGGTCCCGTGTCGACAATAAATTAGCTGTTCCATTCCTCCGCTTAAAGATTGTTGGCGACAGAAGATTGATCTCTGCAGGTCCTCGACTGTGGAACTCGCTTCTACAATTCTTAGGCAACGACAACTACTCTCATGCTGCCGACTATGGCTCATCCTTTTCAGGCTGTCCTGAGCTGCTACTTCCATGCTACTCATTACCTCAACAGCTCTCCTGACTCTGCTACGCTTCCCATTTTCTCTTTGTTGCGTGAGACGAAGTCTGTTGTCTAACGAATGCGTACCGAAAGCCGCTTAGGCTGTGAGTGCGCTATACAAAACTCTCCTGCGTCACACCCACATAATCTTTATGAATTTGTGGAGTTACAGACGGAGATAAATTACACTACATTACATTAAGTAACGCATAGCCTACTGAGCAATTGTCTGATAGTACCCTATGAATGAAAGTCTATGCTTTACAACCGGCGGTAAGAGAGGCAACCAGCAAGAGTTAATAGCAACCCAGGTATCGTGCTAAGACAAGCATGAAAAAGCACTCGTTGCGCGCCAAGATAGTCAGAGAAATAGCATTCTTTAGCCATCAATCAGTCAGATCACAGGCTTGAAAAAATATAGCTAAGTGATATATTAATGTTAAAATTTTTGGTATCGCAAAAAGTTAGCAGGGCATGACATACTCGTCCTTCGTTCACTAAGCCGTCATGGACTCTATGGATGAGAAAGTTTAAACTAGGAAAATTCCCAACGGCGAACTGTGCACATTCTATCTAACGTTTGCATGCACTATCTACACTCGTCCTTAAACACAATCTCGCTGTACAGCGAGACGCATAGTATAAATAGTCTAAAACTAAAACTCTCCAACTAAAATTGGCTAGATTTATTTTAGTTATTCCACTAGCTATTCAGTCTTTTCGCCCGTTCTAGATGCCAAATTCATATTAAATGCTAAGCGATGTAAATATAATACGTACATTCTAGTAGGCAACGATGGGTGTCAAAAAAGGGGTAGGGAATAATTCGCTAAATTGCACATCTAGCTGCAAATGAGCTCCAATAGTTTAAATTAAACTTTGAAATACTAGAAATTCAATGGAATAGGAACGATCTCCTTTTGCTTTAGCCCGGCGTGGTGACTGACCCATCCACTTGGGCCAGCTGAGTTAGACTATAGGAAAGCTACGAGAGCGATCCGGAGATCACAGGCTTCACATGCTCTTGTTAAGCGATGGACACGCATAAGTAGAATTGGCCCATGATTCTTCCCGAGGGGGCCGTACTGTAAATTTCATAGAAAATTAAAGATGGTCATCACCCCGCATGTTCCGAACACGAAATTCTATGCTGATGATGCACTGGCACTGACAAATAAATCTCATTAAATCAGATTTACATTCGTTTTAGAATTTGTACGTATAAAATTACCTCTGATAGTTAGGCTGGAGCAAGAAAATGGAGGCACCTAAAATGAGTGACCTAACCTTGAAGTCTATACGCTGTTTGGTGAGGGAGCCAGTGAAGGTCGGTGAGAAGTGGTGATTGTGATTGTGAGGATCATGTAAGAAAAGCCTTGCCACAGATTTTTGCACAAACTAAAAACTTCTGATTGCACATCTGCACAAAAACGCGTGATTATTTTAACTATTTCTGAACAAAAATTATTTCTGATTTTGGTGAGGTAAGTTTTGCTGTACATGTCATCAAACATCCTGAAGCTTCATTTTCTGCAACCATGGACATTTAAAACAAAACCTACCCAATCGAAATAAGAAATAATTGTAAGAATGAGGTAAACAAGCAGAACTGAACTCAAGTTTCAATTTTAACTCTGACAAGAAAATTAATGGTCAAGCTATGAAATTTGCAAGATGCAAAGCTACACTGAAAATGAAGCACTTTAAAATTCACAAGCATGCACCTCTCAATAAGCTTCACGCAGGTACCTCGATATACCAAGGTTTAACAAGTTGGGATGCAAGTATCATATAATAATAATAATAATAATTCACTTGATAAAGCGCCCTCAGAGAACCTAATCTCTTTCTAGGCGCTTTACATTTGCTGCAAAGGGAAATGCAATTGAATGGTAAGTAAAATCACGCTTGAAAAACAAATAAAATGAATAATATGGTTAGGGGTGACATGCACAGGGTCAGCATGCAAATGTGGTTACTGGCAGCATGCACAGTGTCAGCACGCATAAGCACATGAAGTACGAATCGCAGGGACCCACTAAATGCTGTCCTAAATAGGTGTGTTATGCTAAGATCGGTAAATCTTTTATCTGATATATATTTTGCTTCCGGTTTACATCCGGGTTAGTCAAGGTTTGCATAATCATTTTTTTCTTTTACGTTGAAATCGTCAGAACTGCCGATCCCATTTCTAAAACGTTTGTATTTTGAAAGATACCTCACACAAATATTAGATTGGCGGACCAAGTTAAAAGTATTTTCTTGACTTTTCCCATTAAGATAAAAAATACCGTATCTAACCACAAAAGGTAATTTAGACCTACGAATAACTTTTTCACATAATGGAAATCCACTTAGTAAAAAAAATCTTCAACCGTCTGAGTTTTCTTACATCTAAAATGAAGTACTTCCATTTTTATAAAATGTCATTCTATACTATAAAACAGAGGAACAGGAAGATAAGTATGGTCCAGAATCAAATGTAAGCTACATTTTCAAGTCTAGATCGAACAAAGTTCCTAGCTGTTTCTTTAATGAAGAAGTACGCCGAGCTGGTTTGGTCCAGCGCTTAAGGTGCTCGCCCCAACCAAGGCCTGGCTGAGGTCGTGGGCTCGAGCCCCGAGGCATATGTGAAGCGCCTGAATAGAGATTAAGTTCTCTTGGGGAGCTATACAAATGAATTATATAGTACATAATGAAAGCCATCAGGCTGAATGACATACTATATATGTCAACTGATAATGGATGTACATATTGCTTGATGGATGATGATATCAGATATTAAAAATCGAGGGCATTGGAAAGCAAAAAAAATTATTGAGAGAAGTAGCTCAAGCAAAAACTGACATTCACTCAAAAGTCTGTTGGAATAGCCAAATAAGGTAACAGTAGACCCTGGATCGGAGTTCAAATGTAAATTCAAGAAAGAAATGGAAAGACAAAGAACGCAGATAATAAAGCGACAAGCAAAAGAACGGTGCAGTAGTTAATTAAGAGAATGAATCAAACTATCGCAGGAAGAGCATTTATGCCTCAATATAAAAAAGAATTAGAAATCCCGAGTAAAGGAGATTACAGTATAAAAATATAGCGAATAGAAAACCTACAAAAATACTAAATTAATTGAATAATGAAATTACTAGAGAAATGGGAGAAGAATCAGCTAATGAAAATAAAAAGAAACAAAAATTAAGAAACCAAAATACTATAAAAAGGAAGAAAAGTAGGAGGAGCAATCAGAACTTGAAACAACCGTCAGATACTTGCCGGTAAAGCTGGTGAAGGAAAAGGTGAAAGAAGCTGGTGAAGGAAAAGGTGAAAGAAGCGCTACAAATCCACTGTGGAGTTTCACTAAACATAGGATAATTAGGAAAAACCTGATGAAAGATCAGCCTATTGAATATTTTATTGTTGACTTTGAAAGGAGCATTGTCAATTAGTAATTACAAACTAAAAACCGGAGTAGTTGCATTTAGAGAACTACCAGTTTCGTAAACGTCTTTTACTATATTGTCAAATTCATCCTTTGTAATAACTTTATTATGGGAAAGAGCGACGAGTATTTTAAAAATTAGCTTAAACGTATTTAAGCTTAAGAAATATCTTTTTTTTGTCAATTTGAGATAGCACACTTTTAATCTATAACAACATAGTTGATACACCTCCAAGCGCAGTGAAAATAGGCACTAGGTCATAATAAGTAGTAGGATAGGTGTTGACTATGGTAACTCCTAAAGTTATAAGAATATTGATAAATTGTGAAGAATACCTAACTTTAAGTAAACTAGTTAGACATGGCCTTATTTTAACAGTATTCGAGACTATGTAATCATTAGTATACCGTATCCTTAAATTTGACATCCCTAATATAATGATGTAAATAAGTAAATTAAATTATAAAAAAAACTAATATTTTCCATCCACTACTAGATTTCAACATAATGGGCTCTCGCGAGTCTCTGGAACACGCGTTTCCTAAAAGAAGGAACTTAAGACCTATGCACCTTTTGACCATGGACGATTGGCTTTTTTTGGGCGTCGCCGACGACAGCAGCTGCACTTGCGACACTTCTCGGACTAGCCATACTTGCACCGGTATTAGACAATTAGTAGCCACCTGAAATTCGACGCCAGCGATGGGTATGGCTGTGCGCAGCCGCTGCTATCTAAGGATAGACGACGCGTTCCCTCTCTCGGGCGCGTTCCCGTTTAGCGCGCACTCGGCGTCTTTCAAAGCGCGCTCCGCTGCCACCGTGCTGCTAGCTGCTGCCGTTCAACTTTAGCTGCTCGGTTCGCGTCGCTGATTCATTTGCACGAGTTGCGTGCGTGCGAGCGCCCACTCGCTGAGAATGGTGCCGCCGGCTTCGTGTGAGTAAGCTCGAGAATGCTCGCGAAATACACCGTAGGTGCAGCTGTCTCGTGTGTAGGACCGGGCAGCGAGTCCGATTTGCTTTGCTCTTACAAGAAGCCGGCGCGAGCCCGCGTCAGCGACGCCTCTAGAGAACGAAGGGGCGGCAGCGCCGAGCGCCCGAGCAGCGAACGCGACGCTGCTCGGGCGCTGGCTGAGAGGCGCGCCATTTGTCGGCGGATCCATCCCGCCAGTTCCGGGTCGGCGGAACGCTTGCCGGGCAAGCGCGTCCTGTGCGCAGCAGCCATTAGGGCCGGTCTTGGCTTTGTGGAAACCGGAGCTCACGGGAGATCTAATTTAACTGGGATTACAGGTTCGTCCACAAATTTCTTCCTGTGGCCTGAAATTTGACCTCTGCCGGCTCTTAGAAGTGCTGCAGCCCCTCTGTCGGGAGATTTTCAATCTGGTTTTGCAGTAATCGCTAGGAGCTGGTGCAGATGAAGGAAGCCTTTTTATAGCGCCCTAAGAGAACTTGACCTCTATCCAGGCGCTTCGTGTTTGCGGCACGGCTCGAGCCCACCGACAAAGACGACAACGGCGAGCATCTCGACCTTGATTGAGCGGCGAGCACCCTAAGCATTGGGCCAAACCAGTGCGACAGACTCGCATGCTGCACCAAAGAGTATTCAAAATGGCGCGACACTTCCTCTGAACGCAAGAGTGGCATGCAGCGCCGTTTATTTACTCCCCGTTGCGTGCTTAAAAAAGAGCCCCCCAAAAAAAGTGCCTTCACGAAGCAGCTCTCGGCCCGGCTAACCTTTGCCAGCTGACACTATTCATTCTTACTTTCATCGTCAGCAAAGGAGCGAGTCGTCATCGTCGATATATCGCTTCCGCCTTGCCCTCCGTGCCGGAAGTGTCGACCTTTGCCGCGTTCTATTCAGAGCAACTGAAGTCGCGCATGCAGAGAACGTGCGAAAGACGGAAACGGCCATGCCTCCGCCAGTCCCAAAGAGGCCACCGCAGTGAAAAACTTGTAGTCGCAACTAAATGTCACTTGCAGGAACCGACTACTGATATCGCCAGAGAGCAGCCTTCGCCGTCTACACAGGAAAGCTATAGACAGGCAGCCTCAGCAGCAGCCCAGCGCGACCGTGCCTGCTTCTACTAGACCTGTAAAAGGCAGTGGCAAGAAAGCTGTAGAAGGAAGCGATTCGCTGCACTGAAAGCAGACGGGCAGCTTGTACCTCCCAGGTACTAGCTAAGTACTCGCTGCTGCTGCTGCGGCTTCCACGTCCACCCACTCTTAGATGCGTTTACTCTCTGGCTTCTCATCTGACCCAAATAGTGCGGCTATGCCTCAAGACAAACCTCAAATCCCACAAAGATCGCGCCTTCGGTTAGTGTGACCCCAAAGCCTCTAATTCACTCCCGACTGCCGTCACTGCATGCCCTAACGTGAACAAATTTTAACAGAAACTGAAAAAATGCACCTTTTTATACATACAGCATTCGGCGGGTCAGCGTTAATTTTTTGCTAGCTTCCTTTAGCATGCAAACCCTGTTCATTTTATCAGTAACTACATTGACATGCTTTCATTAAAGCACGTGCAAAGTTAATAGAAAGAGATTCAGTCTGTACAGGCGTACATTGTTCTCATTAGCATTACAATGTAGTAGGCATTCCAAGTACTTGAGGCGTTTCTAGGGACTTTTGCTAATCATTTGCTACGCTATGGAATCCCAGGGTAATGTTTCGAAAACAGCCGTCATTTTCTTGGACTACGTAAACTCAGATTAGTCAAATAATATTGAACTCATCCCGACTGCACATATTTTGAATATCAGCGTTAATAGGAATACAATGGCATGCAGATAGCGCCCTAAAAGATGAATTGATGTCTTTCTAGGCACTTTCATGAGCTGGAAGGGAAGCATGTAAAGTAGCTCATTTACAGCATTGACAATTTCAGTAGGCACAAAACACGTCCGCTGAAATCGCGTCCAGTCGTTGTGCCCAGTAGGCCAAGCTTGCTCTCGTGCGGGAAGCCTTTGCATTTGCTTCTCCGGCAGCAGCTTCGTCCGCTCGCTCGAACGACATCCATAGGCCGTGCCGCTGTAATCAAGTTCAGGCCAGTCTTTGGCGAAAGGTTGCACTAACGCACAAATGGGAGACCGACGAAAAACGATGACCGACGAAAAAGTGACCGATGAGCTGGCAACACAGGGAAATTTCTTCCAGCTCGGCGCGTCTTGCGGCATTGGTGCCTCAGCATAATCGTAGCTCGACGTAAGTGCCTGACTGTGAAGGCCGACGCGGAGGCTTGATATCAATAACACACGTGATAAAGCGCCACTAGACTGAATTTCTCGCAGGAAGTTCTGTTGGTTATTCGTGCTGTATTTAAGCGCCTTACGTATTGGCTAGTGCCGACGGATGGCTGCATAAAACCTGTTCAATTTGCAGCACACTCTCTGGTTTTTCCGGGGTGTGGCCAATGAGCAGCAGCTTCGGATTTAGAGCTGGATAGTCCGCCGGCAAGTGGTGCTGCGCAACGGCACGAACTACCCAGAACTTCGGCTCTTCAAACTCGCGAGTCACGAGCGTCGAGCACCGATTGAGAGTGCGTTACGGTAAATGTCGGAAAATGCCGCCGCCGGCGGTTTTCGCAGACTGAGCCGTTCCTCTGCGCCTACTGCTGCTGCCCTTAGCACGGGACGAAGGCGCTTTTGAGCCGCCACTGGCGATACATTCTGCGTCCGTCCGTTTGATCGCACGCGTTCAATATCCCTCGTCCGAGCGGCGAATCGCAAACGATCGGCCGCATCCACTGCCACTCGCCGCCGCCGCCGCTGCGGCAGTGCCTACTGCAGCGATAGGACCTGCGGCGGCTATCCGTCCGATCGCTGCAGTGAGGCTGCGACAATTCCGTGCGACCAGTCGTCGCTCAGTTGTAACGAACCTTGTGCCAACTCCGCGCGCGTGCAGAGTTGATGCGGTAAGCTGCTGGCTGTTGACGACCATCGCGGGTTCGAATCCTGCGGTCCTTAATTGCTACCTGCAAGCGGTGGTGATAGCCGATTAGTCTCTTGTGCTGCTACACAAATGAGGCTTTTAAATGAGCTAATATTTATTATAGCATGAGCTCACTAAAGTGAAATCGAATGAAATTTTGTGGGTTAAACTGGATCATTGCTTGCTGTAATATGAAATAGAAATCTAATAGCTGTGCGAAGCTTTTTGTTGAAATGCAGCTGTATCGCAGTTTGACTACTCAGGAATGCCATTTGGGCCGGTCCGCCAGAAGCCATAGCCTGAGAATGCGAAAGGGAAATCCAATGAAATTTAGTAGGTAAACTTTGCACGGAGTTCTCCATAATTTGAGTCAAAACCACAATTGTGTGACTACTATGTGCACTAATGGCAGCTGTGTTGGCGTTTGAATCAGTAAATAAGCTGGCTGACCCGTGCCCTTTGAGGCACGAGAATGCCCGAGCCCAATTACATTAAATCTGGCAGCGAAACCTGAAACACCGTTCTGTATAATTTGAAATCAAAGCCACTGTGTTCTGACTATTATTGCTGAAATGACAGCTGCATCACAGTGTGCCACAGTTAATCGCGGGACCCGAATGTCTATGCTCAAAACATCAACGATCGACCTCAAAACAGTCGTAGGAGGTGATTACTACCAGGCTACCAGTCAAGCGACGAATCGACTTCAAGGTCTTGTCGCTAGCTTTTAGGTCACTTCATTCTTCGGCTCCAGCCTATCTCTCAGATTTACTCCCCCACCAGATCAAGCGTCGTGCCACCCGCTTTTTGGAATCCAACAGTTTACCAATACCTCTTACAAACTTCAAATCCTCTGGAGACCGTGCATTTAGCTCGCATGCTCCCAAAGCCTAGAACTCACTCCCGACTTGCGTCAGAACATCCCCTGACTTGACCACATTTAAAAAGAACTTAAAAACACACCTATTTAGGACAGCATTTTTTGGGTCCCTGTGATTCGTCCTTGGTGTGCTTATGCGTGCTGATACTGTGCATGCTGCCACTAACCATATTTGCATGCTGACTGACCACTCACCATTCGAACGCGCTTCCCTTTGCAGCAAATGTGAAGCGCCTAGAAAGAGATTGATTTCTCTGAGGGCGCTTTATCAAGTTAATTATTTTTATTAAAATTATTACCTTCATGCAATCGCATGCAACCTTAGCAGATAAGTACAAATAGGCAAGAATTGTTACTATCTAGAAACTCTTTTTATATAATTATACGATTTCAAAATATATTCAAAAGCCGGCTTAAACTATAATGCGATGTGAGTTATAATTTGTATGCAGTTTCTTTATTAGACTACTCAAATTAGAAATATTTATTTAAACTAGCATTCTTAAAAAAGTAACGCTCCTGTATTGTTTCGCGCTTGCGTCCTGCACGATTTTGCCGGTTGCCGACTCGTCATCACCAGTCTTGCTGACTGGTGGCCCGTGGTATTTTCTGGTATGCTCTAGTTCGTACGTTTGAAACTTTCTGGCTTTTGCATGTTTGTCCGATTATGATACAACGCATGTCGTTATGCATTGGTTGTTTATTCTCTTTCGAAGAGCTGAGTTGTAAACCACACGGAGAGATATTTAGTTCTCATAGCCTGCGATTAGCTGAAATACGATTCGCCAGTGTCCGAGCTTAAATATCGTCTGCTCAATGCCACTTTAGGATCTGCCTACGGTTGCCTAAGGATACCGAATATTCTTATCAGTGATGATACCATCAGGTCTTACGGTGCAGATTCGGGAGTAGTTCATACAACTTATCTAGTTTTATCTCCGCAGCGAACGTAATCTGTAGACATAGCAACTGAGCTGGAACGTGACGGCTTCACCATTTACCATGCATGTAGACTCGTGGACAGGTTCAAGGTTCGTGGGCGGGTTCCGGGGCCAGTCCAAGTTTTCCAGCGATCAGAGATATGGACCAAGAGCCTCCGATTTCCAACGGCGCCTTTCAAAAATGGCTGTAAGAGCATGCATCTTCCAAGGGCCGTCGAGAACTTATATAAATGGGTACGCACTGGTGTTGTACCGAGTTAACGGCCAATAGAAGCATCACAGAAGAAGGTAAACACTGGGATACGCAGAATGAGGAGAGATCAGATCAGAAAATATTACGGTAGGAGCTCGCGAGATAGACAAGCAGCCTGTGAAATAGAAAAATATACGTGGCTTTTGCGTCCACACATAACTTGCTAGAGGTCGGACTAAAGCTGCTCACAGTTTTGATGATTTTAAGCTCAGCACCGCTTCAATATTGGACCGAGTTCTGTGGGGAGTTTTCTGTATTCAGAAGTTCGGCCTAGCAGACGGCTAATTTTTCTTCCTAAAACTCAAGCCTGCTGTCAGCACGTTACGCAATCGCACGAATAATGGAATCTAACTTTCAGGTTCAAGCTTAACCAACCGCAGACTATGAGACTAGCACTAGATGACTGCTTGGGGTCCTCTGGAAATATCAAAATTATCTGACACCGGATGCTACGCCAGGTTGCAGCGGCTTCTGCACAAATGTCCTACGGCCGCAAACACAGCTCTCGTAGCAGTGCTAGTTCTTGCCGACGCACGGTAAACATCGGCGACGCCCGAACCTAGTATCACCGCTAGCGACTTATAGTTGCAGCGCCAATACACTCGGTTCCGCCGACTGGTAGCGTAACGAGATACCCATGAAGATAGTCCATAACTTAGTGTAACAGCAATCTATGCTAATTAAAGCGAGAAAGTCCTTCAATCGAAAACCACGGATTGGCGTGTGTGCAGCGTCGGATTGGGTCACCCCCTAACATAGGGCCGCACGCACCGGCAAGTGCCTCTTTGCAACGATGCCATTCCAGATCGCTGCCGTCCATTCGCGAATGGCGAGCTCCGATCGGTGGCGCGATGCCGGTCGGTGAATGCCGTCGTTTGGTTTTCGCTCGAGCTTGACCGAGCGGCGGCGACTGAGCTGCTGCTGGCTGCCCTTCGCTCGGGTCAGGGCTAGCGAGCCGCTGCTTACGATCCGAGCGATGCACTCTGATTGGTCCATTTGATCGCTCGCGTAAGGTGACTGGCAACGGTGCGCCGTACGGCGGCAGCTCCGGCGGCGGATGGATCCGCGACCACCGCGCCCATCTCGAGCAGCCGACGACGGACGCCGCTTGCCTTTCCCTCATTTCATTTTCGTCGTCTAGTTCGGCAAAGTCTATGCGGCTGCCAGCGTCCGTTCGCTCGGGTGGCACCGAGATCTCGTGCATAACGAGTGCCTAACGCGTGCATAACTCATGCCTAAAACGTGCATTACGCGTGCCTAACGCGCCGGCGAGTGCATCATCGCATTGTCGTACAAAAAATATTCGTCTCTGCGTATAGATGCAGCTAGTCTCCTCAATCAATCGGAGTAATTCCAACGTATTTGCTACCGCACTGGCTGAAACTTTCATCGCAGAAGCGCTTGTGCATCTCTGTGACGACGTAGATTGTGAGACCAACGGATTCCCAGACAAATGGCCGTTGGCTAAGACTCCCCTACGGCTAAGCAATACCTAGCCCCGGGTCTTGGCGGGGGGGGGGATTGGGGATTGGTCGCTGGAAATTCAAAGCATTTTCTGATACTAATTTTAAACCGACACTCACTATTACATGGCCTGACGATGTATCTCCGGTGGACGGATCGCGAGAACGAGTGCGATGTGCTCAGTGGCCCACTTCTATAAGCAATTAACGTCAACGGCAAATTACAATTGCTTACTTGTTGCTGAATGATCGCTTGTCATCCGTGGAGGTTACTGCGGGGATGCTGCCACCCTAGGGCTCGCTGGTCTTGTTTATCTTGCTAACAGAGAAGCGAGCAGCTACATCAACACAAGGATCACCAGGTAAGGAGCTCACCTGTGAGTGGTTAGGAAGATAATATGTGGTGGACATTAGCATTTTTGGATTGTGTATCTTATTCAGAAATATTGTTATAGAAGCGACACTTGGCGTTTGCTACGATCGATTGGCATGATCTACAGTAGCTTTCTTATGCCTGACAATGGACAGTCAGTCCCGATTTCTTAAATGCTTTTTCGTGGTGGGGCTTAGTGGACCTAGCTACCTTAACGTCTTTGGTAAACCGAAAGCGGTCTAGGGGCGGGCTCACATTTCACTTAGTCAGAGGTGCAAACCAGTCGAGCATGTCAGCTAGTGACGTGTTGTAGCATTCTAGCAATGCCTGATCGGAAGGGGATTGAGCAGCAGGTTCGAGGATATTTTTGAACGGTTGGCATCGATGTCAAGGGTCCTGAGATTCGCAGACAATTTTGAACGTGGAGGCACACACACAAACACACACAAACATCCACACACACACACACACACACACACACACACACACACACACACACACACACACACACACACACACACACACACACACACACACACACACGCACACACACACACGCACACACACACACACACACACACACACACGCACGCACACACAAACACACACACACACCATAACTGAAAGAGAACCGCATATGGTCACGTATGTGCCACTGCGTGGAGGTAACTGCGGTTTAAATCCGTTCTTGCGGCCTATAAAAGTCGCAGACGTCAGGCTCCGCCGGGCATGGCTAGATGGATTCAAGACTGCAAGCACGCAAGGTCCAGCAGACGTGGTGTTCTAACATTTAAAGATTTTCATCTATCGTTGTACTGAGCTCTAGAATAATCAGCTCTAGAATTTGTGTTGTATTTGTTAATCAAACCGTCTGCAGAAACTGAGAAACCAGTGCTTGCCTTGCCGACATTCGATCCTGGATGTCGGAAAACTTCTAGCAGTTAAATGACGATACAACCAAACTCCTGCTCATAGGCCACCCTAAGCGTGTGGCTGTATTAAAGTTCTTTGCTCTTCCAATAGGCGATGCTATTGTGCAGCCATCACCACGTCCTCGACATTTAGGTGTCGTTTTTGACAGCTGCCTAAATTTTAAAAGCTTCATTCAGAAGACTGCTTCTACCGCTAGCCATCACGTCCGATCTCTATCCAAGATTAGGAGCTGTCTTCCACAGTGGCTTTTAACTAGCTCCTTAGTTCTGTCCCGGCTTGATTATTGTCATTCCTTTCTAGCTGGGCTAGCAAAGAAAGCAAGTAGGCCGCTGCAGCTGGCTATGAATATGGCTACAAGGCTAGTCTTCAAGTCCCAGAGGCTTGAGTAAGTGTCTCCTCTGCTAAAAGAGCTAGGATGGCTGCCGATTGAGCCGTGGATACAGAGCAAAGTTTTTACACTGACCCACAAGGCCAGCTACGGCTTGGCTCATTCGTACCTAGCTGAACTGCTGCACCAGTTTCAGCCTGTACGTGCCCTGAGGTCCTGTGTGGACAATAAATTAGCTGTTCCATTCCTCAGCTTAAAGACAGTTGGCGACAGAAGCTTTAGCACTGCAGGTCCTAGGCTGTGGAACTCGCTTCCACAATTCTTACGCAACGACATCTACTCTCCAACTGCCGACTATGGCACATCTTTTTCAGCGGCCCTGAACTGCTACGTCTATGCTACTCACTACCTCAACTGCTCTCCTAACTCTGCTATGCTTCCCACTTTCTCTTTGTTGCGTGAGACGAAGTCTGTTGGCTACCGAACTCGTACCGAAAGCTGCTTAGGCTGTGAGTGCGCTATACAAAACTCTCATGCGTAACATTCACATGGTCTTTATAACTTTGTGGAGTTACTGACGGAGATACATTAGATTACATTATAATTAGTCTCAAGCGCGGACAGCGGGCCAACTGCTGACAATCCTACCGGACTAGCTGAAACACTTGCCTATTCAATACGGTTCACGGAGCCTAGGAGATTGGCATCGCAAAAGTGCCACTGAAATCACGAGTTTCCACAAATCAGTTAGACATCTTTGACTGGGCTGGCTAAGCGGGAAACATTGCAACATTTATTACGAAGAAATTGTAGAGAGCAATGGCAAAAAAATGCCGCTGCAATCTCGATTAGCTGGCCAACCCATTGCACTCATCCACGAGCGGCAGAACTAGTCACTTCAGCTATCAGAAACTGCAAATTGAATTTAAGAAATTGTATTTTTCCACTGGCAACGTTCGCGGGTGACTATGCCTTGTGCCGCTTCGGCCTAATAGTGAAATTTTGGGGTTCCCTTCAAGCGAGCCCATTTCGCCTTCAAGCGCCACCTGTCGGCGCTGCATATTGTCTGGTGAAGCTAAGCTTTATTGCACCGTAAACAATTAAAGTCAGTTGCAGCTAGCCGGCTGCAAGTGGGACGCTTGGTATTCAACGTGAGAGAGCCGGCGGTGAGTTGGGTGCGTCGAATCTAGATCGTGTACTGCTGCGGCACAGCTCAGTTTTGCTTGGACGATTACTTTTTGCAACCGATAGTAGCCACTCAGAACCGGTCGAGGGAAATACAAAAAGAGATATGTACGCACATTCTCAACTGCTTCTATTCGTCAGCCTGTCCGAATCATTCTATGCTACTGTGCACCTAAGAGCAAGAGGTCTACCGGCAGGCGTCGATGCTCGCAAAATCGTAATGTGGCTGAAGGCACCTGAGAAACATTCTGCCAGCATGAGTACTTGGCGTATATCAAATTTCATAATCAGCACAAATATAACTACAGTCGCTTTTTCTAACTACTAACCCATGTTATATTACACAGAAAGCCATGCTAACATCGCTTCTTAAAACTTTTGCGTCTTAGCCAAACAGTCACCTTATTCAGTAGAGGGTCAGGCTCGCTGATCGACTGCTCCTCTCGTGACCACAGTTCCTGCCGATCGCCACAATAACTACGAGACGAGGCCGGCAAAGCGCTAAGCCACGACGTTTATTTCCAGCAACGGCACGGAGAGATACATTTCTGCTGACCAATTTAAGCACCGAGAGAGGTAAGCGGGAATTTCGACACAGGCGCTTCGTGAGTCACGTTCACCAGAGGTCGACGGTTCAGGGAGTCTAGAAAATTGGCATCGCAAAAGTTTTACAGAAAATACGGGTTTCCACAAAACAGTTCCAACAGTTGTTCCAAGTTGTTCTAATTGCTTCTCGTATTTTTCCACCTCGCTTCCACAATTCTTATGCAACGTCAACTACTCTCCTGCTTGCTGCCGACAATGGCTCATCCGTGTCAGCGGTCCTGGGCTGCTACTTCCATGCTACGCGCTACTTCAACTGCTCTCCTGACTCTGCGGTGCTTCCCACTGATCTAATGAGTCGTAATGGATGCACCGGTGTGGACAGGTATGACACCGGGAGAAGGGCATGGCAGCAATCGAGAGCGATAACAAAATAAATGCGATGATAAAAAATCCGGGTCATTAATGCAGAGCAGTGTATTCGACAGCTCTAGTGGGCTATATTTTAACAGCACTAATCCACAAAATGTCATAAGCTGGCCGATGCAGCCAATTTATCTCAGCGTTTTTCGACAAAATAGGCAGCTGCGTTAATACGACCTGATTAGGGGGTACCAATGTCATAAGGAATTCACCTAAGATCGAGTTTGCAATTCCAACTCGAAGTGACTGGGTTCTCATCCTGGGGTGAGGTGCTCTCTCAGCACGACCCAGGACATGGGTTGCAGCCGTGCCGCAGGCGAGGCGCTATCTCTCAGTGTAAGCCACTCAGATCGATTGCCGCTAAAGTTCTTCTCCCGTCAGCGAAGTGTGGCTGAAGAATCAGCTGACCTTTTACTTGACCCATGCTGTTCGAATGAGCCAGTGTGACGTTAGGCCTTTCCAAAACTTCCAGCTAGCGCCAGTGTTACTAAAACTCGTTAGGATTATGTTTTTCCGTTGGATTTGTATCGGTGAGCTTCTCCCAAGCATTTCCAATTGCTTGATTGGATTTTCGATTGCTGACCACACAGGTTCATGCAGCAAAACATTTGCACATGAAGGACGAATCACAGGGACCCATGAAATGCTGTCCCAAATAGGTGTTTTTTAGTTCTTTTTAAATGTGGTCAAGTCAGGGGATGTTGTGACGCAAGTCAGGAGTGAGTTCGACTAAACTTTGAAGTCAATTCGTTGCTTGATTAGTAGCCAGTGCAGTAGAGTAATTGAGAAGTAACTGAGCAATAAGAAAAGTGAAAAAGATTAGAGAACCACGCGAAGCTACCAATGAATTCATTAATTTGCAAAGAATATCTCAGCGAGGAGAGTTTCTCAAGCCACGCTCGCTTTACGATGATTACCGCCGTGCAAGTACGTAGCCGGCTTTTGGTTCTCTTGCTCTCAGGGCCGTGAAAGTACACAGACGGCACAGCGGCAAAAAGCTCGCGTGGGCTCGTGGCTCAAACCGGGTCGCATGCATGACAACATGGAACTTCGAGTCCTCTTCCGGCACCAACCAAGTTCAACTGATCCGGTCTATTACCATGTTCTAACGGGTAATACGACCCACTACGCGTCCCTTCGCGACGAATTTCACTACATTTGCGAGACAAGATTACGACGCAGCTTAATATTATGCTAGCGCTGGGTATCATCAGGCCGAGCTCAAGCCCGTGGCTGGCGCCAGCTGTTTAGACGCCCGAGAAAAATGGCGACGTCGCATAGCAGTAGACTATAAAGCTTAATAAACGTACTGCAAAGGATGCTTATCCCTTGCCGTTGCCGAACAAGATTCAGGACCACCTCCATGCCTCCAGCGTCTTCAGCACCCTGGACATGAATTCGGGTTACTGACAGGTACCGGTTTATCCCGAAAATTTTTCTGTGGGATGGATCCGTACGCGGTAAAACATTATAGCGGACAGGCAGTTTTCTCGGAGAGAGGAAGCAGGACTTGATTTCATCAATAGTGACGGTCGAGGGGCATAGAAATAGGGAGTGGCCCTGGATGGGGTCCGGCTGTATGTAGTGGTGGCAAATATCCGCCGGCTAACCTAGCAGCGTCACTACTGCACAGTATGTTGCAAAAAACATAAGAAAATACTTCGTCACTCCAGCATGGAACTTACAAAACGGTGAAATAACTTCCGTCGGGGAAGAATACTCGCCGCTAATCTTCAATTGTCACCTGTCTGTGTTGCCACGCCTATGCGAGGCGTGCTTCCTTGGGGCTTTCTTCGGCAGCGGAACTTTCTTGGCTACCCTTGCTATAAACCGGTGGTTGTTGCGCCTTCTCTTTACTTCATCGTGCGGTCATTGATGATCGTGCCGGTGCTAAGCTAGATGTATGGGCGTAGAGTGCAGAGGGTGGAAAACAAGCCTCCGGGCACTCCGTTTTCACAGGAACCCACTAAATGCTGACATAAATTGGTGAGTTTTTAATTTCTTTTTTAAATGTGGTCAATTCAGGGATGTCGTGATGCAAGTCGTAATCGAGTTCCAGGCTTCGGGAGCATACGAACTAAAAAGCGTATAGCGGCCCCCCTTTGCCATAGCTGCTCGTACTGAACGCACGTATTGATGTGGTCTGCCGGCTGCGGGCAAGATTGCTGGGAATCAGCCAAGTTCCCCTAGTGAGCTACAGTGAAAAGATTATGCCGCACCTTCTATTAGAAGAATAGCGTCTGCAACTATAGCCAGCATCACGGCGGCCATATTTAAAGGCAGGCACACTCAAAGCTTGTTTCACTTTGCCAGCAGTTCTTACTAGCATTACAATCATGTAGCATGCCCATTTGTGAGCGGAGTGAACATCTGTAACTTAGTTATTGGGTTGCTAACAGAGCAGCAACTTACACGCCTGCTTTCACGTTTTCCTTAGTTAAGCGCTCAGAAATTCTCCTGAGCTACAAGTAACAGGCGGTCAGGGGCCTTCGCCTCCTATTGTGTCGGCGGGTGCTCATATCGTCGTCAACGGCAGCGCAGATATGACTGGAGAAGGGGTGGGCATCACGCAGCAGCCAGACACTGCAGGCTCTGCGGCTCAGCAGCAGCAGGCATCCAGCATGCCAGTCATGTCCACAGCTGGGGACCTACAGATTCCCAACAGCTTGCCATCGATTACCAGCATTCCTCAGCCGCAGCCCGGTGCCCCGTCTTCTGACAACAAGCATAACATGGTTATACGTGACACATGCACAGGCTCATAGCTCTCATAACTCTGTGCTTTTGGGGGCAAACCATTGGCCGGTCATTATATAATATATATATATATATATATGTGTGTGTGTGTGTGTGTGTGTGTGTGTGTATGTGTGTGTGTGTGTGTGTATGTATATGTATTCGCCTGGTGGGGGAATAGTTATGATAGATAGGCTTGAGCTAGGGTGACAGAACCTTGAAGTCGATGAGTTGCTTGACTGAGAGTCAGTGCAGGTTGGCGATAAGGGGCGTGGTAGTATGAAGTGGCAACTACGACGCTCACGACAGACCAGCCTAGCTGTAGAGTTTTGCACTAGCTGTAAGCACCCGATTGCACAGGCCGGTAGACTAGCAAACAGTGAGTTACAGAAGGTGAGACGGGATGTCACAAATGAATGGACTAGTTTAGATGTGGTATCACTTCTAAGAAAACCCGAATTTAGCACAGTTATGTGCCTGAAAGTAGGCAGGCTTGACTGTGGAGCTGTTGTGGTCGTCTAATGAAAGGCCACTTTGAAACTTCGAAACAGGACACCTAGACTACGACAGATTCAACACGAGATATGCAGGCGGAGCCGATTTCAAGCGTTAGGTTTTTCAATTTCTGAATCACACTTGGTTTTCCCATAACTAGTACGTTAGTTGTGTTGTCAGTTCATTTAAGAAAGTTTTCTGCTGTTCATGTGCGCATGTCATTAATACATGTAGCAATGGTGTATAGCTAATTTGACTCGCTCGAAGGCTTGGTGGGATGAAAGCAAAGGTACAATTGAGTGTCATCTGCCTAGAACTAACAGTCAAGATTACTCTTGGCAATCCCATCGGCAAATGGATAAACTGAAAAGAAGCGGACTGAACACAGAGCCCTGAAGTATCCCGTACTTAAGTGGTTCCTCAGATGATCTTCGTGCTTTCACACCAATACTCTAGAGCAGCGGTTCTTAACCTGTGGGTCGCAACCCCTTTGGGATTTGAACGACCCTTTTACAAGGGTCGGCTGAGACCATTGGAAAACATGCATTTCCACATTTTGCTTGCAATAATTTTATGGTTGTGGTCGCCGCAACATGAGGAACTGTATCAGAGGGTCACGGCATTAGGAATGTTGAGAACCACTGCTCCAGAGTCACCCACTCGGATATTACCTGAACCATTGCATTGAAGTGCTAGTGATGCCCAGGTGAGATGTGAAACTCACTTAGTAAATAATCCACAATCGTCAGAGTTTCCTGTATTTAAAACAACACTTCTACTACTATATAATGTCTTTTCTAACTTTAAAAGAGAAAAAAGGTAAGCGTGAGCAAGATTTCAATGTAAGACAAATTTTAAAGCGTAGACCCAAAGTAGGTCCTTGTAGTTTCTTTAATATAATAGTACCTAAGAAAAGCCCTCAGGCTGACGTACTATATATGGTAACTGCTAATAAATGCAAGCATAAATTAAATATTATTGATGTTACTAGTAAATATCAACACTCAAGGGCATTGAAAAGCAAATCATTGTGAGAAGTAGCGCGAGCCAGAATTATTAGTTAAATTAAAAGGTCCGTTAGAATGGTCAAATATATATAGTTTATTTATATATATAATTTATTTTTATAGCGCTCCAAGAGAACTTAATCTCTATTCAGGCGCTTAAGATATGCCTTACGGCTCAAGCCCACGACCTCAGCCAGACCTTGGTCGGGGCGAGCACCTTAATCACTGTACCAAACCAGCTCGGCGAATAGGATCACTGTGGTCCCTGGATTGAATTTCAAATATGAATTCAAGAAAGAAATGAAAATACATAGAACGTGGATGATAAAGTGACTGGCAAAAAAAGTGGCACTAGTCAACTAAGAGAATGAATCAAACTATAGCAGAAAGAGCATTTATGGCTCAATATGAAAAAGATTTATTCAGTGTGAATAAAGAAGATCATAGTAGAAACAGATAATAGATGCAAAACTTACCAACAATACTAGATTAATTGAATTATAACAGTACTAGAGCAATAAAAGAAGAGCCATATAAGACAATAAAAAAAATAAGAAACCAAAGTACCATAGAAAGGGAATGGTATTTTGTGTATCTCCGTCAGTAACTCCCCAAAGCCATAAATACTACTTAGGTGTTACACAGTAAAGTTTTTTTTAGCGAACTTACAGCCAAAGTAGCTTTCGGTACGCATTCGTTAGCCAACAGATTTCATCTCACGCAACAAGGAGAAAGTGGGAAGCACAGCAGTGTCAGGAGAGCAGTTGAAGTAGCGCGTAGCATGAAAGTAGCAGCCCAGGACCGCTGACACGGATGAGCCATTGTCGGCATCAAGCAGGAGAGTAGCTGACGTTGCATAAGAACTGTGGAAGCGAGGTGGAAAAATACGAGAAGCAATTAGAGCAGCTTGGAACAACTGTTGGATACTTACTAGAAGCTGGTGAAGGAGAAGATGAGAAAGAATCGCTACAAATCCAATGCGGAGTTTGACTAAGCATAGAATACTTAAAACAATCATGTCGAAAGATCAGCCTATTGAATATTTTAGTGATGATTTAGAAAGTAGCTTTTTCAAGGAGAAATTACACACCATAAAGCTGGAGTAGCTGCATTTGGAGAATTACCAGTTTTGTAGCCATATTTCATTAGATCATTAAAGTACATCCTTTATAATAAATTTATCTTAAAGAGCGTCTAGTGTATTATAGAAATTAACCTAGAATTTTAGCGTAAGATATATCCTTTTTTTTGTTATTTAAGATATCACATCTTCAATGGACAACAGCATAGTTGATGCACCTCCAAATACAGTGACAACAGGTACTAGGTTATGATAGATACCAACGTAGGTGGTGACTAAAAAAAGATGTGATCCGTATGGAGGTACTTGATGTGACATGTATTCGTAGTATAGATATTTTGGGGTATTGTAGACCTTATACTCCGGACGAGAAAGAAGACCGACCTTTACTGTAAGGTTTACTAACGATGTTCGGAGGGCGGAGGTCTTCAATAACCCAAATATAAGTACCAAAATCCGTTTGCCTAGAACAGTGCCTGCTGCGTCTCTTTCCGCAAAGTGCTGTCGGATCAGCGAACTTCCTTCATCTGCACCAGCTCCGAGCGTCTATCCGGGAGTTTATTCGGAGGTTATCCGGCAAGAGGATGAATTCAAACCATGAAAAGAACAGGACCAAGTACGGAGCGATGAGGTACCCCATATTTCATTGGTTCCTCGGATGATATATGTCCATTAAAATCAACATTCTTGAGTCTCCCACTGGGATAGGACCTGAACCATTACACACCAGTGCCAGTAATGCCCAGGCGAGATTAAAAACACTCAAGAAGGAGTTAGTGATCGATAGTATCAAAAGTTGCCAAAGATCGAGCGAAACAAGCACAGATACTCTACCTATGGCTGCATTCCTAAGTAGGTCACTGTACACCCGAAACAGTGCTGACTCCGTGGAGAGACTAGCTCTAAGACCAGAGTTGAACTTATTAGCAAGGTTTGGAAGTTTCAATGTATGAGTTCAACTGGTCTGCCTTGACTCGTTCCAGTGTCTTTCATAGGAGCGGAAAAAGGAAGACTAGGCGGAAGTTGCTCAAGTTCTCGTGGTCTACAGTCAGTTTCATCCCAAAGTATTTTATAAAAAATGTGGCGTCTTGGACCAGCGAACAGACTGAATACATAACAGAACATCTTGGACAAATCAACGTAAGTATATGTGCAAACTAGGTATACTATGAGTCTCACTTTGCTGCGATGATGTATTTAAGGACGAGTGTAGAAAGTGCGTGTAGGCATTTGATACAGTTGGCGCAGTTCTCCGTTTGGGAAGTTTTCAATTGATTAGACTTTCTCATCCAGTAGAGTCCGATTCGGCTTAGCAAGCGAAGGATGAGTATTGCATAAATCTAGCTATTGCCGGAATCTGCTATCGGTCGTAAATGGCGTGTGCAGTGCTTCCTAGGCCTCTTGCTGATCACGAGTCGGTACGAGATTGCTTAAATTTACTTTCTTTATCAGTTATTTACTTGAAGTATCCCATCACTGCTTCATGCCTTGCACCCACTGACTCCACGTGCCTCATTGGCTATGGTAGCGCTACGAACATTCCAAATTATCGCATCAAACGAAGGAGAATACCTTGCACCCACTGACTCCACGTGCCTCATTGGCTATGGTAGCGCTACGAACATTCCAAATTATCGCATCAAACGAAGGAGAATTCAATCTTAATCGCAGCGCCATCCCGTCGTCCGAAATTACTACTGCCCTAAAACGTGCAGCCACATACGCTGCATAAAAATATGCATTTAATTCCAATAACTCATACTCGTGGATTCCACTGGGTGTATCACAATACAGATATTGTAATTCATTACAAACCTGCAGCAAAAAACCTTGCAAAGTGTGCCCCACAAGGCACCACTGCCTCTTGTAAAATGCGAAGCAACTTCAGACCACGTGTTAAAGGCATTATAGTTCACCTACTCATCGGCTAAAATGGTAAGGCTGCCACTATTTCTACATGATATAGGCGTCTACCCAACATGCATCCGTAAGACCCCATGCTGCCTGAACTTACTATCTCCACAAACTCTTTCTTAGGCTAAAGAAGTCACCAGAAAAATAAACATTCACACTGTCATGATTAGGTAATGTATTGCATGGTCACAGCAAGATTAATTAGAACCGACTATGCAAATTCGTTCGTTCCCTGAGCACCTGCGTATGCCACTATACGCGTTTGTTGATTCTCTTGCAGTGAGTTGCAAAGTATCTCGTTGAGGTCCCATTGGCTTAGGAGGATATACTGACAATCTATCGTTATTAATCTGCCTATGACCTAAGTTGCCTAGTAGCCTATGACCCTGTAACCTCTGATTGTAAACCCAACTTCTATATGTATGCCACGAAGAAGCCAGTGGTACTTCGAGGCCGACACAGTGTTACGGCCTCAAGTGGAGAGTTTATGACTGAGGACTGGCAAAAAGTGAATACCAGCGAAAGTCGTCGATTACTAGATACCTTGCCCGTGCATGCTATCTCTTCGCTATTAACCGGTCGCACGACAAAAGCATCATTCGATTGCTCAGACTGTGCAAGTCGTGGCCCAATCGCCGGCAGGCAGGCTATCTCCAGCCTTAGTGCCGCTACAGCTACTTCCCAGCTGCATCTGCTAAACTATGCAGCCATGTCTGCTGCTGCTGCTATTGCTGCTGCCACCTCAGCCAGCCATCGACCAGGCTTGCAACCAGCCTCAGCCACTACGTTTCTGAAATCTACCTTGGCCGGCGACAACATACAAGGAACGCCGGGTTTAATGGTTGAGCAGGGGATATACAATCGTGCAGCGGCTGAGCGATCTAGAAGCTGAGCCGGCCATAGCCCAAAATTCCCACTCTATGTGAATAGTCGAACAAATAAAAATGAACAAAAGTGTTCGAACAGTGAACACGTAATCGGCAGCTAGACTTTTCTGCCGTGAGCGTCGCAGTTGCCACATTACTCCACTTCTCGCCGACCTGCACTGCTACCAGACAAGCAACGTATTGACTTCAAGGTTTTGTCACTCACTTTTAGGTCCCTTCATTCTATAGCTCCAGCCTATCTCTCAGATATACTACCCCATCAGGCCAAGCATCGTACCACCCGCTTTTCGGAATCCAACAGTCTGGAAATACCTCATACAAACCTTAAATCCTTTGGAGACCGTGCATTTAGTTCATATGCTCCCAAAGCGTGGAACTCACTCCCGACTTTCGTCAGAACATCCCCTGACCGGACCACATTTAAAAGGAACTTAAAAACACACCTATTTAGGACAGCATTTAGTGGGTCCCTGTGATTCGTATTTGATGTGCCTATGCGTGCTGACACTGTGCTGGTGACCACAACCCACATTTGCATGCTGACCCTGTGCATGTCACCCCTAACCATATTATTCATTTTGTTTGTTTCTCAAGCATGATTTTACTTACCTTTCATTTGAATTTAACTTTGCAGCAAATGTAAAGCACCTAGCAAGAGATTAATTAGTTCTATGAGGGCGCTTTATCAAGTTCATTGTTATTATTATTATTATTATTATTATAGCCCACCAGGGGTTGCAGAGACCATTGAGAACCTGAGCAGGCGCTGCTAGTTGTGGTTCTTGAAGCAATAAAAATACCCATATCTGAATCGCTGAGCAAAAAGCTATTGTTTGAACAGCACTCAGCGAAAGTAATCTCTAAGGAAGCCACAGCTTGTACCAGGGACTCTGGTGCAAGCACGGCAGCTCAGCCGGTGATTCTTGGGCCCTGTAAACCGTTTGGAAGTCCTGCAGGCATCTGGGCAGCAGAGGCGTAGTGAGTGGGTGTGCAAGGGAACTGATGTCCCCGGGTGTCAAGGACAAGAGGCCCCAAAAGGAAAATGGATTGTACATATATTTTTTGATAACAATTTTAATTTGCGAACACCAATCTGGATTTCAAGCAGATCCTCGATTCAATAAACTTGCCTATTGTTAGCTGAGCCCGTTGATATGCATGTTTACAGACTTGGACCAAGCTGTAGCTTACACCCCTGGCGGCATACACGCGACAACGAGGAAAAAACGAGGGGGCTCCAACTAACGTGTATTGGGCTTGCAGCGAAACAAACACACGGTGTTAACCCCTTCCGTCCGTCTTCCAACTGCCCATCACGTCTGCTCGCCCTATTCGTCTAGCTACAGGCGGGCTGCGTCGCGTGAATGGCAAGCCCCGACTGCTTTACTGCATGAAGGGTGAGCCAGAGTGCCGTGGCTGAGCACCGACACACTGTCACACCGACACACATAAAAACACACAAGCTAGGCTTCAACTGGCTGTGCTACGACAACGCTTCAGCCATGTCTTGTCAGGTGTCAAAAAGAGAATAATATTCAGGTATGAGAAATCAATTTTTATAAACTGCAATAACCACAGCGTGAACATAAGAGGGGTTCATGCTGCAAATCAAGATTCCGCTGTGATTGCCTGGTTTGAAACAATAGAAAGCACGCACTTATGCATTTCAAGATCAATGCTGAGGTGCAGAGAACTGAATACAGTCTTAGCCTTCATTGTTTAACGTGACTCTGCAACATGTTGGAGGGCAAGAGCTAAGCCTGTAAAAGCTATCAAAGATGGACTGAATAGCATTGTAGGTCTTTTACAGCAACTGTCTGAGGTCACAAAAGCGGATCACTTAAGCAAGAATTTAACTTGCTCCTTAGTAGTGTCTCGGCTGGATAATCGTAATTCCCTTATCGCTGGGCAACCTTAAAAAGCCACAAGGCCACTGCAGGTGGCGATGAATATGGCCTCAAGGCTAGTTTGCAAATCTCAGTTTGACGGCGTCTCCTTTGCTAAACGAGCTAGGATGGCTGCTGGTTGATCAATAGATTCAGAGAGAAGTTCTTACGCTGTACCAAGGGCCTGCCATGGATGGGCGCATAAATACCTAGCTAAACTACCGTACCAGTTTCAGCCTCCTCGTGCTCTCAGGTCATGTATGGACAAAAAATAACTGTTCCATTCCTCCGTTTAAAGACTGTTGGCACCAGACGCTTTTGCTCTGCAGGTCATGCCTGGACTGCGGATTTCACATCCACGATCAATCTCCTGCTGCCGACTATGGTACATCCTTTCCAGCCGCCCTGAACTGCTGCTTTCCAAGTTACTCACTACCTCAACCGCTCCCCTGACTCTGCTCAGGTTCCCAAGTTCTGTTTTTTGCGTGAGATAAAGTCTGTTGGCTGCCGAATGCGTATCGAAAGCCGCATAGGCTGTAAGTGGGCTATACAAAACTTATATGTGTATCATCCACCTTTCTGACTTCATGGAATTATAGACGGAGATACATAGCATAACATGTCATCAGTGAAGTTTGCAGTAACCTATATTGCAGTTTGAACTGTTGGCTCTGTTGCCATTTTGTTACAGCCTCTCAAGGAAGATTGACCTAGAGGTTAAGAAAGACTGCGGAATACAAAGAGGTACTTCAAAGACGCATATTTTAATCTCCGCTCTATTCAGAATGAGTTGTCAAGAATTCAAGAAGACCAGTGCCAAGAATCTCTACTAAATGCCGAAAGAAGATATACATTGTGTGGAGTTGCTGTTGAACGAAGAAGTCTTTGGCTCCAGGCTACCTATCAGATCTACTATCCACCAGGCTAAGCATCATACCACCCGCTTTTTGGAACCTAATTGTGTTTTTTCTATACATCCTCTCAGATCCTTTGGAGAACGTACCTTGAGCATTTCGTATGCTCCCAAAGCCAGGATCTCACTCCCGACTTGCGTCACGACATCACCTGACTTGACCACATTTACAAAGAAACTAAATCGCATCTATTGACTACAGCGTTTAGTGGGTCCCTGTGATTCGACATTGATGTGCTTAAGCATGCTGATACTGTGCATGCTGCCACTGACCATACTTGCATGTTGACCCTGTGCATGTTCACCCCGAAAGCATGTTACTGTTGTTGTTTATTGAGCATGCCACAGCGAACCCTTCGATCCTGCTTTCTTTGCAGCAAATGTACTGGGCCTAAAAAAATTGAGTTATCTGAACGCACTGTATCAATTGTATTTTTATTATTATATTTCAAGAATAAAAAATGGAAATACATAAAACGTGGACGATAAAGCGACTAGCAAAAATACGCTGCAATGATTAATTAACAAAATGAATCGAACTATCGCAGAAAGAGCATTTGTGGCTCAACATGAAAAAGTATTCAAAACTCTGGGTAAACTAGATCAAAGTGGAAACAGATAATAGATTTAAAACCCACCAAAATAATAAATTACTTGAATAATAATAATACTAGAGCAATAGGAGAAGAGCCAGCTGAGACAATAAAAGAAACAAAAAATTTAGTAACCAAAATACCATGCAAAATTAGGAAAACTAGATAAGCAGCTAGAACTTCTAGCAACTGTTAGTTACTTGCTAGAAGTTAGCAGAGGAGATAAAAAAGGAAGCGCTGCAGATCCAATGAGGAGTTTGACTTAAACTTCTGCTAATTAGGACAATCTTGATGAAAGATCAGCGTTTTGAATATTGTATTGATCATTTTGAAAGGAGCTTTGTCAAAGTGGAATTACAAACTGTAAAACTGGAGTAGTTGCATTTGTAGAATTACCAGTTTCGTAACCTTCTTTTACTAAATTGTCAAATTCATCGATTGTAATTACTTTGTCAGAAAGAGCGTCGAATATTTTAGAAATAAATTTAGAATTATTTAAGCTCAAGATATATCTTTTTTGCTTTTGGCAATTTGAGATAGCATACCTTTAGTGGATAACAACATAGTTAATACATCTTTAAACAGTGACAACAGGCACTAGGTAATAATAAATGATAAAATAGGTTCTGACTCTTGTAACTTCTAAAGTTAAATTAATATTGATAAATTATAAAGATTACCTAAATTAAGCAAATTAGTTAGACTTGCTCTTATTTTACCATTATCCGAGACTACACCTTAATTAGTATATCGTATTCTTTGATTTCACATCCTTAATATAACGTTGAAAATAAGGTTATTAACTTTTAGAAAACTAATATTTTCCATCCAATACAAATTACTCCTGACAAAAAGATGTGACCCATTTAGAGGTGCTTGGCGTGATTTGTTCCAGTACTACGGGCTTTTGGAGTAGTGTGGACTTAACACTTGTCGACAAAGGAGACCTAGCTTTGCGGGTCCACTGGCGATGTTCGGAGGGCGGAGGCAACAACAGTGAAACAACATGTACCGAAATTCGTTCACCTAGAGCAGCTCGTGCTGCGCCCCTGTCTCCCCTCCTAAATGCGGCCGCAGGACGTGCTGTCAGGTCAGCGAACTTCCGTCATCTGCACCAGCTCCGAGCGATTCCTGCAAAACCGGATTGAAAAGCTGCCGCATTCTTAGAGCAATTGCTACTGCAAGCAGACATTGAGAGCTGGCAAAGCCCGCTCTGCTTGACACTACGGTGCATTGCGACAGAGGGGCTGCAGCACTTCTAAGAGCCAGCAAAGGTCAAAGCTCGCAGAACAAGAAATTCTTAGGCGCACCTGTAAGAACAGCTGAATTAGATATCCTGAGCTCCGGTTTCCACTAAGCAAAGACCTGCCTGCCAGACGCGGTGCAATGGACGTGCTTGCCCGGCAAGCTTTCACCGACAGCTGGCGAGAGACTTCCCCCGACCTCTGCTAAAAGTCGGGCTTGTTTAGATGAAGATACTACGTCTAAGTTGGTCCATGCATTTGTGACATCCCGTCTTGACTTCTGTAACTCACTGCTTGCTGGCCTTTCGGCATGTGCAATCAGGAGATTGCAACTGGTGCAAAGCTCCGCGGTTAGGCTTGTCTGTCGTGAGCGTCGCACTTGCCACATCACACCACGTCTCGTCGACCTGCACTGGCTCCCAGTCAAGCAACGGATTGACTTCAAGGTTCTGTCGCTCACTTTTAGGTCCCTTCAGAGTATAAGCCGTGAAAAGCACCGGACCTAGCACGGAGCGCTGAGGTACCTCATATTTCAGAGGTACCTCGGATGATCTTTATCCATTCACGTCAATACTCTGGAGTCTCCCACTGAGATAGGACCTTAACAATTGCAGTGCAGTGCCAGTGATGCCCAGGTGAGATGAGAGGCGTTTAAGAAGGACTTGGTGATCGGTAGTATGAAAGGGTGCCGAAGCATCCGGCAAAACAAGCAGAGAGACTCTACTCAAGTCTTCATTCCTAAGTATGCCGTTATATCCCCGAAGCAATGCTGACTCTGTGGAGTGATTAGCTCTAAAACCAGACTGGAACATATTTTGCAAGATTTGAAGATTGCATGTACCAGGGCCTCGCATATGCATGTGCATGCTGGCATGTGCGGCAGCTCAGCTGGCAGATGCTGGGTCACGTAAACAGTTCGAAGTAAACAGTTCAGAGGTCCGGGGAGGTTCTAACGTAAGCAATCTGTCAGGAAATCATATCCAAAGCCATACCTACTCTCACGTGTGCGGGCAGAACAACGTCCTGTGGTAACTGAATCTGGTCCAGCCTTTATCGTGCGGGAAGCCGGCCTTTGCTCCTCGAACCTCGGCTTTCGGTAGCAGCAACGAGAGGTGACTCGCTGCGTTCGCTCAAGGAGGCCAGATAACCGTATCTATGCTGCGAGCTTGTTGCTATCGGTGCAGATTCGATAGCAGAGAGCACAACTTACCTGATTTCGTCCCCTCTGGGCACCGTAATCTGTTGATATAGCAACTGAGCATGTGACGGTTTCTCCGTTCATCGTGCTGATGGACTCGTAGTCAGGTCCGAGGGCCTATCTAAGAATTCCACAGATAAAGATTTATTGACCGAGAGCATCCGCTGTTCAATAGTGCCTTTCAAAAATTGTTGCAAGAACACTCATCTTCCAGGGGCCGTCCCAAACTTATAAAAAGGGATGTGAACTGGCATTGTACCGATTGGTATCGTCGCAAAAAAACTCACGTAGACACTTAGGATACGCAAAATGAGGAACCTTTAAAGGTAAAAGGCTAAAAAGTAGGAGTCACTGGTATCGTAGAGCTTTCAAGATAGAAGAGCAATCACCTCTGTCATTGTAAAGCATCACCGTCTGGAACTTTGTCATAACAGTAGCACTGAGACTTGCAATATTAGAGCATTGAGCATCATAGAAGAAACGCGGGTATCCATCGGGCACGTAACGAGAGTTGGCAACTGTCACATTACTCGTAAAGCAGAAATCAGCAGAATTATCGCTGAGTAGTTCAACAGCTTGTCCAGTATCTGATCAACATTTCATTACTTAATATGTGGCGAAGCTGCACCCTTGAAGTTAACTAAAATAGTCACTATCTCCAAAATAGTTACAGCTGGCACAGAAAGAACAACGAATTTGTTAAAACACACCTATTTAGGACAGCATTTAGTGGGTCCCTGTGATTCGTGCTTGATGTGCTTATGCGTGCTGACACTGTGCATGCTGCCACAAACCACATTTGCATGCTGACCCTGTGCGTGTCACCCCTAACCTTGTTATTTATGTTGTTTATTTATCAAGCATGATATTACTCACCATTCAGTCGAGTTTGAGTTCTCTGAGGGCACTTTATCAAGTGCATTATCTCATTGTCGGTTTTTAGCTCAGCATAGCTTCATAATTGGACCGAGTTCCTAATAGGGTTTCCTGAATTCCAAAGTTCGGCCGAGTAGGCGAATGATTTTGCTTCAACTAAAACTCAAAGCTGCTATCAGCACGTAACATAATCAGGCGAATAATGGAATTCAACTTTCAGGTTCAAGTTTTACCAACCACAAGTTATAAGGCCAACACAAGATGACTGCTAATACTCCGTAATTATCCGATTTCTCCGACAGCGCGTGTTACGCCGGGGTGCAGCGGCTTCCGAATAAATGTCCTTTTGCCGAAAAAACAGTGCTCGCTCGTAGCGGCGCTAGTCTCTGCCCCACTCACAAAAAATACCGGCGACCGCCGAACCTTGCGTCACGGCTAGCGACTTATAGATGCAGCACCAATACGCTCGGTTACGCCAACGAGTAGGGAACGACTTATACCTCGGAAAGCGCCTGCACGTTAGAGTCGCAACAATGGAATGCTGATGCATTCCAAACTGCCTTTTGCATCGCGTGAGATTTATGCAGCTTCTCGGTAGTCATAACACAGCAGTAGTAGAGAACTGCCTTTTCAATACGATTTCACGCTCGACGAGTTTGCACCTTTGACAAAGCGCACTGTGCGCCCCCGCCCAGACGGCCTATGGTTTACCACAGACATTAAACTAGCCAAGTCTACTAAACGAAAGCTTGAAAAGGCATACAAAAGATCCGGACTAACTGTCCATCGACAGGCATATGAAGATTACTGTAGGTCGTACCAATCGATCCTAGCAAAGGCTAAGTCTAGCTTCTATAGAAACATTGTTGAATCACAGATGCACAATCCAAAAATGCTGATGTCGACAATAAACCATCTCCTCAACCGTTCCCAGGTTAGCTCCTTACCTGATGATCCTTGTGATGATCTAGCCGATCGCTTCTCTCGATTCTTTGTGCAGAAGATAGACAAAATCAGGGAATCCATCCCTGGGATGACAACCTTCCCACTAGAACGCTGTTCCTCGGTTCCTGGCTGCGCCTCAATGTCTGCATTTAAACAGGTCACTAGTGATGTAGTCCTAAAGCTCGTATCTCAATCAAAGAAGACAACAAGTCCACTGGACCCTATTCCCACTGTCCTGCTCCTACGTTGCATTGATCTGCTGCTGCCATGCATAACCAACATCATTAATATGTCATTAGCCTCAGGTCAGGTCCCAGCACCTTTCAAAAAAGCTGTAGTCAGGCCACTTCTCAAGAAAGCTACACTAGACCAAGAGAACTTAAGCAACTACCGCCCAGTCTCCCTTCTACCATTCCTATCAAAGATACTGGAACGGGTCGTGGCAGACCAGCTGAACTCGTATATCGAAACCTCACACCTTGCTAGTAAGTTCCAGTCTGGCTTTAGAGCTAATCACTCCACAGAGTCAGCATTGCTTCGGGTAGACAACGACCTACTTAGGAATGCAGACATGGGTAGAGTGTCTCTTCTTGTTTTGCTCGATCTTTCGGCAGCTTTTGATACCATCGATCACAAAGTACTTCTAGAGCGCCTCTCATCTCGCCTGGGCATCACTGGCACTGCTCTGCAGTGGTTCAGGTCCTATCTCAGTGGGAGACTCCAGAGTGTTGACGTGAATGGACAAAGATCATCTGAAGAACCTCTAAAATATGGAGTACCTCAGGGCTCTCTTGCTAGGTCCGGTCCTTTTCACCGTTTATACTCTCCCTCTCGCTGATGTGATTGCCAAGCACAATCTAGGCTTTCACTTCTATGCGGATGACACTCAGTTGTACCTTTGCTTTGATCCGTCCCAGCCTTCGAGCACCTCAAATTCTCTCAACTCACTTGCTGCATGCATTGATGACATCCGATCATGGATGGCAGCAAATTTTCTAAAACTAAACGATGATAAAACTAACTTACTAGTTATGGGCAAACCTAGTGTTATTCAGAAATTGGAAAGGCTGACTTTCAAAATTGGCTCTGCCAGCATATCTCCAGTTGCATCAGCTCGAAATCTAGTGTCATATTCCAAAGCGACCTCTCGTTAGACGACCACATCAGCTCCACAGTCAAATCAGCCTATTTTCAGCTTCATAACATTGCTAAAATTAGGGCTTGTTTAGATAAGGATACCACGTCCAAGTTGGTCCATGCATTCGTGACATCTCGTCTCGACTTCTGCAACTCACTGCTTACTGGCCTACCAGCATGTGCGATCAGGCGATTGCAGCTGGTGCAAAACTCTGCAGCTAGGCTTGTCTGTCGTGAGCGTCGCAGTTGCCACATTACTCCACTTCTCGCCGACCTGCACTGGTTACCAGTCAAGCAACGGATTGACTTCAAGGTTTTGTCGCTCACTTTTAGGTCTCTTCATTCTATGGCTCCAGCCTATCTTTCAGATATACTACCCCATCAGGCAAAGCATCGTACCACTCGCTGTTCGGAATCCAACAGTCTAGAAATACCTCGTACAAACCTTAAATCCTTTGGAGACCGTGCATTTAGCTCGTATGCTCCCACAGCCTGGAACTCCCTCCCGACCTGCATCAGAACATCCCCTGACCTGACCACATTTAAAAGAAACTTAAAAACATACCTATTTAGGACAGCATTTAGTGGGTCCTTGTGATTCGTCCTCGATGTGCTTATGCGTGCTGACACTGTTCATGCTGCCACTAACCACATTTGCATGCTGACCCAGTGCATGTAACCCCTAACCATGTTATTCATTTTGTTTGTTTTTCAAGCATGATTTTACTTACTATTCTATTGCGTATCACTTTGCAGCAAATGTAAAGCGCCTAGAAAGAGATTAAGTTCTCTGAGGGCGCTTTATCAAGTGCAATATTATTATTATTATTATTATTCCCAGGCCCACGGCCAGCGACTATGGTCCAGTTAGTAAGCTCTTTGGTCTCGCGGTACGCATACGGCGCCAGTTGTAATCAGTCTCAATTGTAATTGGATGCCGACGAGGTCACGTGGTCGGTTAACCAACTCTTCCTCTTAAGGTACCGGGAGCGTGCGCATAAACTCGCTCACATCCACGTCTACGTCAAGCAGCTGCAGGTACGTGTTCTAATACTTTGTTTTTAGGCTCGATTCTCATCTCAACGTCGCCGTTAGTATACGCTCTACACATCAGCTGCAATTCCGCGTTCCACTACGGAACATCATTTCTGGGCCTTATCATCCTAGGGCATCTGCTACCAATTCCAGATGATACGGCCATTTAACTTTCGGTAGAGGTGTAGGGGCTCGTGGGCGCGCGATGGCGGCGCGACGAAGGGCGAAGCCCCCACAAGCAAGTCGTGGCGCTGTTGACGACGGCTGTATTATATGATACAGCAGCCGTCGTGCGTGCTGCTCCGGAGCACGTGGTGTTAAGAGAGAGAGAAGTGGTGCACGTGTGCACGCGCGCGCGCGTTTGTGTGCGTGCGTGTGTGTGTGTGTGTGTTTGTGTGTGCGCGTGCGTGCGTGCGTATGTGCGTGTGTGTGTGTACGTGTGCGTGTGTGGGGGGAGAGAGAGAGAGATATATAAAGAACGGCCGCTCCTGTCGCCATGCGAGCAAACGTGATGGCACTCAAGGTTGCTTTTGTAGCTAATGTTAGCCGTAAATGCTCTTATATCACTATAGGGTTTGAATCGAAAGGCTCTTCTGACGCTATACAAAAGAGGCTGCTCTAGCAAATTTTCCTCGCATATGCCTCGCATTTCTCTCTGGTTCGAAAGAATTCGAACCCATCTTCGTGGGTTCAAATTCTGCAGTGGGCGAACCTTTATCGCCGCTGAAAGTGGTGGGGATAGCCGTAAAGGCTCTTGTGTTGCTATACAAAATAGGCTATTAAATCAGCTAGTATTGTATGTACTTGCACGGCTGTGACCTACGGAAAGCGAGCGTGGCTTGATAAAGTCTCTGAGCTGAGATATTCTTGGCTAATTAATGAATCCATTGGTAGCTTCGTAGTGCTTCTCGAATTTGCCACTTTTCTTTTCGCTTAGTTTGCCCTCAATTACTCCTGAAGAACAGTGGTTAGATTCGGCTGGCATATCAGCTGTGAACAAAATGTTTTGTTGCATGAATGTTGTGGTCAGCGATCGGAAAGCCTAGCAAGCAATCGGAAATGCTTGTGAGAAGCTGTCCTAAATAATTCCAATAAGAATACATAATGTTCATGAGCTTTAGTAATGCTGGGGCTAGCTGGGAGTTTCGGAAGCGCCTAATGAAGCAATGGCTCGTTCGAGCAGCACGGGTTAAGTAAAAGGTCAACTTATTTACCAGCTTCACTTCGCAGACGGGAGAAGAACTTAGGTCGCAATCGATTTGGGTGGCTTACACTGAGCAATTGTGCCTTGCCTGCAGTACGGCTCCAACCCATGTCGCGTGTCGTACTGAGAGAGCACCTTAACCAAGGGTGAGGACCCAGTCACATGGAGTTGGAATTGCAACCACATATCGGTCTGAAGTGACTTACGTATGCCATCAGTTAAGCCGAATCAGATCGTATCAACGCAGCTGCTCATTTTGTCCATCTGCAGTATCTCTCTGGGCGTCTGACTTGCTGCTCCCTCTCATAGCAAAGATGGCCGATCCTTCTCCGGGTGTGTGGCCGCTCTAGGTAGCTCAGGGCAGTGTGCTGCTGTGGCGATGGATTGAAAAATGTGCGGATGCATGGTGGGAGTCACACTCACAGCCAGTTCAAAATTTGGGAGCGTCTACCGTGCGCAAGTAGCAGTCAATTGAAGGATCAGTCTGTTCGTGCCGAATAAATCTTATACTGAGACCTCAAACCCAGCAAGTCGCAGTCTGGGTTTAGAGCTAATCACTCCACTGAGTCATCATTGTTTAGGGTGTATAGCGACCTTCTCAGGAATGCAGACCTATGTAAAGTCTCTCTGCTTGTTCTGCTTGATCTTTCAGCCGCGCCCGATACTATCTATCGCAGAGTCCTCCTTGAGCGTCTCGTATCTCGCCTGGACATTGCTGGCACTGCTCGGCAATGGTTCAGGTCCTATCTCAGTGGAAGACTCCAGAGTATTGATGTCACTGGAAAAGATCATCTGAGGAACCTCTTAAGTACGGGGTCAAACGCCAAGAGAAATTAGCCTTGCCTGCCTGTACGGCTCCAACCCATGTCCCGTGTCGTGCTGAGAGAGCACCTTAACCAAGGGTGAGGACCCAGTCTCTTCGAGTTGGAATTGCAACCACACATCGGTCTGAAGTGACTTACGTATGCCATCAGTTAAGCCTAATCAGATCGTATCAACGCAGCTGCTTATTTTGTCAAAAAACGCTAAGAGAAATTGGCAGGCTGCATCGGCCAGCCTATAACATTTTGAGGATTGATGCTGTTAAAATAGAGCCCACTAGATCTATCGAATAGACTGCTCTGCATTAACGGCGCGGATTTTTTTATTATCGTATTTATTTTATGATCTTGATTTATTTTACAATCTATTTATTTTATTATTCTTGATTGCTTCCGTGCTCCTCTGTCGGTTTCATAACTGTGCATATTAGTGCATCCGTTATCCATATTCATATATATCCATATTCGCAACGGTTTAGGAAATTGGAATCGAAAAAGCGCCACAGAAACCACGGGTTTCCGCAAAACAGTTAGACTCTTTGACTGGGCTGTCTATGCCGGAAGCATTTAGTACGAAGAAATTGAAGTGAGCAACGGCTAAAGAATGCCGATGCAATCTCGATTAGCTGGCCAATCCGTTTGCACTCATCTACGAACGACAGGATCAGTCGCTATAGCGATCGGAAACTACAAATTTAAGAAATAGTATTTTTCACGAGCAATGTTTGCCGGTGACTATGCCTTGTGCCGCCTCGGCCTAATAGTGAAATTTTGGGGTACACTTCAGGTGAGCCCATTTGCCTTCAAGCGCCACCTGTCGGTACTGCACGTCGTCCAGTGAAGCTAAGCTTCGTTGCACTGTAAACAATTCGGATCAGTTGCAGCCGCAGGCTGCAAGCGGTACGCTTGGCAGTCACCGTGAGAGAGCCGGTTGGATGCGATGGATCTAGATCTTGCACTGCAGCGGCACAGCTCAGTTTTGCTAGGATGATTACTTTTTGCTACCGATAAGAGCCACTGAGAACCGGTCGAGGGAGCTACAGAAGGAAATACGCACGCACATCTTCAACTGCTTCTATCCGTCAGCCTGTCCGAATCATTCTATGCTAGTGTGCAGTTAATATCATGGGGCAAGCCGTAATGGTACACTGGGTAAGGTGGTTGCTTTTCACGACCTCGGTCCCAAGGTCGTGGGTTCGAATCCTGCAGCGGATGATCGTTTATTGCCACTGCAAGCGGTGGTGGTAGCCGCAAAGGCTCTTCCGTGGCTATACAAAAGAGGCTGGTAAATCAGCTAGTTTCAGACATTTTTAGACACGCTGTTTACCAGCAGGCAACGGAGCTCACAATATCGTAATATGGCTCTAGGTATTTAAGAAGCATGCTGCCAGCGTGCATACTTGGTGTGTATTAAAATTCATAATTAACACAAAGATAACTACAGTCACTTTTTTCAAATACCAGCCCGGGAGTTTTTGCAAAGAAAGCCTTGCTAATCTCGCTTCTTGCAACTTTTGCGTTTTAGCCAAACAGTCGCCCTATTCAAGAGAAGGTCAGGCTCGCTGATCGATTGCATTGCTCGTGACCTCAGTTCCGGCGGATCTACTATCAGGGAACACTAACTGCGGAATAGTAACTGTGAGCCGAGGCCGGCCAAGCGCCGAGCTACACATTGCACCTCCACCATCGTCACGGAGCGAGCCATAATTGCTGGACAAGGTCTACAGCGAGAGCGGTAAGCGTGAATTTGGGGGCAAGACCGAAGGCCTTCCCGAGTCACGTTCACCTGAGGTCTCTCAGGGATTCTCTCAATGCGGTCATGGCCATAGGGACCTCAAGACAAGACTGGTTAAAATCTCCGTGCAAAAATTTAAAGCAGACAAACAAGTATCTTTCAGTGCAGTGCTGGCTATACTATCTACTTTATTTCCACCACGACGCTAGCCAGCCAGGGGACCGGAACTCAGCGTCCCTGTTGCTAGACACGAGCCAATGGGAGCTCGACGCTCCGGATGGTAGCAGGCGACAGGGAGTTGCATGAGTTGAAGAAACAACGTTGACGAGTAACGCTATTCTACTTTCAGCCTCAACGAGAGCGCCAAGCTACTTCATTCCTAAAAATACATGCATTAATACGTAATGAGCATACTATATATAACATACTATGCGTTGCTTGTGGCAGGTTAGCATTAACTCTGGGTCACTGCTGCCCTGCAGGCAATTCGTTACACAATCGATTTCTGCGGCCTCGAGATGTTATAGGAGCGATCTTTTCCCCATGTCATGGCCGGGCGCTCCTTGCCAGTAATGCACTGACACCTTCGGCTCCTCTTCGGACGCCGCAGGCTCCTGTTCCGCAGCTGTGGTTAGCTCCACCGCCCCCTCGGTCTTAACCAGCGGAAGGAGAAGTGGTCCAACAGCCGCCTCCTCTGCACGTATCAACGCCGACCGGTTTTCACTTCTATGCGGATGACACTCAGTTGTAACTTATTTTTGATCCCTCCCAGCCTTCGAGCACCTCAAATTCTCTCAACTCACTTGCTGCATGCGTTGATGACATCCGCGCATAGAAGGTAGCCAATTTTCTAAAGCTAAACGATGGTAAAACTAAATGACTAGTTATGCGAAAACCCAGTGTGATTCAGAAATTGGAAAGGCTGACGCTCAAAATTGGCTCTGCCAGCATATCTCCTGTTGAATCAGTTTGAAATCTAGGTGTCATGTTCCAAATGGACCTCTCGTTGCTCAACCACATCAGCTCCACAGTCAAATCTGCCTACTTTCAGCTACCTAACATTAATCAAATTTGGGCTTGTTTAGATAAGGATACCACGTCTAAGTTGGTCCATGCATTCGTGACATCCCGTCTCGACTTCTGCAACTCACTGCTTACTTACCTACCGGCATGTGCGATCAGGCGATTGCAGCTGGTGCAAAACTCCACGGTTAGACTAGTCTGTCGTGAGCATCGCCGTTGCCACATCACACCACGTCTCGTCGACCTGCACTGGCTCCCAGTCAAGCAACGGATTGACTTTAAGGTTTTGTCGCTCACTTTTAGGCCATTTCATCCTTCGGCTCCAGCCTAACTCTCAGATCTACTCCCCCACTAGGCCAAGCATCGTATCACCAGCTTTTCGGAATCCAACAGTTTACCAATACTTCGTACAAACCTTAAATCCTTTGGAGACCATGCATCAAGTTCGTATGCTCCCAAAGCCTGGAAATCCCTCCCGTCTTGCGTCAGAACATCCCCTGACTGGATCACATTTAAAAAGAACTTAAAAACACGTCTTTTTAGGACAGCATATGTTGGTCCCTGTGATTCATCCTTCATGTGCTTATGCGTGCAGAGACTGTGCATGCTGCCACTAACCACACTTGCATGCTGACCCTGTGCATTTCACCCCTAACCTTGTTATTCATGTTGTTTATCAAGCATGATATTACTCACCATTCAATCGAGTTTCCCTTTGCAGCAAGTGTAAAGCGCCTAGAAAGAGATTGAGTTGTCTGAGGGCGCTTTAACAGGTGCATTGTTATTATTTTTATTATTATTAATTCTTTTCGAATGCTTCGTGCTGCTGCTGCTGCTACCTCCTCGGTCTATCCAGCCGTCGTTTTACTTGCGAGAACGTCCCTCGTTCTTGCAGCTCCTGCAGCACGCCGTTCAGCAGCCTCATCATGCGGTGTCTCTCGTCCGCCATGTTGTTTAGGGCGAGAACGCATTTTCTGTTCAGCTTATTTTTTTCTAGATCATGATTATTTTTCTTCAAAAAAATAGACTGTCGGCGATTTTATAATTTGTTAATTCGCAGCTATTTAACGAAACTGGTATATACGAAGCACAGTAGAACATTTTAAAACTATATTTACAATAACCAATCAGCTTTCCGATACGCCAATCCAACGGGTACAAGAAAAAGCGCCGGAAGTTTTCGGGCGACAGCAAAGAGGGTATTAGTGCAGAGAGCTCAAGCTGATCGAATGCCACGGCCACAGTTTGAATACATCTTTCAACTCCTTAGCCCTAGGAGGTTCTAGCTAGCATTTCAATGTCTAAAGTTAACTATGACTATATTTGCAATTAGAAAATTGTCTCCTCTTTCCTCCTATTTTTTGAAAATCACCATTGCTGTAGCCTTGTCCTACGACTGTAAATACGTCACGGAGGTCTCAGTGTCACTGTGATGTCAGGAACAGACAAGCATACTAATTAAATAGCTAACAAACGTAACTTATAACAGGTGTTGATTAAAGAAGTGCATGATATTTAAGATAATTCCACGGCAATAGAGTATTGAGTAGTACCTAACTTGCATTACAGTCAAATACTCAAACCCACTTTTAGCGAGCGATAGCTCCAAGAAATCACTCGCGAGCTTGTACCTGATCTGTCCAGAAAATCTGGTTATAAAAGTTGTGGCTTGATGTGTTTTGATAGGACTGCTGAGTACGTGAGAGCCATCTACTACTTTTCGATACGTCAGAGTGACTACCGAAAATCCTGGCAACCTTAGACGACAACGCTGCTAAGCAACCGGCAGGTGCGGAGCGGAGGTATCCCTCGGTGCCAACACTATCGGTAAGCCATTTCTGGTTGCCACATCCGTGCCAAACGCTTAGCACTGTTCTACATGGCTTTGCCCAACTTGACCACTTTTCCAGTATGAAGATTTGACAAATACTATGCATATGTACATTCAACTTCCCCTCAATGTCGAAGCGATACAGGTAAAATTGTTCAACGATTGGTATGGGCAGAAAGCTTAATGCAATCGACTTATTCAGGAACTTTGTAAGCCATACACAATTTACGATCGGCCAACAAGATTCTGGTGGCCGCCTATTTCGTGTCGGTGGAAAATAGAATGCAGTCTTTGGTCATGCTACAATAGTTACTGCTCAGGTCTCCCTATTGAGAGCTCCTAGTCTTTTCACTTGGACCGAACTGCCGACCTCCTGAGGGCTGGCGTCTGTCTGCAAGTTCTGTACCGTGCCTGGCATGAACTTGTCGATAGACCAGGGAGCAAGTTAATGTGGGCATTCCGGTTTCCCTATGCCTGTTTTTATGCGCGACGAGTGGTAGCGTCTAGCTTTGAAAGGTTACCACTGCCAAGCCACGCTAGATTCGATTAGTCACTGACCGTGAAGCTATTGTTTGCAGTAACCGCTGCCTGTTCTAAGTGATTTCTAGGGGAGTAATGTACGGCCGAGGCGACTAAAATGATCAAGAAACCAAGGCAATGCTCAGCGAGATGTTTTCTTCGGACTTGTTTATGATTATTTTAACTGATTATGGAGGATTAGAGTTTTCATGAATCCATGAGCAGCATCGCATGGATGGCTCCGTTGGGCTTTGGCTCGTTGATTACCTTTTCAGTCAGTCGTTTTCCGCTAAATGATAGTGCGCAAACATTGTGCACTAGTAGGTCATCAAAGGCTCACATTGCGTGATTCCAAAAAAGGTCCAAAGTACACTCTGCCGAACTCGGGAGTTTTTTTCATTCTCCTGCGTCAGGGGTGAGCATCTTAGCCCGAGCTATTTTTATTGGGCCTTTCTGGATTTGAGGAGCGGGCAGCGTCGCTCGTTCGCAGTTGAAGCGGTCGGGGAATTTACGGGCAGCTGCCGCGGTGTCTTCGAGAACCTTTCGCGGCGCCCGGTGCGTGCTCGAACAGGGCATTCCAGGCAAAGCGAGCGGCGGCGTGACTCGATAGGTGAGTCACTCCGATGTGGACCCTTTTTAAGCCCTACAGCGAAATCGGTCGTCGCAGTATAGTCGGCTATCGCCTACACGAGGGCTCTTCGAGAATGCGTTGTGTTTTGGTCTGTCAATCGGTGCATCTTTCGGTTGCCAATAGTCGCCAATTGACCCGTTTTGGATATGGCTCTGGCTGCAAACTGGCAGGTTACGGTTAGTTAGCGCCCCACCGTAGGCTTACAGAAGCGTATTGGAGGCTGCAGCTTGAGTCGTAGAAGGCGGGAGGCTAAGCTTGCTACCCTAGGGGGCTATCGGTGAGGGCACTGCTGCTACTGCGAAACCCGAACCGGCGCATAAGAAAAGCAGAGCGGGACGTCAAATGCGGCCCACCGATAACTTGCCCTCTGATCCCAGACCATCCATTCAGCCACCGAGCTGGTCCATGGCGTGGCCAGCTACCGAGATCCACTACTACGTGCTAGGTGGCCGAGTTCATGGCAGATCATCGCAGAGCAGTAAAACCTCGTCACTAACAGACTTGTCCTTAGCCCGGCGAGAGAGTGCAGAAAGAAACAGTCATTAATATAAGCTTTCGGTTGCTAATAAAGACCGGGGAACTACGGACTGACTTAGTGCCTTCCGGACTTACTTTTCCGAGGAAATGATCCGTGGACCGCCTTAGTTGAGTAATTAAAAAAAGTTTCCTCAAAGCCTAATTGCTGGCAGCCTTCGAATGGCCGCAGGCAGTCTGATTAGGGTAGCTCCATTTCTGAGCAAAGTGGCACGGTCATGAAGACTGCAGCAGCTCTGTACTATGCCTTCGAACAATTGCAAACACTAAAAGCCTTGTGTCAATGTAATTTAGTTCTATTCTTACATGACTGATTCTCGAATCAGCATCGCTTACACGGTATCGAAGCTTTATGCTACATTTACTGGGTCCAAATTTTGTAAGACCATTTGGGAGAACTGACTTTCGTGTTAACATTATTCATTATTAATCTTGGCCAAATTACTTTGACGATATTACTAAATGGAGATACGGGTCATACTAAGTTAGATCTCGAAACTTTAACTTGAGATGCATAAGGTCCCCAATAATCTTAAGACAAAAACCTCAAATAAATTGTAATAATGATGATACATTTTAATAGACCCCTGAAAAGCATGAATCTATTCTGGGCACTTAAGATATGCAGTAAAGGAAGCAGAATCTCCCTTGCAGCAAATGTGATGTGCCTAGAAAGAGATTGGGTTCTCTGAGGTCGCTTTATCAAGTGTATTATTATTATTATTATCAAATGGCTATAGCTGGGTTCAAGGAGACTAGCCTATTCCCGTCAGGGCCCCCTAATATATATGCCCATTCTTGATCGCTATGGAGGCCTTCCCGGCAACAGTGGCTCAGTGGTGATCGTCCGGGTACACAACACTTTATATAATACACACGAATTTGGAACAAGGTTCTTACGTAATGACATATACTTGCCTGCTGCTGCCTGGGGCCCATTCTTTCTAGCCAATCAAATATCACAACTAGTCCTTTGGACCCTATTCCCACTTTCCTGCGTCTAGGATGCACTGATCTGCTGCTGCCATGCATAACTAACATAATTAATACGTCATTATGTATCTCCGTCTGTAACTCCACAAAGCCATAAAGACTAGGTGGGTGTTATGCAGGAGAGTTTTGTATAGCGCACTCACAGCCTATGCTGCTTTCTGTACGCATTCGGTAGCCAACAGACTTCGGCTCACGCAACAAAGAGAAAGTGGGCAGCATAGCAGAGTCAGGAGAGCAGTTTAAGTAGTGAGTAGCATGGAAGTAGCAGCTCAAGACCCCTGAAAAGGATGAGCCATAGTCGGCAGTAGGAGAGTAGTTGTCGTTGCTTAAGAATTGCGGAATTGAGTTCCACAGCATTAACCTCAGGTTATGTCCCAGCACCTCTAAAGAACGATGTGCTCGCTGGCGAAGGGCTCGAACTTGCTCACCTTCGTGCAGAGGGCGCTAGAGAAGGATCTGTGCCCGGTGGCGGAGGGCTCGCACTTGTTCGCCGGCGTCGATCTAGCCTCTGACTGAGGTCGTAGGCTCGAGCTCCGAGGCATATGTGAAACCCCTGAATAGAGATTAAGTTCTCTTGGGGCGCTATACAAATGAATTATAATTATTATAATTAGCCAGCTATCGTACAGCAAGCTACAGGAGGGGAAGCACAGGAAAGACCTGCGAGTTCGGGAAGCGACTCCGTGAGAATCTGGATATGAGCTACTGTGAGAACTTCGAGCGATATCAACAGGTGCGGAGTTCACAGAGTCAGTATTGCTCAATACCAACCCGTATGGACTGGTAAAAACCCAGGCTTGGGAAAACCAGTGAGCCCCGGGGAAAACCCAGCTCGGGCAAAACCCACGCCTGGGATGGTCGGTTTCGCTAAAGAGGGTGCGTGAGCCAGATCAATCATCCAATCAGAAGTACCTTCTCGGGCCCGCCTCTATCGATTAGTTCGAGCGGCATCCGCCGGGGCCAGAGCTTGATTTCGGCACGGGCGACTGATGGTAAAGGAGACCGCACGTTATACGAAATTCAATGTAATGCGGCTGTATTGTATCATAAACAAGCAACGCAAGCAAGCGTACATACGGAGGATGTAGTAGCCGTCGTGGAAGCAGCTCCGGAGCTCTCGGAGAGAACGAAAAGATGGGAGAAGGAGAGAGAATAGATGGGGATAGGAGAGATGGGGATAGGAGAGAGAATAGAAGGAGAGATGGAGAGAGAGAGAGAGAGAGAGAGAGAGAGAGAGAGAGAGAGAGAGAGAGAGAAAGAGAGAGAGAGAGAGTGAGAGAAAGTGAGAGAGAGAGAGAGGGGAGGGAGAGAGAGCGATGCACACACAGGGAGAGAGACGGACAGGAGGAAGAGAGAGAGAGAGAGAGAGTAGGGAGAGCGTGTGGCTAGCGTCCACACAGGCCGGTGGACAAGCAGAAAGTAGCTGGCTGCCGGACTAGCAGGTCGCAGGTCCACTGCAGCCTAATGAGGCGGTACTGAGTACATTGGTCGCACGCACTAGTGTGCGTAGTTGGGGCGGAACAACACTGTGGGCGTTTCCGAACCCGCACTTTATAGCCTGCAGTGAGGCTGTCAGAGACGAAAAGTTGCCAAACCTAATTTAGCAGCCTCGTTTATGTAGTGACAAAAGACACTCAAATAGTGATAAAATGCTACGTTTACATAGAGACAGTACGTAGCGCTTTAACTTTGTCTGTTTGACAGCTGCAGGACTCAAGCCCATGACCTAATCAGTAAAGTGCAAGCTGCTATACTTCGTGCTGAGCTCACCGGTTGAGAACCATCGGCTAAGGCTCTTCTGCCACTTCCGAAACCCGTTTCTTAAATATGCATTTCGGTTTTTTCATTTTACCTAAGAATGTATTACAATGCGCCCTGCTAAAATATATGTATAGATTCTAATACTTTGTTCAGTCCTAGAGATGGAGCTCCTTAGAAAAAAGACCTGAAAGCGTGACCTAAGATCACGCTTAAATCAAATGTGGAAACTATTTCTAAAATGTAGCTTATCAGAAACCGCTACTAACAAAGATAAAGGCTAACTTCAGGATGATTTCACTCGTGGCCTCCAGGAATGTAGACATTGAGCTGCTGCACAGAATTGCGGGACACGATTCCAGAGGGGATGCTGCCACTCTAGAGATGGAATCCCTGCTCTGATCTACCTTGCTGACAAAGAAGCTAGAGAAGCGATCGGTTAGATCATAACAAGGCTCGCTAGGTAAGGAAGTAGCCTGGGAGCTGCTGAAGAAATGGTCGATCGTATGCATCAGCGTCTTCGGGTTGTGCATTTGTGATTCCATAATTGTTTTTTTATAGTAGCTGAACTTGACCTTTGCTAGGATTGATTGGTACGATCTGTGTAGTCCTTATATGTGCCTCAATGGACAGTCAGTCTTGATCGTTTGTATGCTTTTACAGCTTACACTGAGTAGAACTAGCTTGTTTAATGTCCGTGGTAAACCACAGGCCGTCTGGTGGAGGGTGTACAGAGCGCTTAGTCGGAGGTTCGAAGTTGTCAAGAAGGTCTGCTAGTGTCGTTTTGTAGCATTCTATTAATGATGACAGGGAAATTGAGCAATAGGGGCGACGAAGATATTCTCGCACGGACAACATCTTTGTCAAGGGTCTTGAGGTTTCGAAATTCACATGTGACTTCAGATGCAGAAGAGGGCACACTGTAGACTGAATGACCTGCATGTGGTCAGATAAGCAGAATTTGGTAACAATAGGTGATGATAGTGTGCAGCTTAAAGGAAAAAAATTGATCGACTGTGTCCCTTCATGTGAATAGGGCAATGTATACCTGCCACAAGAGACAGTGTGTCATTCAGTGCACGAACTTCGGTGCTGATGGCGTCTGATAAGTTATCAAAATGAATGATAAATTCACTCATAACGCGGAAAGATCGATTTCTGGCACACAGAATCGAAATGGGATCCTATAAATCTGAGATAAGTGAAGACTTAGTACGGGGGGGGGGCGATAGACTTGGTACCAGGGAGAGGGCGATGGACAACTGCCACCATTCGAAGCTTGCTGTCAGACGAACTCACAGCAATAGATTCGAAAGACTGCTTCGCGTGAACTGCAAGTGGCTTGAAATTGATGGACGCGCGTGAAATGACATTGAATCCACCATCAGATTTGATTCAATCGAGGGGTATGGAAGAAATAAAACCCTGTTTGGGTTGCGTCGTTAACAGCAGAGCAGTTAACCAATTTTATCGCTCAGGGCAGTTCTAGACAAAGCCGAGAATTTTCAAATGAAAGGAGCCTCCATAATCACGCATTTTCTTACATGCTACTGTCAAGCGACAAATAAACCATCTTGAAGCAGGTCTTAGCTGTATCGGTTTCCTTACGCTGTGTTAGCAGATTTCGATTTTCGGTAGAGAATTCTATAACGGACAAGAAACGCTAGTCGCGCTTGTTGCCGGGAGGTGAAAAGATTATACCTTAATATTTGCATGAACTTGAAGATTCCGCAGCATATGATTATATTATTAGCTTATTTGTTTTTCATAAATTGTGCCTTTCGGGGGAAAATTGACGAGTGTGGTCCCAAGCACGCCGCTGTTGTCGGCAGTACGACGTTTTTTAAGCAGCTCATCTTGGACTTAGAATCTTACGATCGAAAGTGTATCACAATCGAAGGTGTAAAAAAACTCCGATATCCACCCACTTTTTGAGTTTGGCAACGCCAATTTTTGAGTATAGCTTAGTGTAAATAGAGTGTATTGTGGTGGATTGGGTTAATTCGTCAACCCCACATCTAGGACCTAAAATCTCACGATCGAAGGCGTTCTTTACTACATTCTCACATTCGCAAAGTTTCTATCAAGTTGCATTAAATACGTGTGACGTGGTTATTGAGCTGTTAGCGTTTTTTTGGGGGGCTATCGCTGGCCAAATGTGGTTCTGCTCACATAGTTATGGAAAACAAACTCTTATGATAATTAACCCGATAATTAAACAGCTAATATTTACACTGAATGCCGTGACTAAAATGTTGCTTCTGACACATCGTAAGACTTAGGAGGCCGTCCAGCAATCTCACGCCGTCTTGGTTTGGCCTAAGGGTTAGGATGAGTGCATTAGATGACCAATGTCATGGCTCAAGCTTTGTGGCATTTGCACCTGAATATAGACGAGTTTATCCTAGGGCACTATGCGAATGAATTATATATAATAATATAATATAATAATAATAATATATAATAATATATTATTATATATAATAATTATATACACACACATATATACATATATATATATATATTTGGTGGCGTCCAGGGGAATTTCACTCTCTTAACCAGCCTCCCACATTGGGTTGCGGAAATATGCCACAGATTCCGGAAGTAGAATATCTCCGTTTTCGAAAAGCTTTCGCTTGTGTAGTGAAACGTAATGACTGCAGAGTGTACAGTAATGAGCTTAGCCAGAGCACGAGGTCATAAGAATTATTGTTTATGATAAGTTAGCGTTTAACCGGTTGAGGCATTCTAACAAGTGTCATTGCATTCTAACAAATGTGTTGGCAGTATATGTGGGCTCATTGAACGTTGTGTGGAATGATAATAGAACTTACAACAGCCAATTCCCAGTCAATTTGAAATGGATTTCGGTTAAAGTCTGGCCATAGTCACAGTCGCAACGACAAATACTCTCCTGCTGCCGACCATGGCACATCCTTTCCAGTCGTCCTGAGCTGCTACTTCCATGCTACTATTACCTTCAACTGTTCTCCTGACTCCACTGTGCTTCCCACTATTTCTTTGTTGAGTGAGATTAAGTCTGTTGGTTCCCCTTTGAGCACCGAAAGCCGCTTAGGCTGTGAGTTCGTTATACAAAACTCTCTTGCGTTACACCCACTTAGTCTTTGTGGCTTTGTGGAGTTACAGGCGGAGATGCGTTAGGATGCATAATGCATATGCATAATGCATATGCATTTTGCCTTCGATTGCAGTGCATCTCCCTGATTGTGCGTTCGTGATTGGATGAAGGAATGCGGTGGCACTTTTAATACAGTGCTCCTAATAAACAAGAGAAGTTAAATCTCCTCCCACCAGATTTGTGTCTGATTGTAACAGAACGTCACAGATTATCATATTTTCCGGAACATTGCCTTCTATTACCATTTATTGCCAGAGATTGAAGGCGCACTATGGGTTGAAGTATGTTCGCCAATTGCGAACGTCATGTGGCATGATAATCGGAGCTTCGAACATCCAACTTATTTTCAATCTTAAACAGATTGCTGTCGAAGCCGCGCCATTGCCACCAATTGTGCTGCATTGCCCTCAATTGTGCCTTTGTCGATTGTTTAAAAGGATGTGGCTGCTCTTTTAATACAATCTGCTGCAATACACAAGAAAATTTGGAGCTTCTCACAGCAACAGTCAATTGTTTGTAACGGACCGTTATAGATTGGTGTATTTTTCCGGGCCGTTGCCGTCGATTGCCATACATTGACGTCGATTGAACGTGCACAGTGTGTGCAAATTACGCGAGCGAATAGTTAGATGTTGGGTGAAAAGAGAGTTGCAGTTTCTCGCAGAAAATCTTGTCGATTTTCCACGGATTGCTCTGTCGGCCCCGACCTTTGTTGTGGATGGCCAAACTGCACAGTTGACGAGCAAAGTAACGTGAAAATATTGCGTTTTCACTTTGGACGCTGTGAAATATTGTTTGAAATGAAAATTGCAGCTTCGAGCTGCCAATATCTCGTCAATTGGCTGCGGGTTGGAGTAATGGCTCGGACTATTGCTGTCTACTACCATTCATTACTCGAGATTGTATGTTCGCGAGTGGTTGGAAGGATGCCATTGCACTTTAAACACAGTTCGCTGTGATACGTAAGAAATGTTTTGAGCTTGGCCCAGTCATTTTCCGGTGATTTGCGATATAATATAATTCATTTTTATAGCACACTAGGAGAAATTAATCTATTCAGGCGCTTCACATATGCCTCGGGGCTTGAGCCCTCGACCTCAGCCAGGCCTCGGTCGGGGCGAGCACCTTAACCACTGGACTAAACCAGCTCGGCGTGCATCGTAATAGATTGCCGTATTTCCCCGGGCCATTGCCTTTTATTGCTATGCATTGCCAAGGTTGAATGCCTTGATTGGGTTGAAATTTTGCACTCGGGCAGTGAGATGATACGTGCAATGAGAATTGGAGCTTCGTGCAGCCGACTTCTTGTCAATTTGCTAAATGATTGTGGCATTGGCCCCAGCCATTGCTGTCGGTTGCCATGCGTTTTTGACAACTAACATTCAAAATTGCTTGCAAATTTAATAGTTTCACTTTTAAACAATTACATGTTAAAATCAATGACAATTTGAGCTTTTCGAAGCCAATATGTGGTCGATTTGTCACGCACTTCGAGCCGAGCTGTTATCGTAGATTGCCATTCATTGCTCGTGACTGTGCGAGCGCAATCGGTTAAAATAAGGCGGCTGCACTTTAAAAAAAAGTGCTTTCTAGTATGCATTCATGATTAGAGCATTGAGAAATCTATTTGGGGGCCAGCCTTTACAGTCGATGGCTGTGCATTGCTGCAGAATTATTGATGCAGTTGAAGTGAAATTGTGTGATTACATAGTAAACGAAGATAAGATTAACGTGCAGTCACTATAAGAACTTGAAGTGTACGTATTCTAGTCGTTTTCCGGCGGATTTCGGTGTATTGCGGTGTTGGCCCGGACCATTGCAGTCGATTCCAGTGGATTGCTGCAGAATGGTCAATGAGGCAATTGTAGTAACATTGTGTGAGTACACAATAACCAAAGATTAGCTCAATGTGCAATCATAATTAGAACTTGTATTGTACGATTTCTGATCACTTTGTGGCGGATTGTCGTGGATTGCTGTATCGGACCTGGCCTTTGCAGTCAATTGCAGTGCATTACATGAGAACCCGTGTGCACAATGGATCGAAATTTCGTGGGTGCACTTTGAACTGGGTCTAGTCTTATTGCAACGTGAATCAGAGCTTGACATTGTAGATTTGAGGATGATTTGCAGTAAAGGAGTGGATTGTGATCTTTTTTTTCTAGTCGTTTTGGACATCCACTGGACAGTGCCAGAATACGCTGATTCATAATTTTTTTACTTTTAAGTGGGTGCGCACACACCGCAGTGCACTTTAATGTGTAATTAAAAGGGAAATCGGCGAAATCTATTTCTAGTAGTTTGAGGTGGATGCGATGGATTGGATTGGATTGCGGTATTGGCCTGGGCTCTTGAAGTCGGTTGCAGCGAATTGCACGAGAACGGCCGTGCCAATCCAAATGAAATTGTATGACTACAATTGGCGCTGTGTGTACTTTCATATGCAGTTAAATGGGAGCTTTTTGAAAAAGATTTCTTTCGTTGTGCCGTGGAATGCAGTAGTTTTCGGTATTAATCTTTTGCAGGTGACGCCTAACCACATTATTCTTGTTGTTTATTGAGCATTCGATCGTGTTTCCTCACCAGAAAATGTAAAGCGCCTAGAAAGTGAGTTCTCTGAGGGCGCATTATCAAATGCATTATTATTCTTATTGGCCTGGGTCTCTGCAATCGATTTCAGTGAATTTCTTGAGAACGCGTGAGCAGAATATCGCAAAGCTCCTAAAGAGAAATTGAGTTCTCTGAGAGCGTTTTATCAAGTGCATTATTATTATTGTTATTATTAAAGTTATTTTCTGGGAACGTTGTACATGTAGCGTAGTTTTAAATTCCAAAACTTTTGGAGCTTTATATAATAGTAACAATAATAATGCACTTGATAAAGTGCCCTCAGAGAACTTAATCTCTTTCTAGGCACTTTACATTTGCTGCAAAGGGAAATGCAATTGAATGGTAAGTAAAATCATGCTTGATAAACAAACGAAATGAATAACATGGTTAGGGGTGACATGCACAGAGTCAGCATGCAAATGTCGTTAGTGGCAGCATGCACAGTGTCAGCAGGCATAAGCACATGAAGGACGAATCACAGGGACCCACTAAATGCTGTCCTGAATAGGTGTATTTTTAAGTTCTTTTTAAATGTGGTCAGGTCAGGGGATGTTCTGACGCAGGTCGGGAGGAAGTTCCAGGCTTTGGGAGCATATGAACTAAATGCACGGTCTCTAAAGGATTTCAGGTTTCTACGGGGTATTTGTAGACTGTTGGATTCCGAAAAGGAGGTGGTACGATGCTTGGCCTGATGGGGGAGTATATCTGAGAGATAGGCTGGAGCCAAAGAATGAAGTGACCTAAAAGTGAGCGACAAAACCTTGAAGTCAATCCGTTGCTTGACTGGTAGCCAGTGCAGGTCAGCGAGAAGTGGAATAATGTGGCAACTGTGACGCTCACGACAGACAAGCGTAGCTGCAGAGTTTTGCACCAGCTGCAATCGCCTGATCGCACGTTCCGGTAGACCAGCGAGCAGTGAGTTGCAGAAGTGTAACCGTCCAGAAGCTCGTCCCCCGGTTCTCCACCGGTGGACTGTGTGATGCAGTGCTGCAGTGCGGTTAAAACACAGGCGGCCACAACTGGGTGCCGAAAGAAACAGTTTGTTGTGGGCCTGATAGTAGTGGTTACGCGCTGGCGCTTTACGCGGCGCGTACCGGACCGACGGAGTTACCTGTGCGAACTCCCGAAGCCCGAGTATGATAAACTACCCTATGCGTTTTCGCGGCGCGTACCGGACCGACGGAGTTAACTACACGAACTCCCGAAGCCCGCGTATAATACACTATCCAATGGGCGCGTCGCTAGCGATTGTGAAGGCGGGTTGCTAAAGCACCCCAAGATACGAGCAGCTAACTGAGTAGCCGGCAGAACACAACTTCGCAGTCTAAGTTGCACTTAACTGTTCGTCGCCGTAGGTTCGTCTCGTGCTTTCGAAGCGTAGTCTCCCATCGACTACCAAGCTGCAGCCCTGAGCTCTGTCAGTCGTCTCATTATATTCTCTCTCCTCGCAACTCCTGACCTCGCGCGGCCAGCTGCTATTTCTACTTCAGCATATTAGTCGGTACACATCCTGACCGCAACGTCTGCACTAGGCTTCATTCTAACGTTAGCGGGTAGACCAGGAGCCGGGCTTGTACTAGCTATCCAAGTCGAACCCGCTAAGACAACCACATTAGTCGCTCCGTCTCCTAACCGCATCGCCTGCATAAAGCTCCATTCTAACCTGAGCTAGGTGAGTCAGGGGCTGGGTCTGTACGAGGCGCCCTAGTCGACCCCCCCCCCCTAAGGCGAGGGCTCCCATCGCGGCTAAGCTGAGAGCTGCACCAGTGCAGAAGTCGAGACGGTATGTCACGTATGCATGGACCAACTTGGATGTGGTATCCTTATCTAAACAAGCCCGAATTTTAGCAACGTTATGAAGCTGAAAATAGGCAGATTTGACTGTGGAGCTGATGTGGTAGTCTAACGAGATGTCGCTTTAGAATATGGCACCTAAATTCGAGCTGATTCAACTGGAGATATGCTGGCATAGCCAATTTTGAGTTTCAGCCTTTCCAATTTGTGAATCACGCTGGGTTTGCCCATAACTAGTAAGTTAGTTTTATCGTCATTTAGTTTTAGAAAATTTGCTGCCATCCATGTGCGGATGTCATCAATACATGCAGCAAGTGACTTGAGAGAATTGGAAGTGCTCGAAGGCTGGGACGGATCAAAGCAAAGGTACAACTGAGTGTCATCCGCATAGAAGTGAGAGCCTAGATTGTGCTTGGCAATCACATCAGCAAGAGGGAGAGTATAAACCGTGAAAAGGACAGGACCTAGCACGGAGCCCTGAGGTACGCCATATTTCAGAGGTACCTCAGATGATCTTTGTCCATTCACGTCAATACTCTGGAGTCTCCCATTGAGATAGGACCTGAACCACTGCAGAGCAGTGCCAGTGGTGCCCAGGCGAGATGAGAGGCGCTCTAGAAGAACTTCGTGATCAATGGTATCAAAAGAGCTGCCGAAAGATCAAGAAAATTAAGCAGAGACACTCTACCCATGTCTGCATTCCTAAGTAGGTCGTTGTATACCCGAAGCAATGCTGACTCTGTGGAGTGATTAGCTCTAAAGCCAGACTGGAACTTACTAGCAAGGTGTGAGGTTTCGATATACGAGTTCAGCTGGTCTGCCACGACCCGTTCCAGTGTCTTTGATAGGAATGGTAGAAGGGAGACTGGGCGGTAGTTGCTTAAGTTCTCTTGGTCAAGTGTAGCTTTCTTGAGAAGTGGCCTGACTACAGCTATTTTGAAAGGTGCTGGGACATGACCTGAGGCTGATGACATATTAATGATGTTAGTTATGCATGGAAGCAGCAGATCAATGCAACGTAGGAGCAGGACTGTAGGAATTGGGTCCAGAGGACTTGTTGTCTTCTTTGATTGAGATACGAACTTCAGGACTAGATCACTAGTTACCTGATTAAATGTAGACGTGGAGGTGCAGCCGGGAATCGGGGGAGCAACATTCTATTGGGGATGTTGTCATCGCATGGATGGATTCCCTGATCTTGTCTATCTGCTGCACAAAGAATCGAGAGAAGCGATCTGCTAGATTATCCCAAGGATCATCAGGTAAGGAGCTAACCTGGGAGCGGTTGTATAGATAGTTTATCGTCGGCATCAGCATTTTTGGATAAAGGATCGATTGATACGACCTACAGTAGTCTTCATATACCTGTCGATGGACAGTTAGTCCAGATCTTTTGTATGTTTTTTTCAAGCATTCGCTTAGTAGACCTGGCTAGTTTAATGTCTGTGGTAAACCATAGGCCATCTGGGCGGGGGCGGACAGTGCGCTTTATCAGAGGTGCAAACTCGTCAAGCGTGTCAGCTAGTGTCGTGTTGTAGCTATCTACCAATGATGACAGATTGGAGGGAGGACTGAGAGGCAAAGGTGAAGCAGATAATCTCGCACGGACAGCATCGATGTCAAGGGTCTGGAGGTTTCGAAATTCACAGGTTATTTTAGAGGAGGAGGTGGGCACACACTGTATATTGAATGAGATCTGCATGTGGTCAGATAAGCAGGATTTGGTAATAATTTGTGATGACAAAGTGCAGTTATATGAGAAAATCTGGTCGAGCGTGTGACCGTTGATGTGGGTAGGGCCATGCACATGAGCCACAAGAGACAATGAGTCAGTCAATGCGCAAAATTTGGTGCTGAAAGCGTCAGATAAGTTATCACAGTGAACGTTGAAATCACCCATAACCAGGAAGGATCGATTTCTTGCACACAGAATCGAAATGAGATCTGAGAAATCTGAGATAAAGGAGGATTTGGTACCTGGTGGGCGATAGACTACTGCCACTATCGGTAGCTTGTTTTCGGGTGAGACCAAGACAATCGATTCAAAAGACTGCTTCGAGGGTACTGCAAATGGCTTGAAGTTGAATTTCGAGCGTACGATAATAGCAACTCCGCCTCCAGTTTTGATTGATCTAGGGGTGTGAAACAACGAGAAACCAGATGGAGTAGCGTCTTTAATTGGCGGGCAGTTTATCGATTTAAGCCAAGTTTCAGTTAGGGCAAGCAGGTCGATACCATTTTCAGAAATAAGGTCGCCTATCACCAGAGGTTTATTGCACATTGAGCGATGATTCCAAAGGCAAGCGTTAAGTCTGGCCGACGGAGTTACAACAGGCCTGATGACTACTAAGTTAGAAAGATTAACAGTGAGGCATGTGGGGGAGCGTGCTGAGCGGTTCGAGACAATACTAGGAATACCAAACGAGCGGGTACTCAGAATGCAGTTCCCGCCCAACGAGCGGCGTCTGAGCTGGGGGTTCCGGCCACCGCGGCGGCTACGGGGTGCTTTCCTTTTGTTAATGCATAATTCATGAATCTTAGCAACAACATTAATATCAAGTAATGCATTTGATCTATGATGACAGAGCGATAACAACTGCTGACGATCATAACTAACAAGCAGGTTACTAGCCGCCGGTGTAGCTAAGGCAGCCGCCGGCGTAGCTAAGGCAACCGCCGGCGTAGCTAAGGCAGCCGCCGACATGGGAGACCCAGCAGCCCGAAGCGATAAGCGTTTAGATGTCCACAGGCACGTAATTTCTTACAAGATACCGTCAAATAACAATCAGAATAACTTTAAACAGGTCTTAGCTGTATCGTTTCCGTTTACGAAGTTCGCAAGAACTTCGGTTTTCGGAAGAATTCTGCAACGAACACGAACGCACGTTAGAGCACCCTATGTCAGGAGGCGAGAAAGGAGTTTTATATTCCAAAACTGGTGGAGCTTTGCGCATCTGATTTTAGTGTACTTAAATCGAAATAAAGTGGACATAAATAATAGGAATAAAATGAATTGTGGTACAGACCTCAATCTTTGCAGCTCATTTGCGTAAGTGCTCGTGGGTACAACGACACGAATCTTGGTGTATAAATAAAATCGTAAGTGTACTACTAGATCCGCCCAAAATGTGTGCTCAGAAACGCAAATTACCTGTCAATTTTAGCCTACATAGAGTGGATTGCGGTAATTTTTCGCGCCCCAAGATGAACTGCTTAACAAGTACCGTACGGACGTAGGCCGCGGCTTCGCAGGTCCGCCGCCATGCCCGGCTAAACTTGTCGATTTCACTCAGAATTGCACATATTGAGCCCAGATATAAACAGTTAGTTACATTTGCAATTCAATCCTCTAATCTATTTAAGAGTTACAATCGTGCACTCTTTTCGTGAAATGGAAGTGCATGTATTTCAAACACTTTCGTCCTACCGTCGCCTTTCTCCAGGCTCTGCATTCAGGGCAGGCAGACAGCGCTGGTAGAGGCTTGCACTGAGCGCACAGACTATTGGAAAACCTTTTTTAATTGCATTGCATTAAATATTGACAGACAATGGAAGGTCTTACGACCGTTCGCCCTCTCAGTTCAAGTCAGGGCTAGCGCGGCGCGCAAGCCGGAAAATGAAGCTGTAAGCAAGGCGAAGGTCGGACGGAAGTGTTTATCCATACACGCGCGGATCCAGCTTACGAAAAGAGCGTATCTTGACCCATGCTGAACTTGAGGATGGAATAAAACTTGATAATAGTAATTGTTAATCTATTTGTGTAAATTTTTGCATTTTTGTATGAAATGGACAAGTTTGATCGGGAATAGGGACAGTCCCGCCTACGACGCAAGTCTTGTAAGTTGTTCACCTTGTACTTGGAGACTTACGATTGTTGTTTTTCACTACGTTATCACATGCCCTAACTTTCTATTTATTTATAATGCAGATGTTCGACGCGATTACTGCGAAGTTGGTGCTTGTTGTGGGGCCATCGCTAGAGAACCATGGTTCAGCTCGCATAATTGTGACAAATAACATCGCATGACCTTTACTTTTGAACTAATTGTTAAGCATTCTGGAAACATTAAAATTCACTGAGCAGATGAAAGCTATTTGGAAACGTGGAGATGTACCGTTTGCGCATCTGCGGCTATTTTACGGTTTTGGCATTATGTCCGTCCGGGAAATCCAGCATTACGGCTAGGGGCTGCGGGCGGTCTTGTCTTGAATCGGTAATGTTAACGCCCTAACTAAAGGATTTTTTTGTCAGCGTCGGTAAGAAAGTGAGTCGATATCTTAAGTGCACTTTTATCTAATTCCTGTTTTTGTGCTCATATAACCAGTGTTTAAACGGAAAGCGAGAGATTAGTAGCTTGGATTTAAAGAAAATGGCAGACCTCTTGGCTAACTACAAGCGATTCCTCTGGTATCTAAACGTCTGCTGGAATATGCCGCCTGCCTTCTCGTTCGTAGCTTATGGCAGATAGTGCACTAGCTATCGTTATGCCTCCTAGCCATTACCTGTAATCGGCTAGATTGTAATAGCCTCGATAAGTCCCAAAAAATACCGTTATTGGGCGTTACAGAGTTGCCGGTCACAAGCCAGCCTTGGCTATGGGATGGCAGTAGCCTCCTGCAGTGGCATCGAACCGTCTGTTTTGGTCCATCCTGCCGAGGACAGGCTGCTATGTGCCTCGTGTCGGCGTGTGATCAAGAGACCGTTCCAGACACCGTGTGGTCATCACTACTGCTTTGTCTATGTTCAAAATATTAGGTAAGACGCTCGTCGCTGGTCTGTTTGCTCTCTCTCTCTCTCTCTCTCTCTCTCTCTCTCTCTCTCTCTCTCTCTCTCTCTCTCTCTCTCTCTCTCTCTCTCTCTCTCTCACTCTCCCTCTCTCACCCATCGACGTTGTGCATGGGACTGCCTCAGTGTATGTTCATTGCCCAAGTTACCACGTCGTTCCTAGCTGGCTCACTGACCGCAGTCCGTCCATGCTTGTACCTGCGCCTTACGGCAGTACCAGCCGAGTATGTTGAACTCGAACAGCGATTCATTCGTTATAAACGAAGCTGCTCTCGTTTGTCGACTAGCCTACTTTCTGCTTGAGCCAGGTGTCATAGGTAGGTGGATGAGCCGGCTGGCTCTTAAACTATTCCTCAACTGGTGTGAGTTCGACTATAAGAGACTATGAATGATAAAAAATACTTTTGTATAACGTCCACAGGGAAGTAAATCTCTTTTTTGGCATTCTATATATATGCTGTCGAGGAGGAATTGAATGCCTATTTCTTTTTTCAGTTGTACCTTGATAGCCTTCTCTAGCTGTGCTAGTTCTAGCTGTGCTAAATGCAGTAGTTCAACTCTGCAGCTGCTGCTAAAGCTCGGTCGTGGCCAGTGTCGATAGCAGCGATGGTTGCTTGCAGTGGCGATACAAGGTGCACGGCTGAAGGATGCGAGGAAATATTCTCGAAAGAGGTACGTGCCCTTGTGGCATGCATTTACTGCTTCGTAGATGTGCAATCGGCTCACGTCGAATAAACGAAAGGTGTTTTGATCGAGCAGACTTGGTGATGTGACAGCTGAAGAGCCACAATGACTATCCCTGCTAAGTCCTTCAGCTGTCAATCCTTTGCGGCCAGCTTCAGGACTCGAAACCGTGACTTAGATCACGTGAAGTGTGGACCGCCTTACCTTGGGGCTACGACCCGTGAGCCAGGCAGCATACATTATTTGGCAGTGCATCCAATTTTCTGCTCGTTGTTTTGACTGTTTGATTTGGCATGACGACTTTGCTGCGATAGTGGAAGTTATCAAACTCCAGAAGGTTCAAACTACCTTGCAGGTTAAAGTGAAGACCGTAAGTCTGCTGCTTTGTCGTAGCATTTGAACAGCAGATGGTACCAGCAGTATCGTTGGTTGAGAAAGGGAGTGCTCTTTTTTGGCGTGTCGGAGGCAGGTGGCCAGTATTGATCTGCTGGGTCTGCAGCCTTTCCGGTACCATTATGGAAGCTACCTGTCAGGGCAGAGCGACTTCCCTTTCACTCCAACTTGTTCGTTCTGCCCTTCAGCTGAGTGCCACTGGCTGAGAGCGTGCTCTGCAGTCACATCGGTTGGTTTGGTCATAGTGAACGATCTAACCATGTAGGACGGTGTGGGGGCAGCCGGCCAAGCAACGTCCTCTGCGTGCCTGCGCCCATTTGCGCGTGCGTTTTTGTGTTTACTACCCACTTTTTCAACTGTGCTCCTGACTCGGCTATGAGTCTGCTTCTTTCTGTTGCGTGAGATGAAATCTATTGGCTACTTCGTGAGTTCCGAAAGCCTCGTGGGCTTTGCTTACTTAAGTCTTTGTGTGATTTTTTAGAGTTACGGGCGGAGATATATTGTATTGCATTACACCACAGAATCCATAGCTGAACGATATCTTGCTAATGTATGCCTATCTATGCCTATGCCTTGCCTTGCCTGGCTGCATTCGTCTGGCAAGAATCAGCTTATACCAGTTTCCATCACGTTGACACCATTTAGCAGAATGTCCTCGTGTCAGCTGGGTCCGAATTCATAACTCTTTAGGGTTCGGGCACCACCTTGCACTTCTACAGTTGCCTGCCTCATTTGTATATTGGGCAGGTGAAGTCAGTCATCAGTCTGTTAACCAGTTCGCCAGTGTGTCAATATCCTTCAGAACAGCATTAGTGACCTTCCAACTTAGTGCCATGTATTCTGTACGTGTTTATGTGCAACAGAGATATGTGCGTGTCGTCGTGCCAGTGCTTATTTGCCTCCGCCGGCACATTTGCAGGTATGCTACGAGGATAAGGCAACCAATAAGGAAATACTGCGGCAGACATGTCGCTGTCCATTGAGTACAGAGTGCACGTGGAGGGGCCCCCTGGCCCAACTGGTAAGCATTTAGTCTACCTTGCTCTCTCTACTGTCAGGTTGCTGATAGTAGGCATGCTGACAACTGCAGTGGCTTTTCCAAGGATGCTGTGAACTTGGATCCAATAGTGATGTCCTGGTGGGGCAATTCGTAGGTGTCTCTCTTAACTCTGCAGTAGGCATATCGGACTTGTTGCAAAGGCGAAGCTTTTATGAAATCAACTCGGCCCTGTGATGATTGTATTGCTGGGATGATTCTATTGCTCTTTGATGCCTTCGGCCCTTTACTTTGATGATCTAGCTTTAGAGTCGGTCCTACAATGTTTGGATCGTGTAAATGCAGATCTACTATTGTTGGTTCGTGCTTTGCCTTACTGTATTTGCGCGTGCATATTAATCCCGATTTATTTTGTATCTGTAAAAGAAGCACCCACCGTTAACTTTCTTTATGCAAACTAAAAAAAAAAGGAAGGAGCAGAGTGAGAGGTGAAAAGAATTTGGCAGTGCAAGTTATTTATGGTTCATTTTTACCACATAATATGCAAAGCCTCACGGAAACACTGTAGCCTCACGCTTCAGATGCCTGCAAGGTAATTGTGTGCGGCTTGTATGGCACCACACTTTTTAGTTTCATCGACTGGAGACTGTTGCATGACAGCTTGTTCTAAAACTCAGAGAGAACCCACTCCAAGCCAGCATAATACTTTGACATCTTTAAGATGTCAGTATTCTACATGCCATGGCCCCAAAACAACTAAATAGTTTATAATAATATTATAATATAATAATATGATACTATAATATAATATAATATTATATTATATTATTATAATAGTATATTAATAATATAATATTATATTATGATATAATATAATAATATTGTAATAAGGGAACGATCCGCAGACTATATTGCCATAGCTAGAAATGTTTTTCTTTGCCCCAGAATTATGAGCAAATGTCATCACGTCCATGACAGCCTGCATTCGCAAAATGTGTAGACATAATTGTGGAGCTACTTCACATATGCCTAAGTAATTAATAAATTAAATACTGAACCATAGAATGTATGTCTACCACCATGGATGTAGGTGCATGCAAAGTAATGCTTCATGAGAGCGCTGCAGGATAACTTACCTGAGAAATACGCAAATTTTCTGTTAAGTAAACCCGGTCGCTTAAACCTAAGACAGCACCTGTGTGTGCCTTCTGCTAACTAGCATGTAATGTGTCGATTAGCCGGTAAGACTGACAATGCATTGCCTACTTTGCATAACAGCTTATTATTGACAGAGTCAGCATTGCTTCGGGTATACAACGACCTACTTAGGAATGCAGACATGGGTAGAGTGTCTCTTCTTGTTTTGCTCGATCTTTCGGCAGCTTTTGATACCATCGATCACAAAGTACTTCTAGAGCGCCTCTCATCTCGCCTGGGCATCACTGGCACTGCTCTGCAGTGGTTCAGGTCCTATCTCAGTGGGAGACTCCAGAGTGTTGACGTGAATGGACAAAGATCATCTGAAGAACCTCTAAAATATGGAGTACCTCAGGGCTCTGTGCTAGGTCCGGTCCTTTTCACCGTTTATACTCTCCCTCTCGCTGATGTGATTGCCAAGCACAATCTAGGCTTTCACTTCTATGCGGATGACACTCAGTTGTACCTTTGCTTTGATCCCTCCCAGCCTTCGAGCACCTCAAATTCTCTCAACTCACTTGCTGCATGCATTGATGACATCCGATCATGGATGGCAGCAAATTTTCTAAAACTAAACGATGATAAAACTAACTTACTAGTTATGGGCAAACCTAGTGTTATTCAGAAATTGGAAAGGCTGACTTTCAAAATTGGCTCTGCCAGCATATCTCCAGTTGCATCAGCTCGAAATCTAGGTGTCATATTCCAAAGCGACCTCTCGTTAGACGACCACATCAGCTCCACAGTCAAATCAGCCTATTTTCAGCTTCATAACATTGCTAAAATTAGGGCTTGTTTAGATAAGGATACCACGTCCAAGTTGGTCCATGCATTCGTGACATCTCGTCTCGACTTCTGCAACTCACTGCTTACTGGCCTACCAGCATGTGCGATCAGGCGATTGCAGCTGGTGCAAAACTCTGCAGCTAGGCTTGTCTGTCGTGAGCGTCGCAGTTGCCACATTACTCCACTTCTCGCCGACCTGCACTGGTTACCAGTCAAGCAACGGATTGACTTCAAGGTTTTGTCGCTCACTTTTAGGTCTCTTCATTCTATGGCTCCAGCCTATCTTTCAGATATACTACCCCATCAGGCAAAGCATCGTACCACTCGCTGTTCGGAATCCAACAGTCTAGAAATACCTCGTACAAACCTTAAATCCTTTGGAGACCGTGCATTTAGCTCGTATGCTCCCACAGCCTGGAACTCCCTCCCGACCTGCATCAGAACATCCCCTGACCTGACCACATTTAAAAGAAACTTAAAAACATACCTATTTAGGACAGCATTTAGTGGGTCCTTGTGATTCGTCCTCGATGTGCTTATGCGTGCTGACACTGTTCATGCTGCCACTAACCACATTTGCATGCTGACCCAGTGCATGTAACCCCTAACCATTTTATTCATTTTGTTTGTTTTTCAAGCATGATTTTACTTACTATTCTATTGCGTATCACTTTGCAGCAAATGTAAAGCGCCTAGAAAGAGATTAAGTTCTCTGAGGGCGCTTTATCAAGTGCAATATTATTATTATTATTATTATTAATGCCATATGGCAATAGTGTGCCATATGGCAATGTGTGACTTCAGTTTCAGAAATCGGTAGCTTGCATTTGCAACTGATGAAAATGTTAAAATTCTCTTTGCCCAGAATCCCGACATGTATTTTTATAGTTTGAAAGCAAAAATGAACTCTTATTCGTTCAATAGGTTAACTGACTAGTAGTAGTAGTAGTAGTAGCAGCAGCAGCAGCAGCAGCAGCAGCAGCAGCAGCAGTAGTAGTGTGGCTGGCAGCATTGGCGTCTCCCTAGTCCATGTAGAGTCTAATTTCTAATCTAAATTTTAATTTGAACTGACCTTTTTTGCGCTACTGCAAGCTTGTAGCCCAAGGGTTCCTGAGAAGATGCTGCTGCCAGGAGTGAAGGGTGACTATGAAGCGTGTAACTTGAGGCTTGCAGGTGGCTTGGGAACACGGAGTACTGTTTACATGCCGAAGCATGTGGTCTTATTGGTTTAGCAAGTGGCTGCGTTGTTGGTGAGGATTTCAACGATTTTCTCAAGCTAAATTGCTCGGGCAATTTGTTGCTGTGGACTTCCGTAGCCTGTTACAAGGAAAGGCCATTTAGAACTCAGAAATGCAGAGCCAAGGTGGGTGGTCTGGCCTTGTCTGTCGCCCTGCGACTGCAAATTTACGCCTGCAAATTTCTGCTCGTCAACCGGCGCAAAAGCGTGCAAATGGCATCTGCATAAAATTCGCCCGAATCCATCCAAGCCTCTTCAGCTGAATTCAAAGCTGGTTTAGTTTTGAAAGTGTTCTGAATGCCAAAACTTATCTCTCAGCTTGAACAAATCATTGGAGTATGGCGGTCAGCTTCCTTAGGGGCTTCTTTGTTGGGTTCATAGTTGGAGCATCTTCTATGGCGTTTGTGGAAGAGCTGCACATAACACGTGAAAATGTTTGTTAAAGGCAAACAAACACATATCATGCTGCTTCTGAGAAGCTTAAAGTGATGCTGCCCCACCTTGATTTTCGAATAACCTCTCTTACTCGCTCCGGCATGGACACTATAAACTGCCTTGTTGTCTCCTTAGGTACATTGATCTACATTTCCTTTTTTGAGAACAGGTCGGAAACTGATGCAGAAACTGTGACATTCGGTTACCACCCCAGCATGTCTTCTTGTGTGCTTCTGCTTGCTGGCCTAAGCACGGTAGTTGCTCTTTTGCCAACTTGCCTAAATGCGATAGCTGTGATTCTGCCTGCTGTCCAAGTGTGGTTCTTTTGCATGCCTTGGTTATTGATTCTCTTGCAGCTAGTTGCATATCGCCTGGATAGAGATTAAGTTCCCTTAGAGTGCAAAACAAACGACCTAGTATCGTCATCATTATTGCTAGTACCGTATAGAAGTCGGACCCTCCTATGAGAAGAACAGCTGTGATTGTGCAGCCAGAAATCATCACTGGATTTCAGTGTGCCACGATGGCACACTAGTTAAGGTGGTGGCTTTTCACGACCGAGGTCGTGGGTTCGAATCGTGCAGTAGGTGATTCTTTCTTACCGCTGCAAGCAGTGGTGATAGCAGTCGTAAATGCTCTTCTGTCGCTATACAGAAGATGCTGTTAAATCAGCTAGTATTATTCTCAAAAGACAGCACTCAGGGGCCAAGAAAGAATGCCCTGACTGAAGAGGTTCTGCTGCCTTGTGTCTAAAAACTACTATCTGATTTAACAGACTCTTTTTGTATAGCGACAGAAGAGCCTTTTTACGGCTATCACTACCACTTGCAGTTTCGATAAAGGATCGCCCACTGCAGGATTCGAACCCACGACATCAGGACTGAGGTCGTGAAAAGCAACTGCTTTACCCAGTGAGCCTTTACGGCTCACCACCTTACCACCTCACTGCCTGCTGCCACCCTCCCGGCTTCTGGGTGTAATTGCCCATGCGATTGCCAGACTGGCAGGGAGCGGAGAGATTGGGTTTATCATTGACTGGAAGACTGTACAGCTCCGAAGCAAAGCGGTCCCACCATTCGTAGCCGATCGATGCTGCATCAGTCGTATCTGTTCGTGATCGGTGCTGGAGCAGAAAATGTTCCGTTGGCATGCCTGGCCGAGCCTCCGTCTCGCGGCAGAGTGGCGACTTGTTGCTACTGCAGCTTGCCTGATCCATGTACCGCCCTGTTGCAGGACGCTCACAGTGGTGAGTGTGACTACCAGCTGTACAAGTGTCCACGCTGCGACGAGAGACTGGTGCTTAGAGTGAAGCCGGTAAGCGCTGTGTTAGCTCTCTCGTGTTTGAGAGGACACGGTGCTATTCTGAGTGAATTATGCATGCTGACTGTGCATGTTGCCAGTAACCAAATTAGCATGCTGACCCTGTGCACGTCGCCTCTAACCATGTTATGCTTGTTGTTCATTGAGCATGCTGCCGCTAACCATTCGATCGTGCTTCTGTTGCAGCAAATGTAAAGTGCCTAGAAAGAGATTAAGTTGTCTGAGCGTGCTATAACAGATTTGTTGTTATTATTATTTTACAATTTCTCGTCTTGTTGCAGAGTTTGTTTACTATCGTCTTTGCCCTCAAGTTTAGTCGTTTGTCTAAGTGGCCTCTTGCTTTCATTCTGTGTAGGAGCACGAGCTGAAGTGTGACAAAACCTCATGTAGGTACAAGGACGTCGGCTGCAGAGCCAAGGTGAGTGGTCTGGCCTTCTGTCGCCCTGCACCTGTGTCCACTTTACCTGCCGTGTTTTATCTGTTCCTATGCCTCTGCAAGTTTCTGCTTGTCAACGGGTAAAGCTTGCAAATGGCATCTGCACTACTGCTTGCGGCCACAGCTAGTGAAAGGCAGCTCGGCAGAAGTGCAAAATTTTAGCAGCAGCAGCAGCTCCCCTCACTCCTTCAGCTCATCCCTCCCCCTCTCCTTCTTCCCATCAGCCAATCGGCAACTGCCCATTTCCATCTGCCAATCTCCTTCCCATCGGCCACAGTGAACGGCAGTTTGACAGAAGTGCAAAGTTTTGGCAGCACTTCCCCTCTCCAGCTCACCCCTCTCCTCTCCTCCTCCCCGTCGGTCAAGTGGTCCTCTTGATTCTGGACTTGTTCGGTGTATTCGACTGGTCCTTGCAACTATAGTCGACCGTTGCAATCCTTGGCATCTCACCTGTAGTGGGTAGAGCGCTGATGACATGCTGATCACAGACTGCAGACTAGCAAGGTGCAGCAGCTGTCAGTGTGATGCAAATGCTGCATTCGTCAGAAAGGCCCTGCCGAAAGGAAGCAGCTGCCAGCAATACTGAATAGGCCTTTTGTAGGCATGCCGGATGTGGATGCATGCTGAACTGTGAGTTTGCAGGTGTTAAGGTGCTTGCCCCAACCGAGGTCGAGGGCTCGAGGTCGTAAACGATCTCCAAAGGATCTGAGATTTGCACAAGGTATGGGCAAACTACTAGATTTTGAAAAAGCAGGTGGTAGGATGCTTAGCCTAGCGAGGGATTAGATCTGATAGGTGGGCTTGAGCCAAAGAATGGAGGGATCTAAAAGTTAGTGACAAAACCTTGAATTTGATGTGTTGCTTGACTGGTAGCCAGTATAGGTTGGTGACAAGTGGTGTAATGTGACAGCTTTCACGAATCTCTAGCTCATGGCATGGCTGACCCAGGAGCTGCTCAATCAAATGACCGACTGCCTGAGCTCTGGTAGCAGAGAATGCATCCACCATTGGGTTGGCTGGCAGCAACATCTAGATCGGCTGTTCTCAAACTGTGGGTCGTGACCCCTTTGGGGTTCGAACGACCCTTTCACAGGGGTCGCCTAAGACCATCTGAAAACAGGCATTTCTACATTTTGCACACAATACTTTTATGGTTGGGGTCGCCACAACATTAGCAACTGTATTAAAGGATCGCGGTGGTTGAGAACCACTGGTCTAGATGCTAAGACTTTAGGTTCTCCCGCCAATGAGAGCAGCCTTGGTCGGCATTTGGCGGTAGCAGCCTAGTGACGTAACTGGCCCAGCGCTCGGATGAGATGCTGCAGTACCCTCCTTGTCTGGCTGTGGCCGGCCTTGACACCGGAAGCTTCGTCTGTCGTTACCAGCATGCCATCACTGGGAGTCGAGAATGCAAAAATAAAATAGTAAGTCGTTGCATAGAGCCACGATAACTCAATCTCTATCCAGGCATTTGACGTATGCTGCCGGACTCCAGCCGACGACCTCTGTGGTTATGGCCAAGTGTCGCTGGGTCAAACCTGGTCACGTGTCTACTACCTGCAGTAGGAGTAGGCGCTCGGCGACTCGTCGAGCTGTTGTCGTGTTCTTGTCGAGATTGCTCTGCTGCCACTGCCCTGCAAGGCTCGCTCAAGTCTGTTGCTGCCAATCTTAAAGTCTCAGTCTGTCTGTCTTTTTTCGCAGCTCGGCACTGCAGCACGGGTGGCGGATATGTGCGCTGCACCACTGCACCACCGCTCGACCGATATACGCTGCGCTGGCGACCTCGAGTTGCAGGTGTCCAAAGAGAAAAGCAGGGACCACGATCGACAGGTCGCCACCACGCACCTCGACTTACTGATGCAGGCGTGCGACTCTCTGCTCAGATTAGGCACCATCTCTCTGGACTCGCTGAGCGACGAGAGAGCCGACGGCGAGCTGACCGAGGCAGCTGCAGCAGCACGGCGCGCCCAGGCTGAGGCCGGCAGGCAGCTGCAGGAGAGGCTGCGTGAGCTTCTCGCCAGGCTGAGCGAGCACATCCCGCAGTCCAAGCAGGCTGCCGAATTAATGCGAGGCCTCGTTCACGACGATCTGCCAGCAATACACGAGCAGAAACTCAGGTAGGCAGGCACCGCCGGCCTGTATGCCCAGCGTCCTGCATGTGGTTTTGTACGTCTGCTGTCTTGTGCCTTCCATTCTGGATATAATAATAACAATAGAAAGTCTATTAGTTATTTATACTTACTAGTTCTGGGCAAACTAAGTGTGATTCAGAAATTGGAAAGGCTAACGCTCAAAATCGCTCTGCCAGCATATGAGCCCAATGGCGGTAACCTGGGTGCCGCTGACTGCGAAAACTACCTGAATATTGGTCCTAATTATAGGCAAGTAGGCTTGGTTTCGAAAATGAAGATTTTCATTGGGCAAGTGTGCAGTGGCTGACTAGATTCAGGGCAAGGATCCGGGGCTCGATCACAAAAATTGAGCCATTTTTCGAGAATTCGCTCAAGATTAATGGCTGATTTATGACAACGGCTAGTGCCTTCTTCGGGCGCCCCACAGAGCGTGTCTGCACGCCCCGAGCAGCCTTCTGCGTATATGCTCTTTTTCCTGCCACTATTCTGTGCCGTATCGGATTCTGCCACCAACGGTGTACTAATATTGTCAGGATCTTCGTCCTCACTATCAGTGATACTACCTAGGCAAGCACTGATGAGATTCCGGACCTTCCGTATCATCTTTTCAGACCAGTGGTGGCAGCAAGGTTCCCGGGAAATGCTTCCAAGAACTTGCGCACCAGTTTCATTGCATTGTTGAGAGCATCATTGCTAACATCTTGTACATCGTCATTATAGCCAACCATAGTGTGCATCCTTTCATTGAACTCTTGCGCACATAGTTCTACATATTGCTTCGACATGATTCTGATGGTGCTGCTCCTGAATCACGTCACCGGCGTTTTCGACTTCGAAACGCTATATTTTGTAGAGCAGCAGTCCACAAAATAAATAATTAATTGTGATTATACATGTGGAAACTCGGTAACCCGGGTTACTGCCATCGGGCTCATCTCCTGTTGAATTCGCACAAAATCTAGGTGTCATTTTCAAAGTGACCTTTTGTTAAACGACCACATCAGCTCCACAGTCAAGTCTGCCTACTTTCAGCTACATAGCATTGCTAAAATTCGTGCTTGTTTAGACAGGGATACCATATCTACGTTGGTCCATGCATTTGTGATATCCCGTCTTGACTTCTGTAACTCACTGCGTGCTGCTCCACTGGCCTGTGCAATCAGGCTCTTACACCTGGTGCAAAACTCTACTGCTAGGCTTGTCTGTCGCGAGCGTCGCAGTTGCCACATCACACCACTTCTCGCCACCCTGCACCGGCTCCCAATCGAGCAAGGCTTCGACTTCAAGGTTTTGACACTCACTTTTAGGTCCATTCAATCGTTGACACCACTAGTACTCACTCCTAACCATGTTATTCTTGTTGTTTTTCGAGCATGCTTGCACTAACCATTGGATCGTGTTTTCTTTGCAGCTAATGTAAAGCATCTATTAAGAGATTAAGTTATCTGGGGGCGCTTATCAAGTGTGTTATTATCAATAATATTATTATTTCATATTGTGTTGCACTGAATAGAATTCAATCTCCCTTACTCTGGTCCTTTGAAACTACCAGCGAGAGAAGCAGTAGCCATTAAATTATCAAAAGCTATGACATCCTGCTTCGGCAAGCACAGTAGTGCATGTCATGCTTGTAATGTATGTCACAGTAAAATAATGCACACAGTAGAGCCCACAGTAATGCATGTCAATGTCATGCTAAGACCGGCCAAAGTGCAGCACTGAAGACTAGTGGCCTCTCAGCTCAGGAGATAAGGAACTTTCTCTTCACGTTTGAGTTCATGGCTGCCGGGGTGAGCCGTGATGGCATACTAGGTAAGGCGGTTCGAATCCTGCAGTGGGGTGATCCTCTATTGCCAACTGCAAGCCGTGGTGATAGCCGTTAAGGCTCTTCTGCTGCTGTACAAATGAGGCTGTTAAATAAGCTAATTTTATTTTTGTAGAACCTCTGTATGTAACACCCACTCATGCACTGGTTGGCAAAGTGCACACGGTTTAAGACAGGTCCACTGCAGCTCTGGACAAAGCGTGCTGCTGTTATCCTTAGTCGCAACGTGCATAGTTTCATTGCGCACAACTATAGGAAAAGGCAGTTCTCTTGGACAGAGGAAATGCTTTTTGGGTCAAGTAGGAGTCTGCTCCTTTTTGAATGCTGTCAACTCGGGAGACGTCTTGATCTCGGTCGGTAGCAAGTTCCAAGCTTTGGGAGTATAGTAACTGAAGGCATGTCTCGTTAGGGTGCGCCAGAGCACAAGAATTTTGAGGGACCCAAAGGTGAGTGATGGTATCGTGAAGCCTATACGCTGCTGGATAGACAGCCAGTGTAAAGTAGTGAGCAGTGTTGTGATGTGCTGGTTGCGACGTTTATGAGACTAGCTTGTGTGGATGTTTTTTTTGCCGACTGGCTGGAGGACCTATAATTAGTGAGTTACTTAACTCAAGTAGGGATGTCACGAATGCATGGACCAGTTTGTATCCTTATCCTAACGACCGCGAATTTTTACAGTATTACCTAGCTGACAGTAGCCAGACTTTACTATAGTACTAATTTGTTCAGCTGTCTTCCACAGTGGCTTGCAAAAAATTTAACTAGCTCCTCAGTTCTGTCTCGGCTTGATCATTGTAATTCCCGTTTGGCTTGGGCTACCAAAGAAAGTAACATGGCAGCTGCAGCTGGCTATTACTATGGCTGCAAGGCTAGTCTTCAAGTCCCAGAGGTTTGAGCACGTGTCTCCTTTGCTGAAAGAGCTAGGATGGATGCCTGGTGATCAACGGATACAGAGCAGAGTTCTTGCGCTGGCCAACCAGGCCCGCCACGCCTTGGCTCCTCCGTACTTAGCTGAACTACTGCTCCAGTTTCAGCCCCTTCGCGCCCTCAAGTCCTGTGTGGACTATAAATTAGCTGTTCCATTCCGCTGCTTAAAGACAGTTGGATACAGAAGCTGTTGCTCTGCAGGTCCTAGACTGTGGAACTAGCTTACACGATTTCACGACACTGGAACTAGCTGCCGACTATGGCTCATCCTTTTCAGCGGTCCTGAGCTGCTACTTCGATGCTACTCACTACCTCGACTGCTCTCCTCCTGCCTACTATGCTTCCCACTCACTCTTTGTTGCGTGAGACGAAGTCTGTTGGCTACCGAATGCGTACCGAAAGCCTCTTAGGCTGTGAGTGTGCTATACAAAACTCTCCTGCGTAACACCCATATGGTCTTTATGACTTTGTGGAGTTACTGACGGAGATACATTACATTACATCTAGTGACACGTCATTTTGGAAGAGGATACCCAGATTCAAGACTGAGGCTGCCAGTGTATACTAGTAGAGCCACTTTGCTGAAATAAGCTTTCCAGTTTCTGAGTGACATTAAATATGTTTCATTTACTTACTGCATTAACAGACCTTAATCTCTAATCAATCGCTTTATGTATGCCGCAGGGCTCGAGCCCACCATCCTGCAGTGATACCCGAAGATTTGCTGTATTTCGTCGATTGTATGCATCGAAACAAGCGACTGCTGAATCGTGTGCTAGTGTTATCGCATGAGCGGCTAGATTTAAACTTGTTGGACTGTTCAGTCACCTTGAATTCGTATGCCTTCGGCCGATATAGGGCTGTGTCAGGGCCTTGGTGCTTTGTTCTGTGGACGGATCGAGTCTTGGTAAAATCTTGAGAAACCTGTGAGAATTGTACTGCAGGGGGAATTTAGCCGTCAATAGCTAAGAGCCCCGTCGATCACTCACTTTTAGGTCCATTCATTCTTTACCTCCAGCCTATGTATCAGGACTACTGCCCCCACCAGGCTAAGCATCGTACCACCACTTTTCGGAATCTAACTGTTTACCAGTACCTCGTACAAACCTCAAATCCTTTGGAGACCGTGCGATTAGTTCGTATGCTCCCAAAACCAGGAATTCACTCACAGCTTGCACCACGACATTCCCTTACTTGGCCACATTTAGAAAAGAAACTAAAAACGCATCTATTTATAACAGAATTTAGTGGGTCCCTGTGATTCGTCCTTTATGTGCTCATGCATGCTGACACTGCATGGTGCCACCAACCATACTTGCATGCTCACCTTGTGCATGTCACTCCTAACTAATGTTATTCTTGTTCATTATCGAGCATGCTTGCACTAACCATCCGATCGTGTTTCCTTTGCAGCTAATATGAAGCGCCTAGAGATTTGAGTTCTCTTGGGGTGGGTGTTTTATCAATTGTGTTATTATCATTATTATTTCATGTAGTGGTGCACTTGAATAGAATTAAATCTCTATTACTCTGTTCCTTTGAAACTGCCTACAAGAAAAGCAGGAGCCATTAATTAATTAAAAGCAAAGGCATCCTGTTTTGGCAAGCACACTATTGCATGTAATTGTCATGCTAAGACCGGCTAAAGTGCATCACTCTGAAGACTCGTGGCCCCTCAGCTCAGGAGATAAGATGCTTTCTCTTCACGATCGAGGTCGTGGGTTTGTGGCTGCAGGGGTGAGCCGTGATGGCACGCTAGGTAAGGCAGGTGCTTTTCACAACCTCGGTCCCGAGGTCGTGGGTTCGAATCCTGCAGTTGGGCGATCCTTTATTGCCAACTGCAAACCGTGGTGATACCGTGTACAAATGAGGCTGTACAAATAAGCTACTTTTATTTTTTTTAGAACCTCTGTATGAAACACCCACCCGTGCACTGGTTGGCAAAGTGCACAAGGTTTAAGCCAGGTTCACTGCAGCTCTGGACAAAGCGTGCTGCTGTTATCCTCTGTCGCAACGTGCATAGTTTCATTGTGCACAACTATATAAAAGGGCAGTTCTCTCGGACAGAGCAAATGCTTTATGGGTCAAGTAGGAGTGAGCTCCTTTTTGAATCTTGTCAACTCGAGAGACGTCTTGATCACTTAAGATATGTCACCTAGCGATTTGAAGTTAGTTGGGGATACGAATAATTGCTTTCGAAAGGTCGGTAGCTCAAGGGGAGGTCTGAATGAAGTTAAACTACATCTGACGGGTTGGCCAGAGTACAGGAATTTTGAGGGACCCAAAGGTGAGTGATGGTATCTTGAAGTCGATTCGCTGCTGGATAGGCAGCCAGTCTAAAGTGGTGATTGTTGTGATGTGCTAGTTGCGACCTTTATAAGATTAGCTTGTCTAGATGGGTTTTGCGCCAACTGGCTGGAGGACCTATAATTAGTGAGTTACATAACTCAAGTTGGGATGTCACGAATGCATGGACCAGTTTGTATCCTTATCCTAACGACTGCAAACTTTTACAGTATTACCTAGCTGACAGTAACCAGACTTTACTAGAGTACAAATGTGTTCAGCTGTCTTCCACATTTGCTTGCAAAACATTTAACTAGCTCCTTAGTTCTGTCTCGGCTTGATTGTAATTCCCGTTTGGCTGGGCTACCAAAGAAAGTGATTTGGCCACTGCAGCTGACCATGAATATTGCTGCAAGGCTAGTCTTCAAGTCCCAGAAGTTTGAGCACGTGTCTCCTTTGCTAAAAGAGCTAGGATGGATGCCGGTTGAGCGACGGATACAGAGCAAAGTTCTTACGCTGACCCACAAGGCCTGCCACGGCTTGGCTCCTTCGTACTTAGCTTACCTGCTGCATCAGTTTCAGCCTCTTTGCACCCTCAGGTCCTGTATGGACAATAAATTGGCTGTTCCATTCTTGCGCTTAAAGACCGTTGGCGACAGAAGCTTTAGCTCTGCAGGTCCTAGACTGTGGAACTAGCTTCCACGATTCTTACACAACGACTACTACTTTCCTGCTGCCGACTATGGCTCATCCTTTTCAGGCTGTCCTGAGCTGCTACTTCCATGCTACTCACTACCTCAACTGCTCTCCTAACTCTGCTATGCTTCCCACTTTCTCTTTGTTGCGTGAGACGAAGTCTGTTGGCTACCGAATGCGTACCGAAAGCCGCTTAGGCTACGAGTGCGCTATACAAAACTCTTGCGTAACACCCTCATAGTCTTTATGGAGTTACAGGCCGAGATACATTACATTACATCTAGTGACAGGTAATTTTGGAAGAGGATACCTAGGACTGAGGCTGCCAGTGTATACTAGTAGTGCCACTTTGCTGAAATAAGCTTTCCAGTTTCTGAGTGACACTGTAGTTCGTATGTATGTATTGTATGCCGGCTCCTGACTTGTGACCTTAAGGTCAAGGGGCGTGTAATTTGTATGTGTGTGTGTGTATGTATGTATTGTATGCTGGCTCCTCTGATGAACCTGTGATGTGGCATGGACACAGGCCAGTAACCTGCTGGTGGCCAGATGGTGGATTCACCATCAGGGTCGGCCGGTGCACAGCTGTGGTCTGCCTGTGATGTGGCATGGACACAGGCCGGTTACCCACTGGTGGCCATATGGTGGATTCACCATCTGGGTCGGCCGGTGCACAGCTGTGGTCCGCCTGTGATGTGATGTGGACACAGGCCGGTAACCTGCTGGTGGGGGGATGGTGGACTGGAGAGCGGAGGCTAGGGGAGTCGAGCGAGAGTCGGGGGGGGGGCCGAGGGGAGCCGTGGGCTCTTTAGCTCCCTGCGTTGGTAATAAACTGTCGGTGTTGGGCATTGGCTGGCTCTCTGCTGTGCGAGCAAACTACAGGCACTAAATATGCTTCATTTGCTTATTGCATCAAGAGAACTTAATCTTTAATCAGTCGCTTTATTTATGCCGCAGGGCTTGAGCCCACCATCCTGTGGGGATAGCCGAAGATTTGCTCTATTTTGTCGATTGTATGCGTCGAAACAAGCGACTGCTGAACCGTGTACTAGTGTTATTGCATGAGCGGCTGGATTTAAACTTGTCAAATTGTTCAGTCACCTGGAATTCGTATGCCGTCGGCCGATATAGAGCTGTGTCAGGGCCTTGGTGCTTTTTTGTGTGGACGCTTCGAGTCTTGGTAAAATCTTGAGAAACCAGTGAGAATTGTACTGCAGGGTGAATTTTGCCGTCAGCCTAAGAGCCCCGTCGTTCGCTAAGCGCTTGATTGTTGCGCTGTGACGCCTGATCGATTTCCCTAGGCTTCTTCGGCGTATTGAGGAGCTGAGCAGACTTTCACATCGGGCAGACAAGGATGAGAAAGACTTGCAAGAACGACTGCAAAACTTGCAGCTCTCTACGTTTAACGGCACGTGCCTGTTCAAGGCATGTATTGCACTTTCGCTGAGGCTACTTTCCTTCTCGGTCTCCAATCTTGCTAAAATAGCACATGTATCATATGCTTTTGTCTGTCCAGTGACATTTCATAGAAAGTTAGCTCGGATTACTTTGCTGTTTCACAAACGTTGGAGGTGGAAAACTAGCTAATAATCACACAGGTAGGCAAAGTAAAGGGAGATTTCTGTCATGAATGCAAAAATCAAAGGAGTTGCGAGTAACATGATATTAAATTGTAGACGCTTATAATTTCCAATCAGTTTTTATGTTGTAATGTTAGGAGAGATGTGCGGTTGCCCTAAGCTGATTAACCATTAAGATGACAGGGCCATACAAAGCCAAGACTTAAACTGATTCACTCTTTCCAAAAGTGCTGCTTAGGCACTTCATTATGCTTCATCTTTAATTGTGTCTTATACACCTTATTTATTACTGGTCTTACAGGAAATATACAAAAGGACTCTACTAAGCCTGCTTCGGAGGTTACACTAGCCACTTAGATTCTCCCGGATTTCCCATCATGCACATTTGCTTTCTAAAAGGCAAAAACTAAGCTGCCGGCAACAGGGACTATGCCCCCAACCTTGGCTGGCTATCAAAGAGCACACAGCAGACTGATGTAGCAAAGATCATTTTCAGTACTGGTAAGAGTGCTAAGGTGAAGCAACGCATTAATGAAAGCCTATCGCGATGACAGAATTCAGAAGAGGGTCTAGTTAGGCACCAGGCATGAGGCTGTTGCATGACAGATTGTTCTAAAACTCGATCAGAGAGAACCCACTGAAAACCAGCATAATACTTTGACATCTTGAAGATGTCAGTATTCTATCTACATGATAAGGCCCCAAATAACTAAATATTATATATGGTAACAAGAAAACGATTCTAATCACAAGCAACTTTCGAGAGAATTTGTTGACAATGGTTCGGATCGTTGGTATTCTCGACTGACTACATTGCCATAGCCAAGAAAGATTTTTGTTTGCCCCCGAATGATAAGCAAGGTGTCCATGCCAGCCTACATTCAAAAGTGAATAGACATAATTGTGGAGCTACTTCAGAAAATCCCAAGTAATTCATTAATTAAATGCTGAAGCATAGCATGTTTTTCTACCTCCGTGGATGTAGGAGTATGCAATGTAATGCTTCCTGAGAGTACTGCAGGGTGATTTACCTGAGAAATACGCAAATTTTCTGTTAACTAAAGCCTGTCGCTTAAACCTAAGACTGTGTGTGCCTTCTGCTAACTAGCATGTAAGGTGTCGATTATAATAATAATAATGCACTTGATAAAGCGCCCTCAGAGAACTAAATCTCTCCAGGCACTTTACATTTCCTGCAACGGGATACCCGGTAAGACTGACCATGCATTGCCTTATTTTGCATAGCAGCTCACTATTGGCAGTGCCTCTTTTTTCGCGCAGATCGATCGTTTCCACGAGCAGCGTCGCCTAGCGATCACTGGCAGTCAGACCCGGATATACTCACCGTATTTCTTCACATCACCGCGGGGCTACAAGCTGCGCATGGTCTGCTACCTGAACGGTGACGGTTCGGGAAAGGACACACATATATCGCTGTTCATCATCATATGCAAGCATAGATACGATGCCATCTTGTCGTGGCCATTCAAGTATCGAGTAAACCTCATGTGAGTGGTCGCGTGAGTGACTCTGGAGGGCCCACAGCTTCTGCCCTGCGATGCTGCCGATCTGTAAATCGAAACAATAGCGAGCCTTGTTGCTAACGTGTGGGGCCCGGCATTCTGCTTTGCTTTATGCAATGTGATCTAGCCGACTCTCATATTTTGCCACATACACGTGCGTCCGGCTTCAGTTCTACCGACCGTAAGGATTAATAAAGATAATGCAGGCGTCATAGTGTTTGTTCAATCATGCACACACAAAGCACTCTGGATAAAAGATAGGTCCACTGAGACACTATAGTCACTGCTGCCCTTCATCGTCTAGTACATCTTGAATAGCCTTGCATGGTCAAGGCTCAACCTTTTAATGGTCTTTGTCGACCCAAAAGAGTTGTATTTGCTTGTGCCAAGTTACAGATATGAAATACACTTTTCTGTTAATCTCTTGTGTCACTGCGATTCGGGTGAAAATTAGGCGCTTCCAGCACCCCAAAATTGACAAGGTTCGTGTGTGGAGCTTGGGATCACCTAGGTGGCTACTTTTTCAACTGTCGTTTAAGAACTTGTGCAATTGCTACCGTTGCGAAAGTGATTCGTCATGACTTTCTGCTTGCATGTGCAGTTTTCTTTCCATTTGTAGATGTGTGAACCAGGACAATGCATCGCATCTGAAGCAGTCCTTCACGCCCGACGAAGGATCCTCGTCATTCAAGAGGTATTTACAGCAACAATGCATAGTTGATACATCCTACTGACCTACTGGTGCTGAGTTTATCTTGCTTCGCCATGCTCTGATGCAGTGTACACCTTGCACTCTTTTCACTCTGCCTATTCCTCCGACTCTTTTCTCTCTATGTTTGTGAGTTAGTCATTCTTGTTGTCATTATTGCACTCGCTCTAGCAACATGCTTCTTGCACGTACTCTCTCACGTGCAAGCCTGTATGCACATACGCAAAAGTGAGTGTGCGAAAAAAGTGTGGCTTGACATGTGCCATGTTTCATAAGCTGCTGATATAAACGTAAAATTGCCTGCCAGCCAGTTCTTGTGCATACACATACTTGGCTCGGTATTGCTTCTGGCGTCAAGTTAAAATAGCCTCACTGCAGGCGCTTCAGATACTGCATTGGCTGCGTTTTTGCATAGCTAGGAATAATACAGAAGCCTTATGTCTCTTTCTCTGCACGCCTTTCTGCCCATGTTATCCTAGATGGATTTAATTTTTGCTCGCCTACGTTTCTTTGTCGTCCTTTAAGATTGCACTTGATTCGGGAAACTTGAGGTTTCGTGGGACTGGTGCCTTCTGCTGTAACCTCCGACTTCACTCCCTGATACCATGGCTACATCGGTGTGTGTGTTTTATCGACCATTTGCTTACCTGCTCACAAATAAGCATGCTTCCCAGTGATCTCTGTGGTACTTAGCAAAGAGTTTCTATCAGTTCTTTGTAAATACAATAGCAGGTACTAATGCAAGAAGCTTCCATGGCCTTGTTCTTTTTGTTCCTCCTACATGCCTCTCTTTTTATCTTGTCTCTTAGTGTAAGAATAGAATTGGTTTTCTAGAGTCTTTCCAAACAGTTCTCCTTATGGTGTGCATTGACCGGTTGCTTCCTAGCAGAACAAATATTGTAATTATGTCCCTGCCTACCGTTTAAGTCGCTGTCCCGATGAAACAACACAGTCAAGGCCACTCGTTAGAAAACCAGCCGTAGATCATTGGATCCTAGGTAAATTTGGTCCTGTATTCTGTATGCCAGTTTACGCCAAGACCATTTTGTAAGCGCTGGGCGAGACTATAACCAGACAATTGCACCAGTTCGTCATATCTTGCTGACGAGTTTCAAATGAGATTTACAGCTACACGTTATATATCACTTCTATGCTGACGATACTCAGTTGTATTTGTCATTTAAACCGTCGGAATCTGCTTCGGCAACTGAGAAACTGAATGCTTGCCTTGCCGATATTCGATCCTGGATGTCGGAAAACTTCCTGAAATTAAATGACGATAAAACCGAACTCCTGCTCATAGGACACCCTAAGCGTGTGGCTGGATTAAAAGGCTTTGCTGTTCTAATAGGTGGTGCTATTGTGCTACCTTCACCTCGTGCTCGTAATCTAGGCGTCGTGTTCGACAGCTGCCTCAATTTCAAAAGCTTCATTCAGAAGACTGCCTCTACAGCTAGCCATCACATCCGATCCCTATCCAAGATTAGAAGCTGTCTCCCACAGTGGCTTGTAAAAAATTTACCTAGCTCTTTAGTTCTGTCTCGGCTTGATTATTGTAATTCCCTTTTGGCTGGGCTACCAAAGAAAGCTATTATGCCACTACAGGGGACTATGAATATGGCTGCAAGGCTGGTCTTCAAGTCCCAGCGGTTTGAGCACGTGTCACCTCTGCTGAAAGAGCTAGGATGGTTGCCGGTTGAGCAACGGATACAGAGCAAAGTTCTTACGCTGACCCACAAGGCCCGCCACGGCTTGGCTCCTTCGTACCTAGTTGAACTGCTGCATCAGTTTCAGTCTGTTCGTGCCCTGAGGTCCTGTGTGGACAATAAATGAGCTGTCCCATAAAGCTGTCATTTAAAGACCGTTGGCGACAGAAGCTTTAGCTCTGCAGGTCCTAGACTGTGGAACTCGCTTCCACGATTCTTACGAAACGACATCTACTCTCCAACTGCCGACTATGGCACATCTTTTTCAGCGGTCCTGAACTGCTACTTCTATGCTACTCACTACCTCAACTGCTCTCCTGACTCTGCTATGCTTCCCACTTTCTCTTTGTTGAGTGAGACGAAGTCTGTTGGCTACCGAATGCGTACCGAAAGCCGCTTAGGCTGCCAATGTGCTATACAAAACTCTCCTGCGTAACACCCACATCGTCTTTATGACTTTGTGGAGTTACTGACGGAGATACATTACATTACAATATATAGCAACTGCTCTGGTGATTTGTAGTGACCTGAATAATGCTGGTTTGGGGCACGGCCCCTCCGCTAGTTATCTTAGATCTCTCAGCAGCATTTTTCCGAGTGCCTGTCGCCATGTTTAGGTATCCCTTGGGCTGTGCTAAACTGTTATGTGCTCTTCCAAAAAGACGTCATTGGATGAGCACGTCTTCTCCCCTGTCAAGCCGGCCTACTTTGATTTATGTTAATTTCCTTAACCAAATCAGGATCTGGTTAGATAAGGGTACGTCAGAAAACTATTTCGCGAGTTTGTGACATTGCGCTTAGATTACTGCAATTTACCTCATTCAGGGATCCTGGTTTGTGCCCTTAATCGGTAGAACCTGGTGCAAAACCCAGCAGCTCGTGTGATCTGTCTTTGAGGGGTTGCAGCGTATCGCATCACCTCTGTCTGTGCTTCACTGGCTTCCTATCAAGCATAGAATCGATTTCAAGATTCTCTATCGGACTTGCATGTTGCTTAACTCGCTTACACCATCTGACCACTTTGCTCCTTCAGTGGGCTCTCGCACCACCTGCTCCACGGCAACCACTCGTCTCACCGTCCCTCGAACTAAAGTGAACGTTTTTGGTGATCATACGGACCGTTCTCCCCAATTACTTTGTCTTGTTTGTTCCCGTGCTTTGCATGCTTGCCTGAGCATGTTTCATTGCATGTATCTAGCCACATTCAACAAACCGGTGGCCCTGAGTGTCTTAACGTGTGCTTTTTAACGATCGTCTAGGCCTGATACTTACATCAATATAAATATAAATATAATTTATTTGTATAGCGCCCTAAGAGAACCTAATCACTATTCAGGTGCTTCACATATGCCTCGGGGCTCGAGCCCACGACCTCAGCCAGACCTTGGTCGGGGCGAGCACCTTAACTGCTGGACCAAACCAGCTCGCTTTTTTTGCTTATTTAAGTATAATACGTGGCTTGCCATCAACTCTTGGTTGTTACTTCTTTTACAGTGAGTTTTAAAGTGCCTATATAGAGCTATAGAGCACTTTGGCATAAGGCTTCATGCCTATCAGAAATTAAATAGTAGGCCGGCTGATTTAGCAGCCTCATTTCCATAGCAGCAAATTGCCTGCTGCAGCACTTGCAGCCTTGGTCACGTGGGCGCTGACCCAAGAGCTGCCAGGGTATGCCCATTTTTTGGAAAGCACTTACCGGGATTGAGCCTTCGTTGCTATCTCCAGATGTGGTTCGTTAGAGGAACAGCGCATATTCTTGTAAGCATTCTTCAGGGGTGATGCATTATTATGGTTACAGGGGTTAGCATCGGTCCCACACTCCTGGCTCCATGAATTGGGATTTATGTTTGTAGGCCTGACACGGATGCTAACGTAGCTACTGGCTGTCCAAAGTTTGTGGAGTTGAAGAAACTTGCTGCCCCGTCACCTTATCTGAAAGACGACACTATTTTTTTCAAGTGTGTGATTGATGTTCCCTCGGATGTTGACTGATTTGTTTCATCACAGTAGTGGCGAAATGTTTCAGCTGTCAGTTTGCATGCATGTCTGTACACTACTGCATGTGTTAGCTCGATTTTATTATTAGTAAAGACGCTCGTGACATACGTTTTGCCAAGGCATATGCTTAGCTTAAGGCAAGTTCTGTATTTGTAGCTTGATTGTACTGGAGTTACACGTGAGATTTGAGCGCTCAAAGCTTTGCTAATCTGATGTCGAGCTTTTGAATAATAAAGTGACCGCCTATTGACTCTAGATTTTAATATAGGCAACCAAAGCTGCATGTGAGTAAGAGCGAGAGTTTAATAATTGACTGAAGAACAATGAACGTGTATAGACGGGGCGGGGGTGTTAAGGGGTTTACTTTCGATGGCCAAGGTCAAGTGAATGCATTTGATGGCATTACTTACCGCCTTCTTTTCGTTCTTGCGTTAAGTTCACAAATGAGAAGGCTGTTTCGGATGTCAAATCTGCATATCAGCATTGATTATCATTTTGCTACTGCACCAGTTTTGATTAATAAATCTGAGTAGCCGCCCAAGCATTATTTCACCTGCTGAGCATTTAAGTTGATTTGATTGTACGACAATCGTTATGGGCTTCTGAATGACAGAATTGTATGAGATAAATTCGTGTAAATGCATAGACCAGAGCACTTTCATAAAGATTGGGAATGTATAACTAAAGTAGAAGATCGGCTAATGCAACAACCCCGTTTACATAGCGTAAGCAACACAATACATACGTCCTTAGCCTCAGGTCTTCTTCCTGCACTTTTCAAAAAAACTTTAATTACGTCACTGATTAAGAAAAGCAACCCTAGACCGGGAGAACTAAAGGTGTAATGTCAACAAATTATATATAAAATTGGCTTAACCATCGAATACCTGTTTAGGGTACCTTTCAAAAGACAATTTCTGACAACTTCCGCACGAAAAAATATGCAAACAGTCTCTAACCCGGATGGAAACTGGAAGCAACATGTGTGCGAATCACAAATTTACCATTTGGCATTAAATGCGACTTCTGTCCCAACTTATTTAAACTTTGTAGATTGATGTACACGTTTAAAGCTTATTGAGGTGCATGCTTGTGGCTTTTAAGCAGCTCCACTTACAGTGTCGCTTTGTGCCGCGTAAAATAAATAACTCACGTAACAGATCAGAATAAAAAATATTTTGAAATGAGTTCAGCTCTTCCCGTGCCACAGTGGGCTAGTTTATTTCTTATTTTGGTTGGATACGTTTTGCAATACCTGTCCATAATTTCAGAAAATTTAGCTCTGACGTTAGACTGCAGGATAAGAATAATAATACTAATTCGCTTGATAAAGCGCCCTCAGAGAACTCAATCTCTTCCTAGGCGCTTTACATTTGCTGCAAAGGGAAACGCAATTGAATGGTGAATATTATCATGCTTGCTAAACAACATGAATAGCATGGTTAGGGGTGACATGCACAGGGTCAGCATGCAAATGTGGTTAGTGGCAGCATGCACAGTGTCAGCACGCATAAGCACATCAAGGACGAATCACAGGGACCCATTAAATGCTGTCCTAAGTAGGTGTGTTTTAAAGTTCTTTTTAAATGTGATCAAGTCAGGGGATGTTCTGACGCAAGTCGGGAGAGAGTTCCAAGCTTTTGGAGCATACGAACTAAATGCACGGTCTCCAATGGATTTGAGATTTGTACGAGGTATTGGTAGACTGCTGGATTCTGAAAAGCGGGTGGTACAATGCTTGGCCTGGTGGGGAGTATATCTGAGAGATAGGCTGGAGCCAAAGAACGAAGTGACCTAAAAGTGAGCGACAAAACCTGAAAGTCGATCCGTTGCTAGACAGGGAGCCAGTGCAGGTCGGCGAGAAGTGGTGTGATGTGGCAATTTCGACGCTCACGACAGACAAGCCTAGTTGCAGTTTTGTACAAGCTGTAAGCATCTGATTTCACTGGCAGGTAGCTCAGCAAGCAGTGAATTACATATGTCATGATGGAATGTCACAACTTCATGGACCAATTTAGATGTGGTATCCATGTCTAAACAAGCCCGAATTTTAGCAATGTTATGTAGCTGAAAGTAGGCAGACTTGATTGTGGACCTGATGTGGTTGTCTAACGAAATGTCACTTTGGAACATGTCACCTAGATTTCGTGCAGACTCAACAGGGGATATGCTGGCAGAGCCGATTTTGAGTGTTAGCCTTTCCAATTTCTGAATCACACTTGATTTCCCCACCACTAGTAAGTTGGTTATATCATCATTCAGTCTAAGAAAATTTTCTGCCATCCGTGTGCGGATGTCATCATTTCATGCAGCAAGGGAGTTGAGAAATTGGACGTACTGGAGTGCTGAGAGTGATCAAAGCAAAGGTACAACTGAGGGTCATCCGCATAGAAGTGAAAGCCTAAATTGTGCCTGGCAATCCCATCGGCGTGAGGGAGAGTATGCCAAGCACAGAGCTTTGAGTTACCCCATACTTCAGAGGTTCCTCGGGTGATGCTGAAACTTGGATAGTTGAACAGAGAAAAATGGAATAGCAGTGTCAGCCAAGCAATTCCAGCAGGAAGCCATGACGACCGCTGTGGGCAGAGGAGCTGTGAACTTAACACGAACTGGAAAGTGGTGCTACCGCTTCATGAAACGTCAGGGCCTGGCCATGAGAACACGGACTAAGTTGGCGCAAAAAATGCCACAACAATGAGAAGAAAAGCTGTTGAACTTCCAGAAGTTCACAATTCATCTGTGCAAAGAACACAGCTTTTAGGTGTTTTCAGATCTACAATATGGATGAGGCAACTGTAACATTCTATGCTCCCAGCAATAGAGCTGTTAATGTTTAAGAAGCCGAGATGTTATCAATCAAAACTAAACGAAATAAAAAAATCGATACGCCGTAGTGCTGGCATGTGTAGCAGATGACATAACTCAAAGGGATGGTCATTTACCGATGTAAAACACTGCCAAGAGAACAGATTATCCTTGAAGTTCACTAAAAGGCTTGGACGGACAGCTAGGGAATGAAAGTATGGTTTTCAAAGTTGTTGGCTTCTGATTGGGAGGTCTTTTAAAAAACCAGACTTGCTTATGTTTGATTCGTTCAGGGGACATTTGATGGACGAAGTTCAGAAAGTGACAACTTGCATAAAAACTAAGCTAAGCTGTTATTCCGGGTGGACTGACTAGTCAGTTGCAGCCTCTGGATGTAAGCATAAATAAATCATTCCAAGTGGCCTTACGAGAAAACTAGACCTAGCGGATGATGGGCCAGTGGGTGACAACTTGACACCAGCAGGACGGATGAAAAAGGCCATCCGTCGATCAGGTCTGCGAGTGAATGATGATGAAGGCCTGGAGCAGCGTAAATCCAGAGATTATAGTCAGGAGCTTTCGCAGAAGTCTGGCATTTCAATGCAATAGACGGAACAAAAGATGACGCAGTCTGTGGTGAGAGTGACGACGATAACTTTGATAATGGAGCTTCCACCAAATGTTAAGCCTACGATATGAACGAGAAAGATGGAGAGGGCATCATCACCATTCCTGATGCAGTGGATAGTGATAGTGGCATGAGTGATTAATATGAGTCTTGATATTGTTCAATTCATTCAGTTACCGAATAGAATATATTTTTTCAAAAATGTGGGGGGCTTATACATCGGGGCAGGGGGAAGTTATACACAATAATAAAAAAAGGTAACTGTAAGCCCTGTGGAATTTGAAGGGCCGCTTGAATTAGCTCCGCAGAAATTCTTAACATCTCGCAGCGCCTGTTAGACTATAGATGTTAATACCTCGGCTTACGAGTGTAATTTGTTCAATGCTGCAGCTCGTAACTCAAATTACTGTTGTGTCAAACAACAAACAAACCTCCCCCATTGAAATGCCAATTAATCCATTCTGGAACCCCAAAAACACTGATTTTCGCCGCTTGTTTTTCAATTAAAACATGTTCTTAGAAATAACGAATATTTTTCGAAAGCAATACAATAGAATGACTTGCAATAAACGGGTTTTATTAATCCTAACGTACAAGAGTAGCTTCGAGCTCAGACGACTTGAAGATGCCAATAGAGTACAGGAGAAAGGCTAAAATGAATATCTGAATCTATTCTGTCTCGGCTTGATTATTGCAATTCCTGTTTGGCTGGACTGCCATAGAAAGCTATTAGACCACTGCAGCTGACTATGAAAATGGCTGCAAGGCTAGTCTTTAAGTCCCAGCGGTTTCAGCACGTGTCTCTTTTGCTAAAAGAGCTAGGATGTGTACCGGTTGAGCAATAGAACCAGAGCAAAGTTCTTATGCTGACCCACAAGGCTCGCCACGGCTTGGCTCCTTCGTTCCTAGCTGAACTGCTGCACCAGTTTCAGCCTGTTCGCGCCCTCAGGTCCTGTGTGGACAATAAATTAGCTGTTCCATTGCTCCGCTTAAAGACCATTGGCGACAGAAGCTTTAGCTCTGCCAGTCCTAGACTGGAACTCGCTTCCACAATTCTTACGAAACGACAACTACTCTCCTACTGCCGACTATGGCACATCCTTTCCAGCGGTCCTGAGCTGCTACTTCCATGCTACCCACTACCTCGCGAAATCAGTGGCTTATGCATCTAGACATAATTCGCTAGAGGTCTGAATTATACATATAAAAATATACTAGAGGTCGGAACAATGCTGCCCGTCATTTTTTTTAATTTCGGCTCAGCAGAGCTTCAAAATTGGGCAAGAGTTCGGCAGTGGGTTTTCTGAATTCCAAAGTACGGCCGAGCAGGAAGCTAGTTTTGCCTCCTAAAGCTGCTATCAGCACATAACTACATTTCGAGAATAATTGAATTCAACTCAAGTTTTAATTTTTACCAACCACAAGTAATGAGGCCAATGTAAGAGTGATTGCTAATAGTCCTCAGTAATTATCTATCTTCTCCGACGGCGGATGTTACGCCGGGGTGCTTCGGCTTCTACAACAATGTCTCCTGGCCGCAAGCATAGCGCTCGCAGCGGTAATTGTCGTTGCGGAGGCGTTGCTAGTCCTTGCCGACGAATATCTGCGACCCCAAAACCTCGTATCGCGGCTAGCGACTCAAAGCAGCACCAATACGCACGGTTACGCCTACGGGTGGCGGACCGAGGTGCCCACGAAGAGCACCCGCGTCTTAGAGTAACAGCAATGGAATGCTTAGGCACTCCAAAATGCCTATTGGTGGATTCTTGCAGCATATCCGAGGATTAGAACGCGAGCTCTCGTTGAGAACTGAATTTTAATGCGATCCAACAATAGAGCCCCACGCGAGCGGCTAGTGATTGCGGGGTTCGACGAATTACCGCAATCCACTCTAAATAGGCTAGCAACGACCAGACGTAAGCGTTGCTGAGCTCAAATTTTGCTTTGATATTGTAGTACACGTTCGAATTTATCTGTCCACCAAACTTCATGTCGCTGCACGCCCACATATGCAAATGAGCTTTGACGCCGGACGCCTGCACCGCAATCCATTTTAGTTCCCATCGAATCCACCACAAATCAGCTGCGCACACCTCCAAAAAGTTTGGAATCTCAAACTACGCTACACGTACAATGTATCCAGAAAATTTCGCGCGATTCCACTCACGCGTTCTCACCAAGTCCACAGAAATAGGATTTCGGCGGCTCGATCCCGACCAGAGGGCGTCGTAACTGGAGCGAAGACACGGGTTCGACGAATTACCACAATCCACCGCAATCCACTCTAAATAGGCTAGCAACGACCAGACGTAAGCGTTTCTGAGCTCAAATTTTGCTCTGATATTGTAGTACACGTTGAAATTTATCTGTCCACAAAATTTCATGTCGCTGCACGCCCACTTATGCAAATGAGCTTTGACGCCGGACGCCTGCACCGCAATCCATTCTAGTTCCCATCGAATCCACCACAAATCAGCTGCGCACACCGCCAAAAAGTTTGGAATCTCAAACTACGCTACACGTACAATGTATCCAGAAAATTTCGCGCGATTCCACTCACGCGTTCTCACCAAGTCCACAGAAATAGGATTTCGGTGGTCCAGGCAAATACCGCAATCCACTGCATTCCACCATGCAACGAAAGAAATCCCGATAGAAAAGCTCCTTTTTTGATTGCATATGACGGCACACTCTGCGACAATTGCATTACAAAAATTCGCTTGCATTGGCGCGGCCGTGCTCGTGCAATGCGCTGCAATCGACTGCAGTAGCCCGGGCCAATACCGCAATCCACTACGATTCACAGAATCCACCGAATAAAAAATCGAAATACATTGCGCCGAGCTCCAGTTTGTATTGTATGTTAAAGTGCACCGTGCTGTGTGCACAACCACGTAAAATTAGAAAAATTGCAACCTCGCACCGTGACAATGGGTGGCGATTGCCTGAAATGACCTGGAAAACTACCACAATTCACTCTATTCCACTGCAAATCATCCACAAATCGCCATTGGGAAGCTCTAATTGACATCGCATGTAGGACTAGGCTCAGTTTAAAGGTGCATTCAAAAAATTTCTCCATTGTGCACACGCGTTCTTATGCAATGAAGTGCAATCGACTGCAATGGACCGGTCCCATACCGCAATCCACCAAAATCCGTTGTAATCCACCACACAGCGACCAGAACGCGTTCACTGGAAGCTCTAATTATGCTTGCCCGCTGCTCTACTCTTCGGTTATTGTCTACTCCCATAACTTCACTGTAATTTCTACGGCCATTCTGCAGCAATGCACTGCAATCGACTACAACTGCCCGGGCCAGTACGTCAATGTACCGCATCCCGCCAAAAAACGACTAGAATACGTACCCTGTAAGCTCTAACAGTGATTGCACGTTGCTCTGATGGGCCGGTGACATGTTTGTTCTGCTAACCACAAGGTCTCCCTCACCCGGTACGATCGGTTAACCCATACCCCTGGTATCACGACTTGAGTTGAGTGTGTACACTTACAACGGATGGATTTCCGTATTTTTCAAGGCCATTGCCGCCGATTGCCGCGCATCGCCCTCGCAAGTACTTTCAAGATTGGTTGATATGATGCGGTTGCACTTTTAATACAGCACACTGTTACGCAAGAAAAATGTGATCTTTTCTCACCAGCTTTGTAATTGCAACAGACAATTATAGATTGCTCAATTGTTTTGGGCAATTACCGTCGATTGCCATGGATTGCCCAAGGTTGAAAGCGAAAAAGGACAGCATGTGCGCTCACAGTAAGCGTTATGTGGTTGGATAATTACAAACAAATTCAAACAGCCAATTTCCAGCAAATTTGAACCCGATTTCCGCAGAGACCGGACCATTGCCATCGATTGCCGTGTATTGCCCTCGATTGTGCCTTAGTCGGTTGTAAAAAGGATGTGGCTGCACTTTTAATGCAGTGTAGTGCAATACGCAAAAAAGTTGGAGCTTCTTTCAGTAGCTGTCGGTCCATTTGTTACTGTCCGTTATGGATTGGCGTATTTCCCCGGGCCATTGCCGTCGATTGCCGTGGGTTGCCGTCGATTGAACGCGCACCATGGGTAAAAATTATGCGCGCACACAGGTACATTTTACGTGGAATGAGAGTTGCAGTTTATGGCCGTCAATCTTGTCTATTTTCCACGGATTTCGCTATCGGCCCCTATCATTGTTGTTGATTGCCGTGCATTGCTGACAGTTAGCAAACAAAGCATCTTAAAAATTCCACGGTTTTACTTTGGACGCTGCGGAATTTTACATGTAATGAAAATTGAGGCTTCCGCGATGCCAATTTCTCTTCAATTTGCCGGGAATTGGGGTATTGGCTCATGACATTGTTATCGATCGCCGTTCATTAGTCGCGGTTGCACGTGTGCGATTAGTTGAAAAGATTTGATTGCACTTTAAACACAGTGGGCTGTGACAGGTAAGATATATTTGATCTTGGCCCAGTCACTTTCCAGTGATTTGCGATGGACCATAATGGATTGCCGTATTTGCCCGGGCCATTGCCATCTCTTGCATTGCCCAAGATTGAAGGGTCAGAGCTGATTGAAAGGGTTGAAAGTATGTGTGCACGCAGTGAGATGTTACGTGAAACGAGAACTGGAGCTTGGTGCAGCCGATTTCTCGTCGATTTGCCACGAACTTCGGTATCGGTCCCTGCCATTGTTGTTGATTGCCGTGCATTGTTGACAATTAACGTGCAAAATAGCTTGAAAGTCCTACGATTTCACTTTTAGCAAAAAGAAATATGAAATGTGGTGACAATCGGGACTTCGTGCAGCCAATTTAGTGTCAACTTACCACGGATTGTTGTGGATTACTGCTTCGAGCAGAGCCGTTGCCATAGATTGCCATGCATTGCCCGAGATTGTACTAGTGAAATTGCCTTAAATGGTGTGGTTGAATTTAACCAATATGCTTTGTAACACACATTGAAAATTGGAGCATTGCGAAACCGATTTCAGGGCATTTTGCATCAGATTACTGTAAATTGAGGTATTGGCCCGGGCTACTGCAGTCGATTGCAGCGCATTGCACGAGCACGGCCGCGCCAATGCAAGCGAATTTTTGTAATGCAATTGTCGCAGAGTGTGCCGTCATATGCAATCAAAAAAGGAGCTTTTCTATCGGGATTTCTTTCGTTGCATGGTGGAATGCAGTGGATTGCGGTATTTGCCTGGACCACCGAAATCCTATTTCTGTGGACTTGGTGAGAACGCGTGAGTGGAATCGCGCGAAATTTTCTGGATACATTGTACGTGTAGCGTAGTTTGAGATTCCAAACTTTTTGGCGGTGTGCGCAGCTGATTTGTGGTGGATTCGATGGGAACTAGAATGGATTGCGGTGCAGGCGTCCGGCGTCAAAGCTCATTTGCATAAGTGGGCGTGCAGCGACATGAAATTTTGTGGACAGATAAATTTGAACGTGTACTACAATATCAGAGCAAAATTTGAGCTCAGAAACGCTTACGTCTGGTCGTTGCTAGCCTATTTAGAGTGGATTGCGGTGGATTGTGGTAATTCGTCGAACCCGTGACTTCGCTCCAGTTACGACGCCCTCTGGTCGGGATCGAGCCGCTAGGTGTGCGAGTCTCCATTCTAATTGGAATCCGGTGAGGTCACATGATCGATGCCCGGATGACCTCCGTAGCCTTTCGCGTAAGCTCGCTTATCGTCTACGGCTAGCCGCTGCAGGTATGTGCTCGGATACTTTGTTTTTAGGCTTGATTCTTACCTGGACTCGCTTGTATTGTGTGTGTATTGCTCTACACATCAGCTACAATTTCATGTTCAACTAGTGGGCATCATTGCCGGGCCTTACTTCCTGTTGGGAAGCTGCTATAAATCCTAGATGGTTTCGGCCATTGGACCTTCGGTAGAGGTTCTAGCTTGACGCGTGTCCACACATATATGTATATAGCAGCTAGTCTCCTTAATCAATCTGAGTAAGCCCGATGTATTTGCTGCACTGGCCGAAATATTCGTTGCAAAAGCGCTCTCCATGACATAAGGATGTTGATTGTGCGACCAAGGCCTCCCAAACAAGTAGCCCATGGCTATGACCCCCTTCCCTTCGGCCAAGTAATACCTGCCTCGGGTCTTGGCCCGGGTAAAGGAGTGGAATTCAAAACCTCCGTTGGTCCATTGTCTGACATTCTTTTAAAAGCTGTACTCACATTAAGGTGGTCTCACGACCTCACCTCGTGCGGCTGATCTCGAGGACAACTCGGGCGACTCGGGCGAACGTGTCACGCTCAGTGGCAACAAACCGAGAGCTCGACATGCTCTCACTGGTCTCAGCCTCCGCAGCATGACTTGTGGCCTGCATCTTCGACCTTGCTGCGAGAGAGAGAGAGAGAGAGAGAGAGAGAGAGAGAGAGAGAGTGACAACAACATGAATAACATGGTTAGGGGTGACATGCACAGAGTTAGCATGCAAGTGTGGCTAGTGGCAGCAAATGATCCCAACGATTCTTAATTAAACCGACGCTAGCTGGGATTTTCTGAAGCATTTAGCGACGCAATGACTCGTTGGCGAAGCACGGGCTAAGTAAAGGTGTATCACCTTCACTTGCTAAGTGGAAGAATAACCTTACACAATCCGGCTATTGATCTGTTCATTTACTTAGATACATCACGGCTTACAGTGAGCAATATTGCCTTGCCTGCAATACGCCTCCAACCCACGCCCTGGGAGGTGCTGATAAAGCATCTTACCCGAGGGTGATGACCAAGTCACTTTTTGAATTACGCATCAGGCTGCAGTGGGTTACTTAAGACGTCGGCTGGGCCTGATCAGATCGCACCAACGGGGCTGCACGCTTTGGCGAAGTACGCTGAGAAATATTGGCATGCACCCAATAGCGTAATGTCTACCTGCAGGCAATATGGGTTTTCGACGCTGTAAGAAATCTCTAGGTATTTTCGAAGCATGCTGCCAGCATGCATACTAAGTGTACATCAAATTTCAAAATTAGCACAATAATTAACTTATCTGGCGTTTTTCTAATTTGCTTAACTACTAACCCGCGAGCAGTTGCAGGGGAAAAGCTTCGCTTTCTTCGCTTCTCAAAACTTGTGCGTTCTAGCCAAACAGTCGCCCTATTCAAGAGAAGGCCGGACTCACCGATCGCCTGCACGTGACCGCTCACGTGATCACTCACCGCTCGTGACCGCAGCTCCGGCGGATCGCCGAAATAACTGCGAGACGAGGTCAGCAAAGCGCCGAACCACACTTTTCATCACTAACGCCGTCAAGGAGCGATCCATCTTCGTTGACCAATGTCAACGCCGTTAGAGGTGAGCGGTGAATTAGGACAAACACGATGGAGCTTTCTCAGTCAGTTTTACTTGAGGTTCCTCAGGGCTTCTCTAGTTGTGGTCATATCCAGAGCGGGCTCAGGACAAGACCGGCTAATATCGTCGTGCACTTGTATAAAGCAGGCAGGCGATTGTCTGAAAGTATTACGCCAGCTGAGCGCGGAGGCGCGAGAATTGAGAACTCGCAGCGCTTAGCAACTTCACAGCTGCAACTTAGCATCCTTCACAGCTGCGTGCATGGAATGCTTCCGGCAGTTCAGTGGATGGACCGTGGCTGAACTACAGATTGCCTCACAAACGATACGTATTGTGCAGCAATTGTGCAGCAATTTGAGAGCCATATTGGGTCGCTCCAGCCATTAATGACGAGTCAGCGCGGCTGTTGCTATCACGAGTGCCTCAATCCCCGTGACTTAAGCGCTCGTCTGGCCTTTTCATTGGTGCGTCAAATTAAGTAAACGGGCTAGCCCACTCGCACATAAAGGCCTTAAATGCACTATAGAAAACTGTCCTGCTTAATATGATCAACTGATCCTGGGACTTTTTAAGCCGTACACAATTTACGCTCGGACAACTTGATTTTGGTGGTTGCTTGTTTCGTGTTGGCGGTAAAAAAATCTCTGCATGAAAATGCAGTCGCAGGCCAAGCTACAACAGTTACTGCTTAGGTCTCCCTATTGCTAGCTCCTAGTCCTTTCTCTTGGGCGGAACTGCCGACCTTCTGGTCGAGGGTTGGCGTCTGTGGCATAACCTGAGCTTTGGACCGTGCCTGGTAAGGAATTGTCGATAGACCAGGGAGCATGAGTGGGCGTGCCGGCTCCTACGCTGTGCCTGTTCGGTGTGCTCGGCAGCGCGCTGGCCTCTAGCGTCGACCGTTTAGCAGCTGCAGAGCCACGCTAGATTCGATAGAGTCGCCAGCCATTGTGAGCGGTAACCGTTGCCTGTTCTGTGCAATTCTTATGTATGGCCGAGGTGACTCGAATGGTCAAGCAACGAGCAGGCAGTGCGCAGCCAAGGCGTTGTCATCGCACTCTTTTTTTAGGTTCATCTCCATTCATTATGGAGGATTAGGATTTTTCCACTAGCTCGGACTATGTAGCTCACCCTTAATCCGTGAAGCATGGCGTGGAGGGCCCCGTTAGGCTTTGCTTGGCGCTTGAAGCGGCTGGCTCATCGATTGCTCATTCAATGAAGTTAGCAGCTGTCGACTGTGTGATAGTGTGGACGGACAGATTCGGCACTAGCAGGTCAGCGAAGGTTGACATTTCGTAATTGCGAAAAAAAAAGAACAAAAGTACAGTCTGCAGAACTCGGGAGTTTAATTTCATGCTCCTACGTTAGGTTAAGCATCTTAGCTCGAGCAATTTTTTACCGGGCCCTTCTGGATTTTAGGAGCGGGCAGCGGCGCTCGTTTGGCGTAGAAGCGGACGGGGGATGTTCGGGGGGGGGTAGCTGCCGCAGTGCGAACGGCTCCGAGAGCCTCTTGCTCCGGGCGAGCAGGATCCGCCCTCTGCGCTCTCAGAGCGGCGCCACGCTCTCTTGAGCGTTCCAGGCAAAGCGAGCGACCGGGTGACTTGAAAGACATACCGTTCAGGTGCGGGCTAGGTGCATTCTAATGTAAGTAGGTGCATTCTAATGTAACGCTGCAAGTACTCCTTCGGGCTGAGTACTTCAGCCTCTCTTCCGCCTGCCTAATTAAGCAGATAATTCGTAGACCCAGGCATCGACGTCAGCAGCTCGAAAAAATTATTGATTAGCGCCGTCTGCTTCTCCAACTCGTAAACGTGCGTTAGCTTCATAAGTTCCGTTATTTTTCGTACGTTTGGCTCCTTAGGCCCAGTACTATTTTCCTGAGCCAGTCCCAAAGACTCGCCAGCGAGCACGTAAAACAAACTGCCGGCAAGACTTCAAACAGCTAATTCAAACGAATTTGACCACACAAAGCACACGCGAAAGACTGCGGTGGCCTGTACGACGACGTAGCCGCCGATCCCTTTGCTGTAGAAGCGTTTTGACGCCGAGCCAGTGTAGCACAAAGATGTGCGCCTTAAACGACCGACGTCAAGGTGAGTGGCATTCGACGACCGAGGTCGTGTGCTACAGCCTTGGGGCATATGTGAAGGGCGCTAAATGGAGATTTAAGCTTGCTTAGGGTGCAACGCTAAGGAGTTTTATTTATTTATTTACTTGACCCATCCGTGCTGGGCAGCGTGAGCTCGACAATCGAGCTCCACGAATCGGGGCAAAGTATAGTATAAAGTACTCGGAGCCTTCACGATTCAGCCGACAAATACTGCCACTCTGCTAGTTTGATAAGAGTAGAAAAACTAAAAGCAGATGGTACAGAAAATTCCGAAATTAGGCAGCATTCACGAAAGATACGGCTGGCCCAGCAAAGGTGGCTATCGTGAGAGAGTTTTCTGTCGATAGTTTCTGCTCACGAGTCGGCTCGCCTTCTAGAAATCCGTTTAAACGAGGATGCGTGCAAGCCGTAGATTTCTCGTGCAAACGCCAGGTTAATACGAGCAACTGGGTCCTAGCCTAGGTCCATTTATACACCCTGGCTGTGAGTGTGAGTCATGCAGCAGGCAATTCCTTATGGCTTGCAGCAAGGCTACCAAAGATCAAAATTTACCAAACCTTAGTAAGCAGCCTAGTTTACATAGTGACAAAAGAGCCTTCTTGTGAAAAAACGCTACGTTTACGCAGGGACAAAAGAGCTCCACTTGCACTCCACAGATCTGCGTGACAGCTGCAGGACTCGAGCCCACGACCTCGTCGGTAAAATGCAAACTGCGATACTTCTCGATGAGCCAAGGCAGAGCGGCTAAAGCCCTTCTGCCGCTACCAAAATGGGATTGTTAAATACGCATCTCAGTACTCTCATTTTACCTAAGAAGTGCCCACCGGCGACACATTACTTATCGGGGTAGTATCAAGAAAATACTTATAAAATTTGACTGACAATCGAATATGTGTTTAGGGTACTTTTCGAAAGACAAATATGTGATGAAAAAACTGAAAAATTGAACTGGGATTGGAAGCTCTGACGACTTCCGCACGACAGAAAAAATGTTTATTTAAAGCACGCCTAAACCCGACGTAAACCGGAAGCAACAAATCTAAAAATAAAACATTTACCGATCTTTGAATCCTAGACGACTTGTATCCAAACTTGTCAAACCTTGTTAGATTGTGATACATGCTTGAAGCTTGTTGAAGTGAATTCTTGTGACTTGTAAACAGCTTCATTTCCATGGTCGGTTGGTGCCTTGTAAACTGCTTAACTCGGCTAGTACTTCACGTATCGGAGTGAAATTTGGGATGTGCTTTCAACTCTGATTGTTTCAAATGAGGCAAGAGAGATTTCTTATTTCGGTTTGGATATAATTTGATGTATACGTCATAAAACGTCCTGGAGTTTTATGTTACGTAATCAGGGACGTGCAAAGCACAATGTATCAACCCGAAATCGGAATCTTTTTGAAATTCAGGTGCCAAGCGATCCCTAACTACCATGGTTTGTCCCGAGGGCTATGATGCACGCATTTGACGACCGCGGTCAAGGTGAATGCGGATGACCTCGATTATGAGCTCGAGCCCTGCGGCATATGCGCCTGAATAGAGATTTAAGTTCTCTTAGGACGTTAAACAAATTAATTATATATATATGTAAGCTCTAGGCCACATTTTTGGTGTACTACGTCTGTAACCATCCGCTGCTGTTAAATATAATTGTCGGCATTATGGGTATGGGCTTGATACGCTAAGGTACGAACAATCGTCGTCGCTGCCGTGTTTGAGATGCAGATACCAGCGCGAATTGGTGCCGCACCTACAAGTAGGTAGCTGTGCTACAAGATTCAGGACTTCGTTGGCACAGTCGTCCCTCGCTGCTTCGCGCTTCGGCTTCACAGTGGCTTCACTCTATCGCGGTTTTTTGAAATACGTGCACATTCATTAGAAATTTGATCGAAATAATGAAAATGATACAGCACGCGCTCGTTTGTCCGAGTCAATTATACACCGATGCATTACAATTAAAATCAAAGTTACTGCACGTATTGAACGCTGAAGAAGATGACGACGCACCTGCTGAAGATACTGCACCACCTGAAGACTCTCCTACTGAAGTCAGGGCCTTCAGAGGATCAGTAATCTTGCTTTTCTTTGCTGTGCTGTACATTGGTTCATCGTAATCGCGTCATCACCAAACGCACTAGTTTCATAGCTTGGTGTTTGTGCGTAAAAATTGTGTGTACAATTAAATCTGCACTAATAAAAATACGATGTTTGAAACGTCTAATATGTCTTGTTTTATCTAATATATTTGTAAATACGAGTGTAATCGTGAATAAAGGAGTGTTATTTCATGTTCGGAGGGCTCAAATAATGTTAGAAACCGTATTTACAGTGTCATAAGCAGGTCTTCCATGCTCTAACCACAAAAATATTCAATTTATAGAAACAGAATCCTACTTCGCAGAAGTTCACCTATCGCGGTAGAGTCTGGAATGGATTAACCGCGATAAACGAGGGTCGACGCGCTATTCGTCGCGCTTCGGCTGAGCGCCAGCGCCATTACGAGCGCCATGTTTGTTGCCGAGTCGTGACAGGACGTGGAAGCCGCACAGCGAGCGTTCGAAACACCGCGCCCACCCAAGCTTGTCGATTTCACTAAGAAATGCCAGTTTGGGCGCGCAGATACACAATTATTAGTATCGTGTGTTATGACATCCTCAAGCTCGTGCAAAAGGTAAAATACGCCCTGTTCGTGAACTGGAAGAGCGTTTATTGACAAACACCGTCCGACCTTCATCTGGCTCCTGACTCGGCCTTCCGTGCTGGCAGACCGCCTGTCAAGGCTTCGATCAATCACACGGACGATTTTAAAACTTTGTATTTCTCGAATCTCATTAGTAATTGACAAAAATACATGGATTTGCTGCCACTCGGCACTCAATTCAAACCTCAAGAAGCGCCATCTGCCAGCCGGAAAACAGAGCTTGGTACGAGGCTAAGGTCTGACGAAAGTGTTTGTCAAGCACTCTTCCAGTTAACGAAAAGAGCGTATCTTGATTATTTCTTGAATTTGAATGCGGCATAAGACATGATAATATCAATTTTATGGTAAATCTTTGGCTATCTTTGTGCCTTATAATGATTAGCTTATCTGGTGAATGAATAGTTCTGAATTCATATGCACTAAAACTTAAATGTTCATTACTCTACGAGTGGAAGTGAAGTTTCAAAGTCAGCGAGTAACCGTAATCGGCTTGCTCGTAATGGCCTTGATAAGTCCCAGAAGTAGCGTCATTGGGCGTTGCAGAGAAGCCGGTCGCAAGTCAGCCTTGACAGTGGGGTACGAGTTGCCTCCTGCAGTGGCATCGAACCGTGTGTTTTGGTCCATCCTGCTGAAGACAGGCTGCTGTGTGCCTCATGTCGGCGTGTGATCAAGAGACCGTTCCAGGCACCGTGCGGTCATCATTACTGCTACACCTATATCTATATGAGATGAAGTCTGTTGGCTACCCGTATATCGTATATCGAAACCTCACACCTTGCTAGTAAGTTCCAGTCTGGCTTTAGAGCTAATCACTCCACAGAGTCAGCATTGCTTCGGGTAGACAACGACCTACTTAGGAATGCAGACATGGGTAGAGTGTCTCTTCTTGTTTTGCTCGATCTTTCGGCAGCTTTTGATACCATCGATCACAAAGTACTTCTAGAGCGCCTCTCATCTCGCCTGGGCATCACTGGCACTGCTCTGCAGTGGTTCAGGTCCTATCTCAGTGGGAGACTCCAGAGTGTTGACGTGAATGGACAAAGATCATCTGAAGTACCTCTAAAATATGGAGTACCTCAGGGCTCTGTGCTAGGTCCGGTCCTTTTCACCGTTTCTATACTCTCCCTCTCGCTGATGTGATTGCCAAGCACAATCTAGGCTTTCACTTCTATGCGGATGACACTCAGTTGTACCTTTGCTTTGATCCGTCCCAGCCTTCGAGCACCTCAAATTCTCTCAACTCACTTGCTGCATGCATTGATGACATCCGATCATGGATGGCAGCAAATTTTCTAAAACTAAACGATGATAAAACTAACTTACTAGTTATGGGCAAACCTAGTGTTATTCAGAAATTGGAAAGGCTGACTTTCAAAATTGGCTCTGCCAGCATATCTCCAGTTGCATCAGCTCGAAATCTAGGTGTCATATTCCAAAGCGACCCCTCGTTAGACGACCACATCAGCTCCACAGTCAAATCAGCCTATTTTCAGCTTCATAACATTGCTAAAATTAGGGCTTGTTTAGATAAGGATACCACGTCTAAGTTGGTCCATGCATTCGTGACATCTCGTCTCGACTTCTGCAACTCACTGCTTACTGGCCTACCAACATGTGCGATCAGGCGATTGCAGCTGGTGCAAAACTCTGCAGCTAGGCTTGTCTGTCGTGAGCGTCGCAGTTGCCACATTACTCCACTTCTCGCCGACCTGCACTGGTTACCAGTCAAGCAACGGATTGACTTCAAGGTTTTGTCGCTCACTTTTAGGTCTCTTCATTCTATGGCTCCAGCCTATCTTTCAGATATACTACCCCATCAGGCAAAGCATCGTACCACTCGCTTTTCGGAATCCAACAGTCTAGAAATACCTCGTACAAACCTTAAATCCTTTGGAGACCGTGCATTTAGCTCGTATGCTCCCACAGCCTGGAACTCCCTCCCGACCTGCATCAGAACATCCCCTGACCTGACCACATTTAAAAGAAACTTATAAACATACCTATTTAGGACAGCATTTAGTGGGTCCTTGTGATTCGTCCTCGATGTGCTTATGCGTGCTGACACTGTTCATGCTGCCACTAACCACATTTGCATGCTGACCTAGTGCATGTAACCCCTAACCATTTTATTCATTTTGTTTGTTTTTCAAGCATGATTTTACTTACTATTCTATTGCGTATCACTTTACAGCAAATGTAAAGCGCCTAGAAAGAGATTAAGTTCTCTGAGGGCGCTTTATCAAGTGCAATATTATATTATTATTATTATTACCCAATGAGCACCGAAAGCCGCCTAGGCTGTGAGTGCGCTATAAAAAACTCTCCTGCGTAACACTCACTTAGTCTTTGTGGCTTTGTCGAGTTACAGGCGGTGCATTGCCGTCGATTGCCGTGGATCTCCCTGATTGTGTGCTTGTGATTGGTTGAAGGGATGCATCTGCACATTTAATACAGTGCTCCTAATAAACAAGAACAGTTGAATCTTCTCCCACCAGCTTTGTGTCTAATTGTAACAGGACGTCACAGATTGCCGTATTTTCCGGACCATTGCCTTCGATTGCCATTTATTGCATGAGATTGAAGGCGCACGATGGGTTGGAGTATGTATACCAATTGCGAACGTCATGTGGCATGATAATTGGAGCTTCGAACATCCAACTTCTTATCAATCTTAAAAAGATTGCTGTCGAAGCCATGCCATTGCCATCGATTGCGTTGCATTGCCCTCAATTTTGCCTTTGTCGATGGTTTAAAAGGATGTGACTACACTTATAATACAGGCTCCTGCAATACATAAGAACATTTCGAGCTTCTCATAGCAACAGTCAGTCGTTTGTAACGGGCCGTTATAGATTGGCGTCTTTTTCCGGGCCATTGCCGTCGATTGCCATGTATTGCCGTCGATTGAACGTGCACAGTGGGTGCAAAATATGCGAGCGAATAGTTAGATGTTACGTGAAAAGAGAGTTTCAGTTTCTCGCAGAAAATCTTGTCGATTTTCCAAGGATTGCTCTATCGGCCCCGACCAATGTTGTGGATTGCCAAACTGCTGTCAGTTAACGAGCAAAGTAGCGTGAAAATGCTCCGTTTTTACTTTGGACGCTGTGAAATATTATTTAAAATGAAAATTGGAGCTTCGAGCTGCCAATATCTCGTCAATTGGCCGCGGATTAGAGTAATGGCCCAGACCATTACTGTCTATTGCCATTCATTGTTCGAGATTGCATGTTCTCGAGTGGTTCGAAGGATGCCATTGCACTTTAAACACACTCGCTGTGATACGTAAGAAATATTTTGAGCTTTTCCAAGTCACTTTCCGGTGATTTACAATATAATATAATTCATTTGTATAGCACCCTAAGAGAAATACTTCTCTATTCAGGCGCTTCCCATATGCCTCGGGACTCGAGCCCTCGACCTCAGCCAGACCTCGGTCGAGCACCTTAGCCGTTGGACCAAACCAGCTCAGCATGGATCGTATTAGATTGCCTTATTTCCACGGGTCATCGCCCTTGATTGCTATGTATTGCCAAGGTTGAATGCATTGATTGGGTTGAAATTTTGCACTCGGGCAGTGAGATGATACGTGGAATGAGAATTGGAGTTTCGTGCAGCCGACTTCTTGTCGATTTGCCAAATGATTGTGGCAGTGGCCCCAGACATTGCCGTCGGTTTCCGTGCGTTTTTGACAGCATGTAAAATTGCTTGCAAAGTTAATGGTTTCACTTTTATACAATGACATGTTAAATGCGATGACACTTTGAGCTTTTCGAAGCCAATTTGTGGTCGATTTGTCATGCACTGTAGTGGATTGCTCCTTCCAGCCGAGCTTTTACCGTAGATTGCGATTCATTGCTCGTGATTGTGCAAGCAAAATCGGTTAAAATAAGGTGGTCGCACTTCAAAAAAAGTGCTTTCTATAATGCATTCATGATTAGAGCATTGAGAAATTGATTTCGGGGATGGGACTTTGCAGTCGATTGCAGTGAATTTCTGCAGAATTATCCAGGCAATTGCAGTGAAGTTGCGTGATTACAGAATAAATGAGGATAAGATTAACGTGCAATTACTATAAGAGCTTGAAGTGTACGCATTCTGGTCGTTTTTCGGCGGATTTCGGTGTATTGTGGTGTTGGCCCGGACCATTCCAGTCGATTTCAGTGGAGTGCTGCAGAATGGTCGAGGCAATTATAGTAACATTGTGCGAGTACGCAATAACCAAAGATTAGAGCAATGTGTAATCATAATTAGAACTTGTATTTTACGATTTCTGAACGCTTTGCGGCGGATTGTCGTGGATTGATGTATCGGACCGGGCCGTTGCAGTGCATTACATGAGAATCCGTGTGCACGATGGGTCGAAATTTTGTGGGTGCACTTTGAACTGGGTCTAGTCTTATATGCTATGTAAATTGGAGCTTGACACTGGAGATTTGAGGATGACTTAGTGAACTAGTGGATCGTGGTATTTTTTCTAGCCATTTCAGACGTTTACTGAGCAGTGCCAGAATGGGCTGATTCATAATTTATTTACTTTTAAGTAGGTGTGCACACAACGCAGTGCGCATTAACATGCAATTATAACTGGAGATCAGCGCCATCTTCTGCTAGTATTATTAAGGTAGATGCGATGGATTGGAGTGGATTGCAGTATTGGCCCGGGCCAAAGGGGGAACTCAACAAGTCTACAGGGAGGATCCTATACAAAGTACACTACGGGGCGAAAGACGACTCAGCAAGCGCAAACAAACGCGCTAGTGCTCCGTCGGCTTCCACAGTCGCACCGTCGTAGGATTCCGCCTCACTAGTACCAGCGTACGCCGTCCAAGACCCGGCTAGCTCAGTACTCTGTGGTAGACGGAGCGGACGTCCACCACCGTCGAGAGCTTCTGCCGAAAGAGAATTAGCATGCTGTCCCTAGTTCCGGTCCTCGGGTCTCTGGGAGCTGACCCCAGGCTTTGCCCTTCCGGGGCAAGGCGACACCCAGCCCGACATATCGAATATCAGTGGGTCCGCCTACTCGAGGGTACAGAATAGTGCGAAAGTATTTTCTGGGTATATTTTACATGCAGCGTAGTTTTACATTCCAAAACTTGTGGAGCTTTGCGCATCCGATTTTTGGTGTATTTGAAGCGAAATAAAGTGGATTGGGATACAGGCCTCCGCCGTTGCAGCTCGTTTGCATAAGTGCACGTGAGCACAATCATGAATCTTGGTGGATAAATAAAATCGTAAGTGTACTAAAATACCCGCCCAAATTTTGAGCTCAGAAGCACCAATTTCCAGTCAATTTTAGCCTACATAGTGTGGATTGCGGTAATTTTTCGCACCCCAAGATGAGCTGCTAAACAAGCACTGTGCGGCCGAAGGCAGCGGCGTGCGCAGGTCCGTTGCTATGCCCGACTAAACTTGTCGATCTCACTCAGAATTGCACGATTTTTGCCCACAGATAAACAGTTATTAATACGTGCTATTCAATCCTCTAATCTATTTAGAATTTAAAAAGGTGCACTCTTTTCGTGAAATGGAAGTGCATGTATTTCAAACACTTTCGTCCTACATTCGCCTTTCTCCTGGCTCTGCATTCAGGGCAGGCAGACAGCGCTTGTTTAGGCTTGAAATGAGCGCACAGACTATTGGAAAACCTTGTTTTAATTGAATTGCATTAAATATTGACAAACAATACAAGCTTTTACGACCGTTCGCGTTCTCAGTTCAAGCCTGGACTAGCGCTGCGAGCTAGCCGGAAAACGACGCAGGGATCAAGGCGAAGGTCGGACTTGAGTGTTTATCCATACGCGCAGGTATCCGCCTCACGAAAAGAGCTTATCTTGACTTTTGCCTAACTTGAGAATGGAATAGCACATGATAATATTAATTGTATATCTATTAGTGTGAATTATTCATTTTTATATGAGATGGACAAGTTTGGTCGGGAATGGGGACAGACCCGCCTACGTTTTTTAAGTTGGTCACCTTGCACTTGGAAACTTACGATTGGTATTTTTCACTACGTTATCACATGCCCTAACTTTCAATTTATTTATAATATAGATGTGTGACTCGATTATTGCGAAGTTAGTGTTTGTTGTGGGGCCATCGTTATCGAACCGTGGTTCTGCTCGCATAATTGTGACAAATAAATTCGCATGACGTTTACTTTTGGTAAACTAATATGTAAGCATTCTGGAATCATTGAAATTCACTGAGAAGACGAAAGCTATTTCGAAACGTGGAGATATACTGTTTGCGTATCTGCGGCTATTTTAAAGTTCGGCATTATGTCCATCCGGGAAGCCCCGCATTACAGCAAGGGGCTGCGGGCGGGTTTGTCTTGAATCGGTCGTTTTAACGCCCTAACTTAAGGATTGTTTTCGTCAGCGCCGGTAAGGAGGTAAGTCGATATTTTAAGTGCAATTTTATCCAACGCCTGTTGATGTGCTTCTGTAAGCAGTATTTAAACGGAAAACGAGATATAAGAAGCATAGATTTAATGAAAATAGCGGACCGTGCTTGAGGCCTCGGCTAACTACTAGCGAGTCATCTGGTATCTAAACGTCTGCCGGAACATGCCGCCTGCCTTCTCGTGCGTAGCTTATGGCAGATAGTGCACTGCCTATCTTTATGCCTCGTAACCATTACCTGTAATCGGCTAGCTTGTAATAGCCTCGATAAGTCCCAAAAATGCAGTTATTGGGCGTTACAGAGTAGCCGGTCACAAGTCAGCCTTGGCTATGGGATGGCAGTAGCGTCCTGCAGTGGCATCGAACCTTCTGTTTTGGTCAATCCTGCCGAGGACAGGCTGCTGTGTGCCTCATGTTGGCGTGTGATCAAGAGACCGTTCCAGACACCGTGTGGCCATCACTACTGCTTTGTCTATGTTCAAAATATTATGTAAGACGCTCGTCGCTGGCCTCTTTGCTCTCTCTCTCTCACCCATCGACGTTGTGCCTCAGTGTAACGTCCACAGAGAAGTTAATCTTTTTTTTGGCACTATATATATGCTGTGGAGGAGGAATTGAATTTCTTACGCAACGACATCTACTCTCCAACTGCCGACTATGGCACATCTTTTTCAGCGGTCCTGAACTGCTACTTCTATGCTACTCACTACCTCAGCTGCTCTCCTAACTCTGCTATGCTTCCCACTTTCTCTTTGTTGCGTGAGACGAAGTCAGTTGGCTACCGAATGCGTACCGAAAGCCGCTTAGGCTGTGAGTGCGCTATACAAAACTCTCCTGCGTAACACCCATATGGTCTTTATGACTTTGTGGAGTTACTGACGGAGATACATTGAATTTCTTTTTCAGTTGTACCTTGATAGCCTGCTCTAGCTGTGCTAGTTCTAGCTGTGCTAGTTCTACCTGTGCTAAATGCAGTAGTTCAACTCTGTAGCTGTTGCTAAAGCTCGGTCGTTGCCAGTGTGGATAGCAGCGACAGTTTGCTGCTTGCTTGCAGTGGCGATACAAGGTGCACGGCTGAAGGATGCGAGGAAATATTCTCGAAAGAGGTACGTGCCCTTGTGGCATGCATTTACTGCTTCTTAGATATGCAATCAGCTCACGTCGAATAAACAAAAGGTCTTCTGATCGAGCAGACTTGGTGATGTGGCAGCTGAAGAGTGACTATCCTGCTAAGTCCTGCAGTGACTATCCTGCTAAGTCCTGGCAATCCTTTGTGGCCAGCTTTAGGACTCGAAACCGCGACTTAGATCGTGTGAAGTGTGGTGCGCGCCTTGCCTTGGGGCTACGACCCGTGAGGTAGGCCACATACAGTATTTGGCAGTGCATCCCATTTTCTGCTCGTCATTCTGACCGTTTGATTTGGCATGACGACTTTGCCGTCATAGTCAAAGTTATCAAACTCCAGAAGGTTCAAACTACCTTGCAGGTTGAAATGAAGACCTTAGGTCGGCTGCTTTGTCGTAGCATTTAGACAGCAGCAGCACTATCGTTGGTTGAGAAGGGGAGGAATCTTTTTGACATATCTGAGGCAGGCAGCCAGTATTTTATATGCTGGTTCTGCAGTCTGCTGCCGGTACCATTATGGAAGCTACCTGCCAGGGCAGAGTGACTTCCCTTTCACGCCAACTTGTTCGTTATGCCCTTCAGCTGAGTGCCACTGGCTGAGAGCGTGCTCTGCAGTCACATCGGTTAGTTTGGTCGTAGTGAACGATCTAGCCATGTAGGATGGTGTGGGGCAGCCGGCCACGCAACGTCCACTGCGTGCCTGCGCCCATTCGCCCGTGCATTTTTGTGTGTACTACCCACTTCCTCGACTTTGCTCCTGACTCGGCTATGCGTCTCACTTTCTTGCTGTTGCGTGAAATCAAGTCTGTTGGCTACCGCATGCGTACCGAAAGCCACGTGGGTTGTGAGTGCGCCATATAAAACTCTCCTCAGCACCTTCGTAGTCTTTGTGGCTCTGTAGAGTTACATATGTAGATGCATTGTATTACATTACGCCCTACAGAATCCCTGCCTGAATGATTACCTGTGCTTGCATGCTTGTACCTCTGCCTGCCCATGAGTCCGGCGAGAATAAGATTGTTCAGGTTTCCATCACATGACATCGTTTAGCAGAATGTTCCCTTGTCCTCGGGGTCCGAATTCGTGACTCGAATGTTTGGGCACCACCTTGCACTTGTCAAGTTGCCGGCCTTAATTCGATATTTTGGCTAGTGAAGTCAGTTACCTCGTCTGTCAATACTGCCTTAAGAACAATGTTAGCGACCTTCCAGTTTAGTACCGTGTGTTCTGCATATCTGTCTGCAGCAGGCACACGTGCAGGTCGTCGTGCCAGTGCTTCTTTGCCTCCACCGGCACATTTGCAGGTATGCTACGAGGATAAGGCAACCAATAAGGAAATACAGCGGCAGCCATGTCGCTGTCCATTGAGTACAGAGTGCTCGTGGAGGGGCCCGCTGGCCCAACTGGTAAGCTTTTAGGCTACCGTGCTCTCCCTATTGTCGCGAGTCATGTCGGTGGTGATAGGCATGCTGACAACCCCACTCTCTTTTCCGTAGGATGCTGTTCGCACACTTGGATTCAATAGTGATATCCTGGTAGGGCAATCCTTCAATGCTTTTTCATTCAGCATTAAGCAAGTCGGACTGGTAGCTGCGACTTGCTCGACGTATCCTAATTATCAATGGAGGCATTGCCAGGGAATTCCTTCGCGCTTTTAGCTGCAGAGGCAAACTTTTGAATGACCAACTTGCTCGGATGATTTCACTTACTCCTACAACTATGTTACGCTTGCTGTGATTGAGCATGCTACCACTAACCATTCGATCATGCTTCCTTTGCACCAAAGGCAAGGTGCCTAGAAAGAGATCTGAGTTCTCGGATGGTGCTATAACAAATTATTAAAATTATTATCATTATTACTCGGATGATTTGACTTACTTGTATGATTTCACTTACTAGAATGATTTAACTTCTATGATCAACTTACTCTAACGATTTAACATATCCGAATGATTTAGCTTACTCGGATGATTGTATTGCTTGTATTGATTCTGATGTCCTTGGCTGTTTTCCTTGATGGCCTGGTTAGTTTGAGAATCGGCCCGACATTATATGGATCGTATAAATGCCGGTTTCCTATTTTCAAATTGTCCTGTACCTTACAGTTCTTGCATATGTGTACATTAATTCTGGTTTATTTTGACGTTGTACAAGCACCATCCACTGTTGGCTTTCCGTGTGCAAACTAGTAAAAAAAAGGGAGAGAATGTGGAAAGTGTAAAGCAAAAAGAATTTGGCAGGGCATCAGGCTTGAGATGATAATGATGCATTTGTATAGAATCCTCAGAGATTCTAATCTCTTTCGATTCACTTTACATAAGCTGTAAAGAAAGCATGATCGATTGGTTAGTGGCAGCATGCTCAATGTCAGCAAGAATAACATCATTGGATTTGACATCTACAGAGTCAGCATTCAAATATGATTCCTTCCAGCATGACTAGTATCAGCGTGCAGAAGCACACAAAGGACAGGAATGTCTTAACGCCAGTCGGAAGTGAGTTCCGGTCTTTCGGAGCATACGAACTAATGTTGCATTCTCCAAGGGGTTTGAGGTTCGTGCGAGGTGCAGGTGTGCGACTCGATTCAGGAAAGCAGGTGGTACGATGCTTAGTCTCTCGGGGCAGTAGATCTGATAGTTAGGCTGGAGCCAGAGAATGAAGGGACCTAAAAGTGAGTGACAAAACTTTGAAGTCGGTGCGTTGCTTGACAGGGAGCCTGTGCAGGTCGGCGAGAGGTGGTGAGTTATGGCAACTGTGACGCTCACGACAGACAAGCGTAGCTGCAGAGTTTTGCACCAGCTGTAAGTGCCTGATTGCACAGGCCGGTAGACCTGGAAGCAGTGGATTACAGGAGTCGAGACGGAATGTCACAAATGCATCGACCGATTTCGATGTAGCATCCCTGTCTAAGCAAGCCCTAATTTTAGCAAATTTCTGTAACTGAAAGTAGACAGACTTGACTTTGGTGGTGTTGATGTGGTCGTCTAATGAAAGGTGATTTTCTAATAGGACACCCAGATTTCGTTAAGATTCAACAGGAGATATTCCTGCAGAGCCTACTTTGAGCGTCAGGTTTTCCAATTTCTGGATTGCACTTGGTTTGCCCATAACTAGTAAGTTACTTTTATCATCATCCAGTTTGCTGCCATCCACTTGCGGATGACATCAATACATGCAGCAAGCGAATTACGAGAATTCGATGTGATGGAGGGCTATAAACAATCAAAGCAAAGGTACAACTGAGTCAAGTGCATAGAAGTGAAAGCTTAGGTCGTGCCTGGCATCCCATTGGGAAGAGGGAAAGTGTAAATCGTTATAAGTACTGGACCTAGCACGGAGCCCTGAGGTACCCCATATTTTAGAGGAATGAATCGCAAAGATAGTTTAACTCATACTTCAGTGGATCCTCGGGTGATCTTTTTCCATTCATATCAATACTCTGGAGTCTTTCACGGAGATAAGACCTGAAACACTGCAGTGCAGTACCAGTATTGCACAGGCGAGAGAAGTGATACTCGAGAATTACTTGGTGATCGATAGTATCAAAGGCTGCCGAAAGATCGATTAAAACAAGCAGATAGACTACCGAAGTCTGCGAACCCAAATCAATGCCGACTCTGTGGCTTAATTGGCTCTAAAACCAGACAGGATCTTACTAGCTAGGTTTGGAATTTCAATATATGAGTTCGCTGATCTGCCACAATCTTTCCAATGTCATTTATAGGAACGGCAGAATTGAGACGGTGCGGAAGTTGCTTAAGTTCTCTTGGTCTAATGTTGCTTTCTTGAGTAGTGACCTGACTACAGCATTTTTTAAAGGTTTTGAGACATTACCTAAGGCTGATGACGTATTTGTGGTGATAGTTATGCATAGCTGCAGCAGATCTATGCATCGTAGAATCAGGACGGGGAGTGCGGTCGAGAGGTTTAGTTGTTTTCTATGACTAGGATATGAACTTCAGGACGAGATCACTAGTGACCTGCTTGCATGTAGACATTGAGGTGCTGCCAGGAATAGAGGGACATGATTCCAGAGGGGATGCCGCCACTATGATGAACTCCCTGGTCTTCTCTATCTTGTTAACAAAGGAGTGAGAAACGCGATCCGCTAGATCATCACTGGGTAAGGAGCTAACATGGCAGTGGTTAAATAGACGCTTGGTCGTAGAAGTCAGCATTTTTAAATTGTGTATCTGTGATTCAACAACTTTTTTTTTATAGAAGATAGACTTGGCCTTTGCTAGCATTTATTAGTATAATTTACAGTAGTCCTCGGATACCTTTCAATGGACAGTCAGTCCTGATTCATGGTATGCTTTTCCAAGCTTGCGATAAATAGACCTAGCTAGTTGAATGCATACCTGCGGTAAACCACAGGCCGTAAGAGTGAGGATGGACAGTACGCTTAGTCAGAGGTACAAACTCGACGAGCATGTCAGCTAGTGTCGCGTTGAAGCCATCTACCAATGATAAAAGATCGGAAAGGGAAATGAGAAGCAGGGGCAGAGAAGATATTCTGGCTGGGACAGCATCGATGTCAAGGTTCTTGGCGCTTCACGACTCACATGTGACTTTAAATGTGGAGGAGGGCATACACTGAAGACTGAATGATATCTGCTTGTGGTCGGATATGCATGATTTGGTAATAATAGGTGATAATATGCAGTTTAGGCGAATATTCGGTCGAGTGTGTGTGTGTGTGTGTGATGGTTTAGGTGAGTAGGGCCATGCACATGAACCACAAGAGAAATGAGTCAGTCTACAAAATCTGGTGTTGAAGGCGTCAGATAAGTTATCAAATTAAATTTTTAAAACACCAATAGCGAGGAAAGATTGATTTCTGGCACACAGAATCGAAATGATGATGAGGTAAAGGAGGACTTGGTATCTGGGTGCCATAGACCAGGCGAAGAATCTTACAACCCGCTATTCTGACTCAAATCATTTAGCCATACCTCGTACGTACTCAAACCTGTCGGAGATTCATGCCTTTAGTTCCAATGCTTGCAAAGCCTGGAACTTACTACCCACGCACGTCGCAACATCCCCTGACATGACGACATTTAAAAAGAAGCTTAAAACACACCTTTTTATTACAGCATTTGGTGAGGCTTTTTGATTCTTCTTTCATGTGCATGTGCCTGCTTACTTGCTCATGCCTGCTGCTTGGTGTACCTGCTGCTTGCGGATGTCACCACCGAGTATTTGGTGATGCTTCATATGCAGCATCTATAAAGTGCCTAGAGAGAGTGAGAGAGAGAGAGAGAGAGAGAGAGAGAGAGAGAGATTCAGCTCTCTGAGGGCGCTATACAAATGTATTATTATTAATATCATAGACTACTGCCACAATTGGCAGCTTGTTTTTGGATGAACTCAAAACAATAGATTCAGAATACTAGCTCGAGGGGACTCCGCCTGGGTCATTGCGTGGCTCTGCCTCTGCCAGCCGTGTTGTGTTGCATGAGCTCATCCTTTTCATTTTTCTTAAATTGTATATTTCGAGCTGTTCAAATGGTGAAACAGTTAATTAGTATCCTGCCGACTTTCAAAAGTAGCTGAGCAGGAGTAGCTTACACCAACGGAAGTACCTTCCCTTCGACACCAAAGCTTTTGTGATCATTTGAACATCTGGGCATCGAATGCAAGCATTGTAGCCCCCACAGACACTGAAGGAATCGTTTGAGCGAATTCGAAATCCGGGACTACCGCAGGGCATCTTTTTAGTGACTGAACGGAAAGTTTTGCCTCAGAGCAGAAATGATGATCATGCAGCCATGCTGACTGTCATGGCCACTGCTCTACCAATTGCACTGCCTCAATTACTTGCACGACAGAGAACGTGCAAAAGTTGGCCTATAAGTTAGTTTTGTCAGTGCCCAATATCACGAACCGTTCGCTGTCACAGCTGGTCATTCTAAAAACAAATAAGTATTTGATATAGATATTCGAAGTTCAACTGAATCCGTTGTATGTTTCATCAGACTATATCTCGTAAACTAAGAGTTGATATGCAATCTTGTAAAGTAAGCACTTACAATACAACATCAAAACACATACAGACATTATACTGCCCTAAAATTAAGCAGGAGGTTACTGGGAGAACCACAGAAATGTTGAAATGTTATCAAAGCATCGGGAGTCGGCTACCGCTCCGGCCACACAGCCAGCTTGTCGCGTCACAGAATCAGGGCAAGGGGAGTGGCAGTTTGATTAAACCTCTTTATAACAATATCTCATGCGCCAGCAACAACAGGGGAACTAAACCGAACTACTGGGGGCCCTGTGTACATTAGGCTACGAGGGTAGCACGAGCGAGGCCAGCCGTTCCGAGATGAGAGGACATTTTTCTGACCGGAGCAATCTTGAAGACGGGGCTGCTAATGTCACGCGTACCGAATGACGGTGACATTAGTCAGACTGAGTTTGCATAACATAGAACCACTAGCAATGTCCGTCTCAGCTTGCCGAGGGCTCCAGCTCACTGAAGGGGGGCCTACGAACCACAAGTCAGTCGCCAGCCCAGTCAGTGACCCATATTACGTTGCAAATCCCAGTCAACCGAACCTCGCCTGGATACAGAAATGTGGCAACGTGTGACTTCCGTATCAGAGATCGGTAGCTTGCGTTTGCAACTGAGATAAATGTTCTAAAACTCTCTTGGTCTACAATTCCTATACGTATTCTTCGTAGTTTGCAAGCAAAACGTTAACTCTCATTGGTTTAATTGGTGAACCAAAATAAAGAGAGAGATTGAGTTCTCTGAGGGCGCTTTATCAAGTGCATTATTATTATTATTATAAAGTGTGGCTAACAGCAATGGCGTCTTCCAAGTCCATGTATAGTTGAACTGGTCTAATTTGCCTTTAACCGAGAATTTTAGTGCTACTATAAGTTTGTAGCCCTATGGTTCCTGAGAAGACGGTGCTGCCAGGGTTTCAGGGTGGCCTTGAAAGCATTGTACTTGAAGCCGATCGATGTGGATTGGGAACACTGAGTGCAGCTTACGTGCCACAGCATGTGGTGGTCTTATTGGTTTAGCAAGTGGCTGGCTTGCTTGAGAGAATGGCGATGATTTGCTCAAGCTAAAATGCCTGCGCAATTTGTTGCTGTGGACTTCCTTAGCCTGTTACAAGGAATGAAAATTGAGAACTCTTGAAATCGCCTAAAATTCACCTGAATCCGTCCAAGCCTCTCGACGGCTGCATTGAATGCTGTTTTAGTTTTCAGTGTGGTCTAAATGCCAAAACTTACACTCAGCATAACAAATCAACGCAGTATGGCGTATGGGTTGCCTTAGTAAGGGTTGCCTTAGTGGCTACTATTTTGGGTTAATAGTTAGAGCGTCTTCTATGGCATTTGTGAAATAGCTGCGAATAGCACGTGACAATGTCCAGTAAAGGCAAACGAACAAACGGGTATCATGCTGCTTCTGAGAAGCTTAAAATGATGCCGCCCCACCTTGATTCCCTTATAACCTCTCTTACTCGCTCAAGCACGGACACTGTGAGCTTCCTTGTTGTCTCCTTGAGCACACTGATTCACATTGCCTAGGTTTTCGAGAGCAGGTCGGAAACTGAGGCAGAAACTGAAAAATTCTGTTACCGCCCCAGCATTTCGTCTTATTAGCTTTGCTGGCCTAAGCATGGTAGTTGTGTTCTTGCATGCGGTCCAAGCATGATATACTATGTGTACATGTCGTTAAGTTGTAGTTACATGTTGTTGTGTAATAATAATAATAATACATTCGTTTAGAGACCTCAGAGAACTGAATATCGCTCTAGGTACTTTACAGATGCTGCAAAGAAAGCAATACCAAATTTTTAGTGGTAACATCCGCCAGCAACATGCATAGTAAAAGCTGGTACATACACTCATTGTGCGATGCATGCCGTTTAGCTTTTGTTATTGAATTTTTTGCAGTCTCTTGAGTTGCATATCGCCTGTGAGATTTAACTATATTAGGGTGCAACACAAACGATCAAGTGGTGTCATCATTGTTGTTAGTACTGTATCGAAGTCGAACCATCCTATGAGAAAAACAGCCGTGATTGTTCAGCAAGAAGTACTCACTGGCCTTCACTGTGCCGTGATGGCGCAGTAGGTGATGCGGTTGCTTTTCGCTACCGAGGTCGTGGGTTCGAATTGTGCGGTGGGCAATTCTTTATTGCCGCTGAGAAAAACAGCCGCGATTGTTCAGAAAGAAGTCCTCACTGGCCTTCAAAAGACGGCCTTAGTTCCGGACCCAAGCACGAATACTCTGACCAAAGAGATTCGCTGCCTGGTGTCTACCTCGCTGCCTGCCGGCCGCCGCTGTGGCGGTGTGACTTTCCCCCTTAAGGGTGTAACTACACGTGCGATTGCCAGACTGTCGGAGAGGGGAGAGATTGGGTTTATCATTGACCGGAAGACTGTACAGATCCGAAGCACAGCAGTCCCGCCATTCGTAGCCTGATCGATGCTGTATCAGTCGTATCTGTCTGCGATCGGTGCTGTAGCAGAAAATGTTGCGTCGGCATGCCCGGTTGAGCCTCTGTCGCTCGGCAGAGTGGCGACTTGTTGCTGCTGCTGCAGCAGCTTGCCCACTCCCTGCACCGCCCTGTTGCAGGACGCTCACAGCGGCGAGTGTGACTACCGGCTGTACAAGTGTCCTCACTGCGACGAGAGACTCGCAGTGAGAGTGAGGCCGGTGAGCGCCGTGCGGGCTCTTCACTCGTGTTTGCGAGGACGCGGCACTATTCAAGAATTTCCTGCCGGGTTGCTGAGGGTTTGTTTACCATCGTCTTTGCACTCAAGTTTTGTCGTTTGCTTAAGTGGCCTCTTGCTTTCATTCTGTGTAGGATCACGAACTCGAGTGTGACAAAACTTTGTGTACGGACATGGACGTCGGCTGCAGAGACAAGGTGAGTGTTTGGCTCGCCGTCGCCCTGCTTTGTCAGTTGATGTGCTACTTACTCAGGCAGCCCGACTCAAGCCCACGACCTCTGTAGTTACGGACAAGCGTCTTACCGCTGGGTCATACCTGGTCGCGTGTCTACTACGTACAGTAGGAGTAGGAGCTCGGCGGCTCGTCGAGCTGCTGTCGTATTCTTGTCGAGAGCGCTCTGCTGTCGCCGCCCGTGCAAGGCTCGCTCAAGTCCGTTGCTGTCAATCTTGAATTCCCAGTCTGTCGGTTTTCTTTTTTCTAAGCTCGGCTCTGGAGCACAGGTGACGGATATGTACGCGGCGCCATGTCGCTCCACCGATCGCCAGTGCGAGGCTCTGGCGGTCTCGAGAGGCACTGGCGGCCGCGCGTTGCATGCGTCCAAAGAGGAAAGCATGGACCACGATCGACAGGTCGCCACCGTGCACCTCGACTTGCTGATGCTGGCGTGCGACTCCCTGCACAAAGTCGCCACCATCTCTCCTTCGGACTGTGTGAGCGACAAAAGAGACATCGGCGATCCGACCGAGGCAGCTGCTGCAGCGTGGCGCGCCCTGGCTAGCGCCTGCAGGCAGCTGCTGAAGAGGCTGGGAGAGGTGCTCGCTGGCCTCGTTCACAACGATCTGCCAGCGATACACGAACAGAAACTCAGGTAGACAGGTGCCGCCTGTGAGCACGACGTCTTTGTAATATGTCTTCATTCTCCTGGCTGTGGTTTTGGACGTCTGCTGTCTTGTACCCTCCCTTCTAGATTTATTAATAGCAATAGCACGTCTATTGTGTTGCACTCTGACATAGTTCAGTCTCTTTTACTCTGGCGCTTTGAAACTCGCTACAATAGAAGCAATAACCAATAATTAGTGAAAAACAATATATCCTGCTTGGGCAAGCACACTAACGCATACAATTCTCTGCAATTATTAGCTGGAGATAGCCGTTACGGCTCTTCTAGTGCTATACAAATGAGGCTGTTAAATAAACTAATTTAATTTTTAGCAGGACCCCTGTATGTAACACGCACTCGTGCACTGGTTGGCAAAGTGCACAGGATTTAAGACAGGTCCACTGCAGCTCTGGACGAAGGATGTTGCTGTTATCCTTAGTCGCAATGTACACAATTTCATTGCACACAACCTTATAATAGGGCAGTTCTCTCGAACAGAACAAATGCTTTTTGGATCAAGTACGAGCCAGCTTCTTTTTGAATGTTTTCAACTGGGAGACGACTTGATCTCGGTCGGTAGTGAGCTCCAAGCTTTGGAAGCATAGTAATTGAAGGCATGTCTGCGAGAGATTTGAAGTTAGTTGAGGATACGAGTAATTGAATGCGAAGAGCCGGTATCTCGACACGAGGCCTAGATGAAGTGAAACTACGTCAAACAGGTAGGCCAGATCAAAAGAATTTTGAGGGACCCAAAGGTGGGTGATGGTATCGTGAAGCCTATACGCTGCTGGATAGACAGCCAATTTAAAGTAGTGAGCAGTGTTGTGATGTGCTAGTTGCGACGTTTATGAGACTAGCTTGTCGGAATGAGCTTTGCACCAACTGGCTGGAGGACCTTTAATTGGTGAGTTACATCAGCCTATTAGGGATGTCACGAAATGAATATACCAGTTTGGCTACTGTATTCTTATCCTAATGACCCCGAATTTTGTACAGTATTACCTAGCTGTAAGTAAGGTGACGTCACTGTAGAGCTGATGCTTTTATCTGGCGATAAGTCATTTTGGAAGAGGATACCCAGATTCAGGACTGAGGCTGCCAGTGTATGCTAGTAGAGCACTTTGCTGAAATATGCTTTTCCAGTCGCTGAGGGACACTAAATATGTTTCATTTGGGTAGTGCATTAAACGAGCTTAAGCTCTAATCAATCGCTTTATGTGTGTCGCAGGGCTCGAGCCCACCATCCTGTTGGTGACACTGGAAGATTTGCTGTATTTCGTCAATTTTGTGCATTAAGGCAGGTGACTGCTGAATCGTTTGCTTGTGTTATCACGTGAATGGCTGGTTTTAAACTTGACAGGCAGTATAGTCATCTGGAATTCGTATACCGTCGACCGCTGTAGAGCTGTGTCAGGCGCTTGGCGTTTTGCTCTGATATAACCATGAGAAAACCGTAACTGAAGGGCGAATTTAGCCATCAATAGCTAAGAGCCTCGTCGTTCGCTAAGCGCTTGATTGTTGCGCTGTGACGCCTGATCGATTTCCCTAGGCTTATTCGGCGTATTGAGGAGCTGAGCAGACTTTCACATCGGGCAGACAAGGATGAGAAAGGCTTGCAAGAACGACTGCAAAACTTGCAGCTCTCTACGTTTAACGGCACGTGCCTGTTCAAGGCATGTATTGCACTTTCGCTGAGGCTACTTTCCTTCTCGGTCTCCAATCTTGCTAAAATAGCACATGTATCATATGCTTTTGTCTGTCCAGTGACATTTCATAGAAAGTTAGCTCGGATTACTTTGCTGTTTCACAAACGTTGGAGGTGGAAAACTAGCTAATAATCACGCAAGTAGGCAAAGCAAAGGGAGATTTCTGTCATGAATGCAAAAATCAAAGGAGTTGCGAGTAACATGATATTAAATTGTAGACGCTTATAATTTCCAATCAGTTTTTTATGTTGTAATGTTAAGAGAGATGTGCGGTTGCCCTAAGCTGATTAACCATTAAGATGACAGGGCCATACAAAGCCAAGACTTAAACTGATTCACTCTTTCCAAAAGTGCTGCTTAGGCACTTCATTATGCTTCATCTTTAATTGTGTCTTATACACCTTATTTATTACTGGTCTTACAGGAAATATACAAAAGGACTCTACTAAGCCTGCTTCGGAGGTTACACTAGCCACTTAGATTCTCCCGGATTTCCCATCATGCACATTTGCTTTCTAAAAGGCAAAAACTAAGCTGCCGGCAACAGGGACTATGCCCCCAACCTTGGCTGGCTATCAAAGAGCACACAGCAGACTGATGTAGCAAAGATCATTTTCAGTACTGGTAAGAGTGCTAAGGTGAAGCAACGCATTAATGAAAGCCTATCGCGATGACAGAATTCAGAAGAGGGTCTAGTTAGGCACCAGGCATGAGGCTGTTGCATGACAGATTGTTCTAAAACTCGACCAGAGAGAACCCACTGAAAACCAGCATAATACTTTGACATCTTGAAGATGTCAGTATTCTATCTACATGATAAGGCCCCAAATAACTAAATATTCTATATGGTAACAAGAAAACGATTCTAAGCACAACCAACTTTCGAGAGAATTCATTGACAATGGTTCGGATCGTTGGTATTCTCGACTGACTACATTGCCATAGCCAAGAAAGGTTTTTGTTTGCCCCCGAATGATGAGCAAGGTGTCCACGCCAGCCTGTATTCACAAAGTGAATAGACATAATTGTGGAGCTACTTCAGAAAATCCCAAGTAATTCATTAATTAAATGCTGAAGCATAGCATGTTTTTCTACCACCGTAGATGTAGGAGTATGCAAAGTAATGCTTCCTGAGAGCACTGCAGGATGATTTACCTGAGAAATACGCAAATTTTCTGTTAACTAAAGCCTGTCGCTTAAACCTAAGACGGCACCTGTGTGTGCCTTCTGCTAACTAGCGTGTAAGGTGTCGATTATAACAATAATAATAGCGCACTTGACAAAGCGCCCTCAGAGAACTAAATCTCTCTCCAGGCGCTTTACATTTGCTGCAACGGGATACCCGGTAAGACTGACCATGCATTGCCTTATTTTGCATAGCAGCTCACTATTGGCAGTGCCTCTTTTTTCGCGCAGATCGATCGTTTCCACGAGCAGCGTCGCCTAGCGATCACTGGCAGTCAGACCCGAATATACTCGCCGTATTTCTTCACATCACCGCGGGGCTACAAGCTGCGCATGGTCTGCTACCTAAACGGTGACGGCTCGGGAAAGGACACCCATATATCGCTGTTCATCATCATATGCAAGCATAGATACGATGCCATCTTGTCGTGGCCATTCAAGTATCGAGTAAACCTCATGTGAGTGGTCACGTGAGTGACTCTGGAGGGCCTTCAGCTTTTACCCTGCTGTGCTGCCGATCTGTAAATCGAGAAAATTGCAAGCCTTATTGCAAACGTGTGGGGCCTGGCTTTCCGCTTTGCTTTATGCAATGTGATCTGGCCCAAACCTTTTTTACCACATACACGTGCGTCCGGCTTCAGTTCTACCGATCCTAAGGATTGGTAAAGATAATGCAGATGTCATTGTGTTTGTTCAATCATGCACACGCAAAGCACTCTGGATAAAAGACAGGTCCACTGAGACACTATAGTCACTACTGCCTTTCATCGTCTAGTATATCTTGAATAGCCTTGCATGGTCAAGGCTCAATCTTTTAATGGTCTTTGTCGACCCAAAAGAGTTGTATTTGCTTGTGCCAAGTTACAGATATGAAATACATTTTTCTGTTAATCTCTTGTGGAACTGCGATTCGGGTGAAATTTAGGCACTTCACTACCCCAAAATTGACAAGGTTCGTGTGTGGAGCTTGGGGTCACCTAGGCCGCTATTTTTTCAACGGTTGGTTAAGAACTTGTGCAATTGCTACCATTGCGTAAGTGATGCGTCACGACTTTCTGCTTGCATGTGTAGTTTTCTTTCCATTTGTAGATGTGTGAACCAGGACAATGCATCGCATCTGAAGCAGTCCTTCACCCCCGACGAAGGATCCTCGTCATTCAAGCGGTATTTACAGCAACAATACATAGTTACTACATCGTACTGATGCTGAGTTATCTTCCCTCGCCTTGCTCTCTCATGCAGTGCACATCTGTACGAAGTCTTTGCACTCTGCCTATCTCTCCGACTCTCCTCTCCCTGTGGTTGTGAGTCAGTCATTATTTTTGTCTTCCCTGCACTCGAAGACGAAAAGCACTATTAACCACGTGACTGTGAAAATGACAGCAACAAATTCCTCTTTTACTGAGAATGCTGCTGTCGACTGTCTCGTCTAGTTGTCAACTCTTTGCTTTAGTAGGATAGAATCGCTGCAGCCATGTCGATACACTGCTGCTACGGTTTCCTCATCAATGCACATTGCAAGCATCACGCACAACTTGAGAACAGTATTGACTTGCTATTCGACTCGGAACTTTGCGATAGCATAAGCTAGTGCATCAGCTTGGATAAACGACATTCGTGACGTGTTGCGACTGCCACAGGAAGTATTGAGAACACATGACCGATTGCGACTGCACACTGCAAGTAATACTGGTTGCTGAAAAGGGGGGGTCCTGCATGCCCAAACGTTGTTTACGTGGTGTTTACTTTCCCACAAGTTACAGGATTCCGGGTGCTAGGTTGTCGTCGAAATAGCTCAGCAAATACAATCGTCAATCTGCTACATTGATAAAGGCACCTTCATCTAGCATAGCACTTTGAAGTGTACCACTACCTAGTTGTAAATAACTTAGTCATATAACCATACAATAGTTTTAATAACGTGATATCCAAACTTACTGTTATATGGATTATTTGCGAATGCATAAGTCCAGACAGCTGAATAATTAGAGCTCTAGCAAAATCCGTCTTGCACGTACCTGCTCACGTGCAAGCCTGTATGCACATACGCGAAAGTGAGTGAGCGAAAAACTGGTGCTTGACATGTGCCATGTTTCATAAGCTGCTGATATAAACGTAAAATTGCCTGCCAGCCAGTTCTTGTGCATGCACATACTTGGCTCGGTATTGCTTCTGGCGTCAAGTTAAAATTGCCTCACCGCAGGCGCTTCAGATTGGCTGCGTTTTTGCATAGCTAGGAATAATAATACAGAAGCCTTATAATTAATACATAATGTCTCTTCCTTTTCTCCTCTGCGCGCCTTTCTTCTGCCCATGTTATCATAGATGGATTTAATTCTTGCTCGCCTACGTTTCTGTGTCGTCATTCCAAATTGCACTTGATTCGGGAAACGTGAGGTTTTTTGGGACTGGTGCCTTCTGCTGTATGCCGTTCTGCTGTACCCTCCGGCTTCACTCCTTCATTTTTTTTGGCTCCAGCCTATCTCTCAGATTTACTCCCCCACCAGGCCCAGCATCGTACCACCCTCTTTTTGGAATTCTTCTGCTGTACCCTCCGGCTTCACTCCCTGATACCATGCTACATCCGTGTGAGTGTGTTTTATCTACCATCTGCTTACCTGCTCACAAAAGAGCACGCTTCCCAGTGATCTCTATGGTGTTTAGCAAAGAGTTTCTCTAAATTCTTTGTGAATACAATAGCAGGTACTAATGCAAGAAGCTTGCATGGCCTTGTTCTTTTTGTTCCTCCTCCTACATGCCTCTCTTTGTATCGTGTCTACTCGGCTAAGAAGAACTTTTTTTCTAGAGCTCTTCCAAACAGTTCTACTTATCGTGTGCATTGACCGGTTGCTTCATAGCATAAAAAATTGTAAATATGTCCCTGCTTACCGTTAAAGTCGCTGTCCCGATGAAACAACATTGTTCAGGCCACTCGTTAGAATGCCAGCCCTAGATCATTAGATCCTAGGTAAATTTGGTCCTGTATTGTGTATGCAAGTCTATACCAAGACAATTTTGTAAGCGCTGGGCGAGGCGCTAACCAGACGATTACATCAGTTCGTCACGTCTTGCTGACGAGTTTCAATTGAGATTTAGAGCTACTCGTTATATAGCAACTGCTCTGGTGGTTTATAGTGACCTGAATAATGCTGGTTGGGCCAGGGGTCCCTCCGCTTGTTATCTTAGACCTCTCAGCAGCATTTTCCTGAGTGCCTGTCGACATGTTTAGGTATTCCTTGGGCTTCGCTAAACTGGGTTATGTGCTCTTCCACAGAGACTTGTCATTGGATGAGCACGTTTTCTTCACTGTCAAGCCGGCCTACTTTTATTTATATTATTTACTTTGCCAAAATCAGGATCTGGTTAGACAAGGGTACGTAGAAAAACTATTTCACGAGTTTGTGACATCACTGCAATTTACCTCATTCGGGGATCCTGGTTTGTGCCCTCAATCGATGGCACCTGGTGCAAAACCCAGCAGCTCGTGTGATCTGTCTCACCATCCCTCGCACTAAAGTGAACGTTTTTTGGTGGTCATACGGACCATCTCCCCAGTTAACTTGTCTTGTTTGTTCCCATGCTTTGCATACTTACCTGAGTATGTTTCATTGCATGTAACTAGCCACAGATTTCACTAACCAGTGGCCCTGAGTGCCTTAACGTGTGCTTTTTCACGATCGTCTAGGTCTGATACTTATAAGCTTTTGTGCTTATTTAAGTATGATACTTGGCTTGCCATCAACTCTTCATTGTTACTTCTCTTACAGTGAGTTTTAAAGTGCCTTTATAGAGCTATAGAGCACTTTGGCATAAGGCTTCATGCCTATCAGAAATTAAATAGTAGGCCAGCTGATTCAGCAGCCTCATTTCCATAGCAGCAAATTGCCTGCTGCAGCACTTGCAGCCTTGGTCATGTGGGAGATGACCCAAGAGCTGCCAGAGTATGATCATTTTTTGGAAAGCTCTTACCGGGATTGAGCCTTCGTTGCTATTTCCAGATGTGCTTCCTTAGAGGAACAGCGCATATCCTTGTAAGCATTCTTCAGGGGTGATGCATTATTATGGTTACAGGTGTTAGCATCGGTCCCACACTCCTGGCTCCATGAATTAGGATTTATGTTTGTAGACCTGACACGGATGCTAACGTAGCTACTGGCTGTCCGAAGTTTGTGGAGTTGAAGAAACTTGCTGCCCCGTCACCTTATCTGAAAGACGACACTATTTTTTTCAAGTGTGTGATTGATGTTCCATTGGATGTTGACTGATTCGTTTCATCGCAGTAGTGGCGAAATGTTTCAGCTGTCAGTTTGCATGCATGTCTGTACACTACTGCATGTGTTAGCTCGATTTTGTTATTAGTAAAGACGCTCGTGACATACGTTTTGCCAAGGCATATGCTTAGCTTAAGGCAAGTTCTGTATTTGTAGCTTGATTGTACTGGAGTTACACGTGAGATTTGAGCAACCAAAGCTGCATGTGAGTAAGAGCGAGAGTTTAATAATTGACTGAAGAACAATGAACGTGTATAGACGGGGCGGGGGTGTTAAGGGGTTTACTTTCGATGGCCAAGGTCAAGTGAATGCATTTGATGGCATTACTTACCGCCTTCTTTTCGTTCTTGCGTTAAGTTCACAAATGAGAAGGCTGTTTCGGATGTCAAATCTTCATATCAGCATTGATTATCATTTTGCTACTGCACCAGTTTTGATTAATAAATCTGAGTGGCCGCCCAAGCATTATTTCACCTGCTGAGCATTTAAGTTGATTTGATTGTACGACAATCGTTATGGGCTTCTGAATGACAGAATTGTATGAGATAAATTCGTGTAAATGCATAGACCAGAGCACTTTCATAAAGATTGGGAATGTATAACTAAAGTAGAAGATCGGCTAATGCAACAACCCCGTTTACATAGCGTAAGCAACACAATACATACGTCCTTAGCCTCAGGTCTTCTTCCTGCACTTTTCAAAAAAACTTTAATTACGTCACTGATTAAGAAAAGCAACCCTAGACCGGGAGAACTAAAGGTGTAATGTCAACAAATTATATATAAAATTGGCTTAACCATCGAATACCTGTTTAGGGTACCTTTCAAAAGACAATTTCTGACAACTTCCGCACGAAAAAATATGCAAACAGTCTCTAACCCGGATGGAAACTGGAAGCAACATGTGTGCAAATCACAAATTTACCATTTGGCATTAAATGCGACTCCTGTCCCAACTCATTTAAACTTTGTAGATTGATGTACACGTTTAAAGCTTATTGAGGTGCATGCTTGTGGCTTTTAAGCAGCTCCACTTACAGTGTCGCTTTGTGCCGCATAAAATAAATAATTCACGTAACAGATCAGAATAAAAAATATTTTGAAATGAGTTCAGCTCTTCCCATACCACAGTGGGCTAGTTTATTTCTTATTTTGGTTGGATACGTTTTGCAATACCTGTCCATAATTTCAGAAAATTTAGCTCTGACGTTAGACTGCAGGATAAGAATAATAATACTAATTCGCTTGATAAAGCGCCCTCAGAGAAGTCAATCTCTTCCTAGGCGCTTTACATTTGCTGCAAAGGGAAACGCAATTGAATGGTGAATATTATCATGCTTGCTAAACAACATGAATAGCATGGTTAGGGGTGACATGCACAGGGTCAGCATGCAAATGTGGTTAGTGGCAGCATGCACAGTGTCAGCACGCATAAGCACATCAAGGACGAATCACAGGGACCCATTAAATGCTGTCCTAAGTAGGTGTGTTTTTAAGTTCTTTTTAAATGTGATCAAGTCATGGGATGTTCTGACGCAAGTCGGGAGAGAGTTCCAAGCTTTTGGAGCATACGAACTAAATGCACGGTCTCCAATGGATTTGAGATTTGTACGAGGTATTGGTAGACTGCTGGATTCTGAAAAGCGGGTGGTACGATGCTTGGCCTGGTGGGGAGTATATCTGAGAGATAGGCTGGAGCCAAAGAATGAAGTGACCTAAAAGTGAGCGACAAAACCTGAAAGTCGATCCGTTGCTAGACAGGGAGCCAGTGCAGGTCGGCGAGAAGTGGTGTGATGTGGCAATTTCGACGCTCACGACAGGCAAGCCTAGTTGCAGTTTTGTACAAGCTGTAAGCATCTGATTTCACTGGCAGGTAGCTCAGCAAGCAGTGAATTACATATGTCATGATGGAATGTCACAACTTCATGGACCAATTTAGATGTGGTATCCCTGTCTAAACAAGCCCGAATTTTAGCAATGTTATGTAGCTGAAAGTAGGCAGACTTGATTGTGGACCTGATGTGGTTGTCTAACGAAATGTCACTTTGGAACATGTCACCTAGATTTCGTGCAGACTCAACAGGGGATATGCTGGCAGAGCCGATTTTGAGTGTTAGCCTTTCCAATTTCTGAATCACACTTGATTTCCCCACCACTAGTAAGTTGGTTATATCATCATTCAGTCTAAGAAAATTTTCTGCCATCCGTGTGCGGATGTCATCATTTCATGCAGCAAGGGAGTTGAGAAATTGGACGTACTGGAGTGCTGAGAGTGATCAAAGCAAAGGTACAACTGAGGGTCATCCGCATACATGTGAAAGCCTAAATTGTGCCTGGCAATCCCATCGGCGTGAGGGAGAGTATGCCAAGCACAGAGCTTTGAGTTACCCCATACTTCAGAGGTTCCTCGGGTGATGCTGAAACTTGGATAGTTGAACAGAGAAAAATGGAATAGCAGTGTCAGCCAAGCAATTCCAGCAGGAAGCCATGACGACCGCTGTGGGCAGAGGAGCTGTGAACTTAACACGAACTGGAAAGTGGTGCTACCGCTTCATGAAACGTCAGGGCCTGGCCATGAGAACACGGACTAAGTTGGCGCAAAAAATGCCACAACAATGAGAAGAAAAGCTGTTGAACTTCCAGAAGTTCACAATTCATCTGTGCAAAGAACACAGCTTTTAGGTGTTTTCAGATCTACAATATGGATGAGGCAACTGTAACATTCTATGCTCCCAGCAATAGAGCTGTTAATGTTTAAGAAGCCGAGATGTTATCAATCAAAACTAAACGAAATAAAAAAAATCGATACGCCGTAGTGCTGGCATGTGTAGCAGATGACATAACTCAAAGGGATGGTCATTTACCGATATAAAACACTGCCAAGAGAACAGATTATCCTTGAAGTTCACTAAAACGCTTGGACGGACAGCTAGGGAATGAAAGGATGGTTTTCAAAGTTGTTGGCTTCCGATCGGGAGGTCTTTTAAAAAACCAGACTTGCTTATGTTTGATTCGTTCAGGGGACATTTGATGGACGAAGTTAAGAAAGTGACAACTTGCATAAAAACTAAGCTAAGCTGTTATTCCGGGTGGACTGACTAGTCAGTTGCAGCCTCTGGATGTAAGCATAAATAAATCATTCCAAGTGGCCTTACGAGAAAACTAGACCTAGCGGATGATGGGCCAGTGGGTGACAGCTTGACACCAGCAGGACGGACGAAAAAGGCCATCCGTCGATCAGGTCTGCGAGTGAATGATGATGAAGGCCTGGAGCAGCGTAAATCCAGAGATTATAGTCAGGAGCTTTCGCAGAAGTCTGGCATTTCAATGCAATAGACGGAACAAAAGATGACGCAGTCTGTGGTGAGAGTGACGACGATAACTTTGATAATGGAGCTTCCACCAAATGTTAAGCCTACGATATGAACGAGAAAGATGGAGAGGGCATCATCACCATTCCTGATGCAGTGGATAGTGATAGTGGCATGAGTGATTAATATGAGTCTTGATATTGTTCAATTCATTCAGTTACCGAATAGAATATATTTTTTCAAAAATTTGGGGGGCTTATACATCGGGGCAGGGGGAAGTTATACACACTAATAAAAAAAAAGGTAACTGTAAGCCCTGTGGAATTTGAAGGGCCGCTTGAATTAGCTCCGCAGAAATTCTTAACATCTCGCAGCGCCTGTTCTCGCCCTGTCGCGAAGTCTGAGCGAAAACGAGTTCGCTCCTCCAGCGCTTGCAGCGCTCGGTGGTTGCAGCTGCCGCTAGAATGTCAGTCGGTTGACCTTTAACTTATTTCCAAGAAGCTGCAACATTCTCGCGTCGCTCCACGAGTTATCGTAAGAGGTAGTAGTAGTTTTAGGTCCCTTCATTGTTTGGCTCCAGCCTATCTCTCAGATATACTCCCCCATCAGGCCAAGCATCGTACCACCCGCTTTTCGGAATCCAACAGTTTACCACTACCTCGTACAAACCTCAAACCCTCTGGAGACCGTGCATTTAGTTCGTATGCTCCCAAAGCCTGGAACTCATTCCCGACTTGCGTCAGCACATCTCCTGACTTGACCACATTTAAAAGAACTTAAAAACACACCTATTTAGGATAGCATTTAGTGGGTCCCTGTAATTCGTCCTTGATGTGCGTATGCGTGCTGACACTGTGCATGCTGCCACTAACCAGATTTGCATGCTGACCCCGTGCATGTCACCCCTAACCAGGTTATTTATTTTGTTTCTTTATCAAGCATGATTTTACCCACCATTCAATTGCGTTTCCCTTTGCAGCAAATGTAAAGCGCCTAGAGAGAGAGATTAAGTTCTCTGGGGGCGCTTTATCAAGTGAATTATTATTATATTATTAGTAGTAGTAGTCGGTATTCCGGCGGAAGCGCTCGACGCTGCCGGGCGCTGCGGGTTTTCTAGGATGTGTCTATGCGGTGGGCCGTGATGGCTCACTAGGTAAGGCGGTTGCTCTTTACGACCGCATTTTTGAGGTCGTGGGTTCGAATCTTGCTGTGGGCAATTCTTGTTTGCCTCAGAAAGCGGTAGTGATGACCTTTAAGACTCTTCCGTCGCTTAACAAAAGAGGCGGCTAAATCAGTATTTTATATGCTCTATACGTATGAGTATGCTCTCTGCTCTACACGTATAGCGAAGGCATGCTTTTCCCTCACTTTTTGTCGTCACCACTGAGAGCGGACACTAGGCCTCGCTGTAACACTAGGCTCTCAGCTGTCGTTCTTGCCACTACGACGCCTTCTATTTCTTCTTCCCCTAACCACCTTTGCATGCTGTCCTTGTGCATGTCACCTCTAACCATGTTATGCTTGTTGAATTGAGCATGTTACCACTAACAATTCCACCATGCTACCTTTAAAGCATATGTAAAGCGCCTAGAAAAAGATTAAGTTCTCTGACGGCGCTACACAGATATATTATTCTCGTTGTTAGTATTCGTTATCACGGACACGCGATGAACGCTTGACTCGGGATGGCTGAAAGTGTTATCTGCTAAAACTCGACCCATTTTTTAGTTTTCCTTGCGGGCCATGGGATCGTCATATTTTTGTTGGTCACCGACAATAACGCAAGTAAATTAAAAAAACATAAAATGGTCTTATTAACCTAACCCGGTCTTAATCTTTATATCCGGTGGGCTCGTCAACGTTGGAGAATTAACTTGTAGGGTCACCGCCAAAATCGACGGCAAGGAATCTTTATATGTACCACAAACATGAATGCTGCTAGAACAAACGAATCGTCTATATATATATATATATATATATATATATATATATATATATATATATATATATATATATATATATACATATATATATATATTAACCTCCTTACAGTTCATTCCATTGGGTGGCCTGATAACTAGAACGTTGTTATCGCAAGCCAGATCATTCGTTCGTTGTAGCAGCATATATATATATATATATATATAGATATATATATATATATATGCTAGTGTGTGTGCGTATCTGTATTTATATATATATATATATATATATATTTCTGTATATATATATGTGTGTGTGTGTGTGTGTGTGTGTGTGTGTGTGTATGCGCGTGTGTATATGTGCATGTTCTGTGTATGTGTATAGTACAAAAAGTATCGGCCCAAAAAATCTACAAACGCAGAAAACTGAAATTAATTATGCTCAATTTTGAGTAAATATCACGAAAAACGCCTCGAAAATTGGTGGGAACAGATTGATCCCTCAAGCAACTGTTACTTCGGCGCGGTGAACCGTTCCAAACATCAAACTGGCAAAAGCGAATTCTGCCCCATCCTGTATTCGCACTCGCTTTCATCCATCGCCCCGGTACACATTTCTTAGCTCCCGGTCTCCTCCGGAGAGGGATCAGCCACCTTCAGGAGAGAGCTGCAAGTCAGACAGCGAGGAAAATATTTCAGATCCAGATTCCAACTTTGCAGATGAGGCTGACCTCAACCAGAAAGACCTTAACGATCTGATCAGAGAACTTGGCCTTATTAAGTTCTGTGTTGGCATGGAACTCGCTGGACGAAAGTGTGAAAGCAACAGATCAGACAAAATGTCTCCGCCAGTTAATGGCTGCAGTTTGGGTTGGGCAGCCCTACGTAAAGGAGCTTTAGCTCCCGCATCCACGGAAGTCGTCTCCGAATTTCCTACTTCCGTGGAAGCCGGACATAAACGGTGCAGCGATCGGATTGTCGAATCTAATGGCCAGCCCAACTACGCACTGACTGGGAGTGTCATTCCACAGATCTCACAAGTGAGCCAGCCAAGTGGTGAAGCTGCGTGCCACTCGCCGAAAGAAAGCAAAGGGCAGCTGCACTACCATCCACGCATTCCTTGGTCAATCTCCTGACCTTGACCCGATCGAGCGCTTGCGCGATGAAGTCGAGCGACGACTACGGCAGCTGGCAGTCCGTATCACGACTATTGATGCTTTTCTTCTTTACTTGCAACAGTAGTTGCAACAGTTGCCTGTAGTCTAACGGCGGACGTTTAAGAGCGTTTGATCAGGTCCATGGCGGGGCGAGTCCGACAGATTGTTTCTAATAAGGGAGGTGACACGTCACATTAGCACAATAGATTAAGTATGAATTGATAATTGCGAGAACATATTTTTTTCTCATTTCAACCAGTGCGCCTACTTTTAGTTACACAAACGTTGGTATTTACTCGACATGCCTGCGAGTAGGGGGCTGTCATTGGTGAGCCGTGATGGCACACTAGGTAAGGCGGTTGCTTTCACAAACTCGGTCCCGAGGTCGTGGCTTCGATTCCTGCGGTGGGCGATTCTTTACCGCCACTGCAAGCAGTGGTGATAGCCATAAAGGCTCTTCTGTCGCTATACAAAAAGAGGCTGTTTAATCGGCTAGGATTTATTTATGGTGGCTGCCCCAGCCGTCCAAATACTTTGCGCTTGAGCGTATGTACAGCACTGGCATTAGTGGACATTCCTGCACTTCTTTCTGGGAGGTAGATAACATGGCTCAAAGGTTACCTATTGAAAGATATTTTTATAAAGCAGTATGCGCATATTCTAAACGCGAGTGCAAACCTTGCCTTTCGAGGATTGAGGGCAGAGCTAATTGCATCGGGGAACAAGCCGACAGCCAAGATAAAGAACGCCCCGAAACAGGGCGTGGGCTGTTTCTACGATGCCTCCTGCAGTGTCATAGAATGTACAATTTGTGTGCTAGCTTCTGATGTAACTACCCATCCCATTGCAATTGCAGAAGCACAATGGCTCCATTAGAGCTTGGCCCCTGGGTTTTAGCCCTAAGGTAAGGTGCTCACTCTTCGTGGCACAGGTCTGCACTCGAGCCCTGCAAAGGGCGATCCTTTATCGCCCAATGCAAGCGGTGGGCGAGAGCCATTAAGGCTCTTCTGTTGCTATACAAATAAGGCTCTTGAATAAACTAGCCTTAAAAGCACAACAGTTGCCGATCTGCAGCACATCAGGTTCGGATTTTTCGGAAAGTAGAACACAGGGACAATTGTTGTAAGCCAAAACGTTTTTCCCAACAAATAACTGGGGGCAAGCGACAGCCAGGCAGTTGGCTCCAACACGTTCGCCCTCTTTCAGCAGTGGATGCACTAGCGCATGCAACTAAAATATGTCAATCACCGTCTAAATGCTATCTATGCTTAACGTCTGGAGAGTAGTGGATGCACTAGCGCATGCAACTAAAGTATGTCAATCATCGTCTAAATGCTATCTATGCTTAACGTCTGGAGAGTAGTGACTTAAAGAAGCCTGAAACCTCCTGCTGTAGTAGATTTCGTCGGATTCCACAGCAGTTCCCTCTGTCTGCTTCGCTTGTCTTTGACTATAGGTCTCTCTTTGTCAATCTGTTTGTGTTTGTTTCTGTTCCTAGGAGTGTGTGTGTGCACGTGACTCTCTCTCTCTCTCTCTCTCTCTCTCTCTCTCTCTCTCTCTCTCTCTCTCTCCTTGTTCTTATTATTTCACTGACTCACTGCCTTTACCACAACGTTCAAGACTATATTCACTCAGGATTTCTCCCAAGTCACCATTTGAATTGAACATTAAATTCACCTTGATATCAAGCATCCCGAGTCCAGCTTCCATGTCACAAGAACTTGACACTCACAGAGGTTCTTTCAGGCCAGATTATGACACAGATGCAGACTCCGATTGTCTGAAGTTTGTGAAACTAAACAAGCTGGTTGCACCACTACCATACCTGAAGGAGGACGTGTTGCATTTAAACATTTGCCTGATGTATCAGCGGATGCTTATGCTGGAAGCCATCACAATAGCTGATGCTCTACTGCAACCAATCAGGTGCAATCGATTTTGATTTACAGGATCTTTAGCTGATGCTGAAAAGTATGTAGAAGTTAGATGCAAACCATTAATGTACCATGAACGCGTTCGTCTTGCAGTGTGCTAGGAACATGCTTTACAGTATGAAGGCGAGGTTGGCGAGGTAAAGCAAGTGAGCCTAAACAATAGAATATTTATTGCATACAATTTCACTATCCAGGGAAGTCCAGGATCCACACAGGATCGGTTACCAACCATCAAATCACCCACTTGAGTAGCACTCGTGAAAATTATGGCTTCATCAAACATCCCAGCTTCAAGAAAATTCCAAAGAAATGAATCCAGCGATCTAAAATAATAGCATCTCAAAAGTAGCCAGCATCTTGTAAATAGAAGACCCACCGAGATCGAGATGTGCTGCTGGGTTATAGATATACGATATTTGAACAATCTGCTCTCACTGTCACTCGACCTTGACCAGCCTCATCATTTTAAAACTACAGCCAGTCTCCTCCCGGTTACAGTCACTATCAAGAAACTGGAGCGAGTAGTGGCAGATGAGGTAAACTCTTAAAACAAATAATCAAATCTAGGAAGTAGGTTCGTCAGGATTTAAAGCTAATCCCTCTAAAAAGTCAAAAAAATTTGCAAAAGCATAACGGCCTTCTAAAGAATGCGACTTGGGAAAGAGTCTCTCGGCTAGCTCTGCTTGATCGAGCTGGTTTGGCCCAGCGGTCAAGGTGCTCGCCACGACCAAGGTCTGGCCGAGGTCGTGGTCGCTCGAGCCCTGTGGCATACGTGAAGCACCTGAATAGAGATGTAAGTTCTCTTGGGGAGCTATACACAAATGAATTATATTAAATTATTATTACATTGAGGCTTTTGATATCACTGATCATCGTGTTCAATATCAGCAGCCTGCTCAAAACAAAACTTCTAGCCTCATGCCCGTATGCCTGTTCGCTGACATTGCATCAGCAAAGTCTCAGCTCAAGACACATCTGTTCCGATCAGCTTTCCTTTTGCCCAAGTGAACCGGTCCTTTCATTGCTCCTATTGTGCTGTACACATCAAGCCACAACAAGCTCAGAAAGACAGTCACAGTAAAAGCAATCACTTAAGCGGAGCGCACAAGGCCGCAAATATAATTTACTATCCGTGCAAGCACGATAACTAAGCATCGGCTAATAAAAAACGACAATGTGGTCGCGTCGGCTCTGATCCTGCAGCAGGCAGCTCGTTGCTGCAACAGACCAGAGCCGACGTGACGTCGGAGCCCCGAGAGTCGTTCGACACTTCTGCTGCAGTATAAACGGGGCCGTTGACCCGGCTAATTTTTAATTGCACTCTAACTTCGAAAAGCCACAGCAGTGACAATGGTAGGCATAAACCGTTTAGCAGAGCCATGTGGAGAACGGTACCTTCCAAAATTAATCAAGTTGCAATGTATACGGGTACCGGGTGACAGCAAATACCTTGGTCACAGTGATGGGGCAGTCAACAAACTCTTCGAAGTGAAGTTGGCCAGGCTCCATCGCGATAAACCAATTACAAATGCAATGCGATACGTGAAACATTCGTGTCACATGAAGGTATCCGTCATGTATGGACAGCGGAGAGAGTCGTAATAGCGCTTCAGATCGAGGTCGTTGACTGTCCAAGCCACGACATGCACCCCACGGTTAAGCCACCTCTTAATGAAGACGGGAGACACGTCGATCTTGCAGATGATGTAAAAAGAGTTGCCACAGACATACCACAACCAAGTATCTTGGGACCACTCGAGGACTATGTCCGCGATCTACAAACGTAGTAACTTGCCAGCTCTCGGCCGAGGCAGGCAACAACTACTGAGTGAACTCTGGCAGTCAAGAAATTTGTTAAACTAACGACAGAGCCAAGAATTGCATGCGGCCAGAGGAACAGTAAGCAGTCATTGGCTTGGCTTCGACAAGTTAGCTAGCATCATCGCAGAGCCACACAGAACGAGAAGAATTAGCCCAAAGGCAGCCCAACATTAAAGAATAACACACAGGCGATAGACGAGCAGTTACAGTGGGCATGAGCTCGATCACTACTCGTTGTCACTCCAGCGATCACTACTCGTTGTCACTCCAGCGATCACTACTTGTTGTCACTCCAGCGATCAATACCCGTTGTCACTCCAGCGATAACTACTCGTTGTCACTCTAGCGATCACTACTCGTTGTCACTGCAGCTGCCTTGTTTTTTCGAAGCTGACTTCCCTCGAGCATACAGCTGATAAGCCAGAGGAACAGTAAGACAGGATATGGAGTCTTCTTAGTGGCTGAAATGCACTCGCTCTCTCAGCAATTGCCATTAGGGTCACCCCTTGCTGATACCAATAGCACATGAGTGACGTGAGTCTATCTGAGGGCTCTCGACACACCAGCTCCACTGATATATACTCTGAAAACCACACAGTTACCCAGGAGGCAAACAGATCAGCTTATCAGCAGATCAAACAGGTCAGGAGGCAACAGATGTCAAGCCTTTTGTTATGTTACAGGCCTAGAAGGGTCTGAGGATCACAGCCCGTGAGCCACACTCTGAACTACAGCCAGAAAGCCAACAAAAGTATCCCGGCACAGCCGACCGCCATTAGGGAGCCCCGATTTGCACGCAGATTCGGCAATGCCATCAAGAGCAGAGATACCAAGCTACTTCATGCTAGCAATATGCAACCAGTACGGTTATTTTTACGGTGAAAGCAAGCTCTGCGAGCTCTCACTCCGACACGTCTACGGACACGTCTACGGACACGCCTGAGAGAGAGCAGACGCTCACGAGGTAGACGGCCAAATCTGCAGCTGGTTGAGCTGGTCGTGTTTGTACCGCTGTCGCCGCCATCCACAGGACTGAGAGCACTGGCACTCACTTGCACCCATCCATTTTATTGTGCAGTGAACAGGGGTTTCACAATTTGGGACATGCAAAGATTGACCTCAATCCTCGACGATTTTCAGATGCAGGTGCGGAATAGCGGTGGCGATTTGTGCATACGGATCAGAAGTGCCTAGCCAGTGTGCAGGGCCACAGAAGCTCTGTCTGACTCTGTCCGAGGCCCTGAGGACGACATTGCGATTTCGAGGCAAGACAAAGAAGCCCACAGTAGCGCCTGGGCGCCACCACATTGGCCAAATCTCCACGAGGCAACACAATAAATGAGGGATGCAAGCGCTTACCTCAGCAAAAAAGTGGGCAAGATCGCCTCGGTGCTTCCTTTGCCCGTCAGCTGTGTACTGGTTGACTTTGTGCTGATGCGTCAAACCAGTGATAGCTTCTGGAATGGCAGCTCGGACACGATATATGACAGAGGACTGGAACGATGCAACCACCGCATTGCTTTGCAGGTATGGGTGCTTCGAGTAGGCATCGACCAAGGTCTTTACTGTGAGCCCCACAGAGTCCCCTACAATGTCAGGAATGCATTGCCTTTTACGAGACCAGGCCCTTCGGCCAGTCCAGCCAAGCGACGGCAGTCGTAACTGCGAGCGGCTAGATTGCAAAGCCTAAAGCGTCCAAGAGAAGGTCGCCAGGGGAGGCAAAAGCACACAATGACACAATGACGCAGTCAATTGAAAGCCGTGCCCGAAACATCAGCGAACATGTGCAAGGTGGGCAGGCAAGTCTTCAGTGAAGGGCACCATCTCATGCTCTACGGGTTATACGTATCGCGAGTCATCAACTAATTGCACTGATGCAAGGCGCAGTAATATAAGTGCTGGCGCTACGGTCAATCACAGGGGAAGCCTAGAAAAGCGAGCACACTCTCGTACGATGGCCATAGCAGAGACCAAGATGTGAGAATCTGGTGTCCCTGCTGCCAAGTTAGAAAGGAGATAAGGAATAATATAATAATAATATAATTCATTTATATAGCGCCCCAAGAGAACTTAATCTCTATAAAGGCGCTTCACATATGCCTCAGGGCTTGAGCCCACGACCTCAGCCAGACCTTGGCCGGGCGAGCACCTTAACCACTGGACCAACCAGCTTGCAGAAAAGATAGGGGTTAGCACGAACGCCAACCCCCACAGGCATAAATTATGCACCCGAGTTGCCCCTATTTGGGGCAATGGCAGGCGTCAGCCCGGCCGATGTGCAATGGTCAGGCCTCGTCCTGGAGGCACCGCCGTCATGATCGCGGTCGCCCCTGTGCCAGGTAAGTGTGAGAAAAAGTCAGCTACACTGAATTGACTAATGCACGACTTGAGCCCACAACCTGAGCCGTGAAGTGCAAGCACTTGACCCCTGAGCTATTAAAAATAATAATAAATAACAATAGAACATTTATATAGCACCCTGAGAGAATAATAGCTCTTTCTGGGCACTTAATACATACTTAAGAGGAAGCATGTCCATTGGTCAGCAACAACATGCACAATTTCCAAACACACGAGCACACAAAGGTCTACTCATGCTGACCTAGCAAATGCTGTAAGAGACAGGTACAAAAGTAGAATACTAGCTGATTCAGCTGCCTATTTCGTTAGCGACAGAAGAGCCTTGACGACTGCCGAGTCCAGAATCAAATGTAAGCTACATTTTCAAGTTCCTAGCTGTTTCTTTAATGAAGGAGTACGCCGAGCTGGTTTGGTCCAGCGGTTCAGCTGGTCGCCCTGACCAAGGTCTGGCTGAGGTCGTGGGCTCGAGCCCCGAGGCATATGTGAAGCGCCTGAATAGAAATTAAGTTCTCTCAGGGAGCTATACAAATGAATTAATAATAATAATTAATATCGCCACCGCTTGCAGCAGCAATAAAGGATCGCCCACCACAAGATTCGAACCCACGAACTCGGGTTCGAGATCGTGAAAAGCAACCGCCCTACCCAGTGAGCCATCAGCTTTTGCGCTTGTAATTAAATCTCGTCAAGACAGGAACCGAAAAGATGGCCCAGGGGCAGCACCAATAGCTGGCCATTTCACCGACATGCTGCTCACTTCTCGAACTCTACTTCTCAAGCTTTTAACGAGGGCCCGATTGCTGGCGCCGCCCTCTAGAGACTGGCAGAGCTCGTGGCCAGCAGGCCCTGCCTTTGCCGCCAGCCTGCACGCTCTCGGAGAGCTGTCAAGCAGCTGCCGAAACTCTTCGGCAACCACTTTTCACGGGAGCCGCAGCTGCCGCCCACCGAACCGCAACCCAGCGGCCGGCAGACCTGGCGAGCGGTACAGTGGGCGCAAACCTTTGATGTCCAGGAAGACCTTCAGGCCGAGCTCTTCGCACAGCGCCACCGCCTCGTCGAGCGTTGGGATCGGCTCGTGTGGAAACGCCGAGGACCGCGCGTGCCTGGCGGCGGCGTTCAGCGTGCGTGCCTCGGCGAGGCTCATGTCTCGGATGCGACCCGTGCCGTTGGTCGTTCGATCCACGGTGTCGTCGTGCAAGATGACCGCGGCGCCGTCCCGGGTGAAGGCCACGTCCAGCTCGACCGCGTGCGCACCGCTGGCCTTTGCAAGGCGGATGGACCCTGCAGCACAGCACCGGTGACTCGAGCGTGGCGTGGCGCCGTCAGGAGCGAGGCCCGTGAACACGCAGCAGGTGCTGGAGGCTGGCCACCACTGGCGATCGCTGGTCGTGAGAGCAGGCGTAGCGTCTGCACAGCGATGCCTGACAAGCATCAGGTGCCACTTTGTCTGCTGTTTGTTCGTTCGTTTGAAGCCACTGATTGGCACGAAAATGCTGCATTGCTGGTTCGGCACAGCGGTTAAGGTGCTCGCCCCGGGACCGAGGTCTGGCCGAGGTCGTGGGCTCAAGCCCCGTGGCATATGCGTAAGCGCCTGAATAGAGATTAAGTTCTCTTAGGGCACTATACAAATGAATCACATATAAATACTCGCTACATCCGTTAGCAGAAGCATTTATCTAGAATCTTCTGGCCTCATTTATAGAAGAGCTAGACGGACGGACGAAGGCAAGCATTGCTAGGATTGCCTCTACACATGCGACCGTCAATTACAGTACACTCAATTCAAGGTCAGCTGCATTGCATTCACGCTTAAGAGTTGTATACTCTAGCACTGGAGGCTACGATAATGAGTTACGGCTCATCTGCATTTGAGGACTGACTCAACAAGCAATGCGCACATTATGGTTTGCTTCGGACAATTGCAGCTGCAAGCGCACGAGTAAACACCGCCCGGTGCCCAGTGGTGGGCCAGCGATAAACTGCAACCTACACAGGTTCGCTAGTAAGCTGTACCTTCACAACAAAATACGATGTAAACCCTCTCGAAAGCAGTATGATAATAATCATAAATAATAATAGGTCATGTGCATATTGCATCTTAAGAGAAGTTGACCTCTGTCGAGGCGCTGACCTCAGAGGTCACTGCAAAAATCAGTACCCAAGGGGTAGTGGCATGCACGGCATCAAGGATACAAAAGCAAACAAGTAGCATGCTTAGGCAAGCATGCCAAAGTAAACAATATGAGCACACTCGTGACCACCGGTTAATAAGACCTGCGGCTAGTAACAAGCACCGAGTCATGCATAGGTAAAGCCTTAAGTAGGCTTTTCAAGTTCGCTACAGAAAACTCGGCTCATTGCCACCCACCAGTCCTTCCGGCTTTGTGAATTTACAGTCGGAGATTTATTACATAGGTGAGCAACCAAAGCGGACCAAACGGAACACAAACGACAAGTTCACTGGGGTGCTAGGAAAGCTGACTGGAGTAGATGATGCCTCTTTAACTGAGACCTTGAGGAGGCAACGTCATTCCAGGTAGTGACTGCACTCACTTTTAGGTCCCTTCATTGTTTGGCTCCAGTCTATCTCTCAGATAAACTACCCCATCAGGCCAAGCATCGTACCACCCGCTTTTCGGAATCCAACAGTCTACAAGTACCTGTCTGATCTACTACCCCACTTGCTAAGCAACGTACCACCTGCTTTTCGGAATCTAATCGTACACCTGTACCTCGCATGAACCTCAGGTCCTTTGGAGAGCACGCCTTTAGCTCATAAAGCCTGAAACTCACTTCCCATTGGCATCACGACATCCCCTGACTTGATCACATTTGAAAAGAAACTAAAAACACTTATTTACCACAGCATGTAGTGGGTCCATGTTATTTGCCCTTTGTGTGCGTATGCATGCTGACACTGTGCATGCTGCCACGAACCATGTCGGCATGCTGACCCTGTGCATGTCACCCCTAACCACGTTATGCTTGTTGTCATTAAGCCTACTACCACTAACCCTTCGATCGTGCTTCCTTTGCAGCAAATGTAAGTGCTTATAAAGAGATCGAGTTCTCTAAGGGTGCCATATCAAATGCATTATTATTATTATTATTACCCAAAAGCAACAGGATCCAGACTTTGGTGGACAGGAGCTGAAGGCTCGACCATCAAAAAGGTTTTAATTGTGAGGGACGGCAAGATGACATAGATGCTGACAAGTGGGCGGTGCAGGAGCACAGTGGATGAGCTCGAAGGTCGGATAGGTCAAGGCTGGTGCTAGCAAGTGCCCTGTAAACCAGACTGCTAATCTTAAAAATAGATTCGATACTTGTTACGGAGCCATTAAAGCTCTGACAGAAGTGAGGTGATGTGGCAGCTACGACGTTGCCGACAGACCAGCCGAGACAGCTGAGTCGTGCACCAGTTGCAGACGATCAAGGCCAAGCAGGCCGACAGTCTTGAATGAACGTAATTGCAACAGTCTAGACTCGACCTCACGACCAAATGCACGAACTCTAATAGGACCGTGCAGATACGGCACGGACAGAGCAAGCAATCGACACGGCACGTCGAGAATCACGGAATCAGGAACCGGGAAATCAAGCGGCCATGCAGAAAAGAAGACTTTCCGCCCTCTCCTGTCTCAAGCGACTATGGCACCATCTACTGGCAGCTTGGACGCGCGACCGGCTGCATTCGACCGTCCGAAATCAGCCCGGCACATAATTGCGACTACGCAGCTTAAAGGGCAAGATGCAATCGAAGACAAAGGCTCAACGGCGCAAACAAACGGACTTGTGTCTTATGTCGACTTTGGCAAGCGGCTAGCACGGCTGGCCGCTAGAAGGCTCACTGTCTCTTTCCTGGCACGCGATTTTCGCTAGGCTTCGCTTCGGCGGCCGTGGCCATCTACGTCCGGTCCTCGGGTTCACCCCGTTGGCTTCGTTTGCGTTTCCATTTCATGGACGGCGGCCAGCGGCTGCCGCTTCGCGAAACCGATCGGACAAAGAACGAGAGGCAGCCAAGCCAAACCAGATTTGTTTAGGCAGCCGCATCTGCGAGGTGCCTAACGCTAGAATGCCTTAACGCTGGCCACTCGCGGCGACTGAGAAACGGAGGGCCGGCACCTAGAGCGGCACCTAGAGCGGGTGCACAACACGCCAAGTCGCGCAGTACAAGCGACATTCGAACGAGCGCCTCCCTTGCAACTCCCCGCTCTACTGGTCTCGCGCAAGGATCGACGGAGCGCTACTTCTCTTTTTTCTCTCTTACAGTTCCGAAAAGTCGGCTTGTCTTACTCCATCTCTTTCACGAGCACAGCAGCGGCGCCACTCCTCAGCAAATCCGCCCTCGCAGGCTCAGGCAGCGCAGTGTCAGTCCAGCAGACGCTCATTCGCGCGTGCGTTATTTTGTTTTACAACCCTTAACCTGGACGCCGCTGGCTACGTTGCCGTCAAAGAGAGGCGGGAAGGCGCGACGACGCGGGCAGCCGCCGGCTACCAGCAGCTGAGAGCACGCTGCGTCGCGCACTCCGGCTCGTTGAGCGCGCGGAGCGGGCGCTCAACGAGCCGGACGGGCGGCCGCGGCGGTGACAGCGCGCCCGGTCGCCGTCGCGCGGCCCGCTAAAGTAGCCACTTGGCCAGCGGCCCGCTGGTCGCGGGCGCAGAAGCGCTACCGCGACCGCGAGATGGTAAGTCGGACGCGCTTCAGCGAGCGGCACGACAGTCGACTGACCGAGCGTGTTCTCCGGAGCGTCCAAAGCGGCCCCGCGATGGGCGACCGCAAACGCTCCGCCGCCTCCGAAGAACTCCTTAACGCGCGACTCGGGAAGCTGCGGGTGCCGCAAAAAGGTGAGGCCGGCCAGCAAACCTCCGAGTGACACAACGGCCACGGTCCAGCTGCCCGACGCGGCGTACACTGCCAGCAGGACCACCGTCGCGTTCCAAGCGATAAGCCACAGCGTGTCGTCCATGTGTCGTGTGTACCGTGGTAATAGCTATCGAGGAAACTCGGGGCTCTCCGCGGCGCTCTGTGGCTGCTTGTTGTTAATGCGGGTCTGTTGGCAGCTGAGAGAGACGGAGAGACAAGAGAGATAGACAGAGAGACACACAGACGGACAGACAGAGAGACGGACAGAGAGACAGACAGACGGACAGAGACACAGACAGACAGAGAGACAGATACAGGCAGACACAGACAGAGAGACAGACAGAGAAACAGACAGATACATACAGAGAGAGAGAGAGAGAGAGAGAGAGAGAGAGAGAGAGAGAGAGAGAGAGAGAGAGAGAGAGAGAGAGAGAGAGAGAGAGAGAGAGACAGACAGACAGACAGACAGACAGACAGACAGAGAGGCGAGACTGGGACCGGACTTTCGATTCGAATCGGAAAACGGCGTCTGGCACCGTAGACTAGCAGACGAGAGCTTCTCGGTGTCACTTGTGGATTCTTCATCGCGATCAGCTTCGGCAAATCAGCTCCGACGACAATAATAATATTGCACTTGATAAAGCGCCCTCAGAGAACTTAATCTCTTTCTAGGCGCTTTACAATGACAAAATATGGCACGCATTTCACAGAACCGGCCGTGACAGCGGCACCCCCATTTGTTTAGGCACCGAAGCGAGATTCGGAGCGGAAGGTAGTGGCTGTGCGGTTTATCGTATAGAACGAGCTCCTAGGCTATAACGTTAAGCTGCCCTCTGCCCTCTGCCATGCACTGTCGCTCCTCGACGGCGTAGCAGAGCCAGGGGATTGGAATGAGGCAGGCCGCTCGACCGGCCAAATTCCCGTCGGTCGCCGACTGTGCTCATAATTTTCCTGGGCGGTATTCTACGCAGCGCCACAACTATTCTTTTTATATGCTTAGGTTTTAGCTCAATTCTACTACACGTGCACAGAATAATCTACCCACGAATCCTTTTTTAATGAGCGTCGCGCCCTGCGGCCTCGTAGCCAGGAATTTTGTAGGGCTGAGGCTAAACCTTGACCTTTAATGTGCACGTCGTGGAGTCGAAGTGTGACGTCGTACAGCCTGTTTTTCCCGATCCTGGTCTCTTATCGACCCGACAGAAGGCGTCCTTTCCTCCAATAACGACCGATTAATTTAGCAACAACTTAACAGTTTCCGATGCATTGTTAACGAAGTTTCATTATTTCATTCCGTCAACTATGTTAATGATAAAGAAATGATTGATAATGTAAATTGGCAGTGCCGAAAGTATTGCGAAGAAATCTTTATGAAAACATTTGATCGCAAAGCGGAAGCCGCCGCTGCGAGCGTTTACCGAGAGGCTTGCGCGGCCGCGTTGGAAAGGCATCGCTCATCTGGCCGCACTGAGGGATCCCGGGTTGAGCAACCGGGAGCAACGCTACAGGTGAATGTCAAAGATGTACCGGGCCACTTATAATAATAATAACAATAATAATAATACACTCGATAAAGCACCCTCAGAGAACTCACCAACTAGCCATTACTACGGTAAATATCCGTTCGGTCAAGCCGCTTTACTGAGTTTTTTGTAACTTACTTCAAAAGTAAATGTTTGACAACTCCGCAGACGCGAAACTCCTTAATAACAGGCTGCGCCGCCAGACGTGCAGCCAATGCTATGTGCAACAGTACCAGCTTCCCGCGAGCCTAGTAACAGCTTACGTAGGGCATCTGAGCTCTCAGCTATCTGTGCGGACGAGCGAGTCAGACAAGAGGTCAGGGCCAGATGACGTTTTTGCAAACATGGCAGCGGAGCCTTCCGGCTGCTTGGAGCTTTTGGTATGCGCGCGGAGTGGACGCCCCCTCCCCTCAGTCAGGTTTGCCGGCCCCTCTGCTGGCTAAAACTGTACAGATATTTGTTTTTTTTCCATCGTGACCGGACGTGACTGGTCGGCGCGTCTCGCCGACACTGATCGCAGCATTCACGACTACAGGCACAGCAGCCTGAGCGGCTGTGCTCCGAAGTGTGTAATCAACCTCTACAATTCTGAATATTGTGATGAATATACATTCAATCATACTTGATGTGCATTGCATAATTCAGGTGTCAATTTTTTAAAGAGGCTGGCTCAGAGCCTGAGGCTCGGCAAGCGTGCCTCCCAGAATGCCTCGCTGACTCCTCTTCAAGCCTTGTAGACACTTGCAGACACGGAACCCCAAATCCGCATTCTGAAGGGGCGTCACCCGGGTTAAGGCTCTTCGGCACCTTCTAAAAATAGTGGCATGATAAAATAAATAATTATAATCAATAGTCGGTGTCGCCTATTTTTCAGAGAACCTGAAACTCTGCGCTGCAGGTGTGTCGCCCGGTAGCCTTTTAAGCCCACGTCTAAAAGAGATTCGTACACGTCTTCGGAAAGCCTAAAGCCGCAACGGGCGTTGCAGTGCAGGCTTGCGTGGGAAATGGACCACGCCTCCTGTTAGAAAAGCTTACCAACGTTTCGCGAAGAGCTTTGCCTCCTAGAAGGGCGGTCCTTTGACCCTCCCAAAATAAAAGGTCGGTGTACATCGCGTCGAAAGGGCATGTCAGGCACATCAATCATAAAAAAGTCAAGCGAAGGTCACCTGACTCACAGGCATCATTTATATGGCGGGGCAGAGGAGCCTCGCCGGCTGTCTGCGGCTATCTCCCCGCTTGCAGTGTACAGTGAAGGATCGCCGCCTTCTGCCGGATTCGAACTCGCGACCTGCGTCGCAGACAGTGACCTCATCATTAAGTCTGAGCAATGTAAATAAGGGACTAGAGGTGAAGGTCCTTTCTGGATGAACAGCGTGGAGCTGCGTACTCGAGGCGCGCCATCGTCGAAGCCTCTAGAAGTGCTCTCCGTGCACACGGCAGCACGCCTCCCCTGTACGCTCGCTGGCCGCTTCGGGGGAGCTGCCGCGAGCTGGTTTAGCCCAGTAGTCAAGGCGATCGCCCCGACCAAGGTCTGACCGAGGTCGTTAGCTGGAGCCCCGCGACACATGCAAAGCGCCTGAATGGACGTTTTTCGTATACTGGGATTCCGAGGGAGAAGATAAAAAATATAATTCATTTGTATATAGCGCCTCAAGAGAACTTAATCTCTATTCAGGCACTTCACGTATGCCTCGGGGCTCCAGCCCACGACCTCAGTCAGACCTTGGTCGAGGCGAGCACCTTAACCGCTAGACTAAACCAGCTCGAAGCCGCAGGGCCACGTCCGGTGGAGTCATTCACGAGGCCGCAAGGCCGCTTCCGGGTCGCCTCCCTGGGGCCCACAGCCCCCCTCCCGCCGAGAGGTCCCCGGGCGATGGGCTAGGAAGTAGCCAGGATTTTTGGTACGAGGGCTAAATGATCGACTCGAGCGGTGCGGCGCAAGGTCGAGGACTTTTCGAAATCAGCTTTAGGCCTTAAGTTTTAACTCCCATCGTTATTTTAGCATTCCACTGATGTGCTAGCTACTGTCGTAAAAACGCTTCTGGGAAAGCACACAGGACTTCCATATAAGAATATTATATATAAAATAAAATATAAATTATATATATATATATGTTCCGCATAGAAGGCTCGCCGCCCGGAAGGCTCTTTGAACCTATCTGCGTAAAAACAAATGCGCATCCCAGCTCTAAAGAGAGCTAAATCCTCAAACCATGATGGCCCCCTTTGGAAATCGAACTGAGCGTGCGTGCCGAATCCGCGCCCCGCGGAGCCGGCAGCCCTTTTAGCTCCTTGGAAGAAATGAAGATGGCCGATTCCACAGGGAAACGCCACGACTCTGCTCGCCAAGGATGCACCGGCCGAGAAGAAGCGCTCTAGAAGCGCTCCCTAAGCCTGCTAGCCGCAGTCTGGGAGCCTCGCAACCACACACACGTCAGGCTATCGGTCCTTCCAGGGGGGGGGGCGGAGTGGTAGTGGCTAAGGGCACATTATTAGGCCACACCAGCGGCGCGCGATCGGCAGTATTTTAGCCCAGCCCACCCATTCAGTCAGACTTACGGGGTGGTGCAGTGCCCTGCCCACGCCCTTGCCTGCCTGCGGGTCTTGCGTCCTCATACTTCGTCATAGTTCGATAAAATGCTCGGGACTATCGCGCGAGCTGCCGCATGCCGTCTCGCATCACTCGGCGTATGGCACGACTGTAATTTTTCGGGCTTTAGATAAAGACGCGCAAGCGAAAAGCGGCGGCAGTGTGTCGGCGTCAAGAAGCCGGGGTCAAGGCTTCGCGGTCGAGGGCCGGTGGCGAAGCAGCGACCGAGACGACGCGCGCAGGCTGAGCTCGGCGGAGTCAAGCCTGTCTGGCGTTCGCGGCGGCAAACGAGGCCTGACAAGAGTGAGGCCCTTCGACCGAGCGGAAGCTGCGAGCGAGACAGCGAGCAGCGTCGGCCAGCGACAGTGGACAGCGACGAGAGACGGCAGGGCGTCGTTCCCGGATGTTGCGTAAAATGGAGGAGTCGAGATGAAAAGTGACCGCCGACGCAGCGGACGACGGGGACGGAGCGAGCACGCGCGGCACAAGCTTAAGGCGCGATTGTGGCTGGCTGCTGGTGCGCAGCTCAGCAGCCGGGCTCGTCTGTCGCGAGCTACGCAGTTGCCTCGTCACACCGCCGTACGCAACCTACGCGCCGCTGCGCTGGCTCGCCATCGAGCAGCGCATCGACGTCGCGGTTCCGTCGCTCACTTTTAGGTCCCAGTTATTCTCTGGCTTCAGCCTACCGATCCGAACTACTCGCCCAGCCCGGCTAGGCACCGTAGCTAGGCAACGTAGCACTCCCGCTCTTCCTACTCAAGTCGCTCAGCATCATGCCTCGGACCGAGCTCAAATCCTTTGGAGACCGCGCCTTTAGTTCGTATGCTCCGAAAGGTCCGAAAGCTCCGAATTCGATCCTTCCACTCACTCCTGACTGATTTCCACAGAATCAGCATTGCTTAGGGTGTACAACGATCTACTTAGGAATGCAGGCAGAACTAGAGTGTTTCTGCTGGTTTCGCTCGATCATTCGGCAGCTTTCGATACCATCGATCACAAAATTCTTCTAGAGCTCCTCTCATCTCGCATAGACATCACTGGCACTGCTCTGTAATGGTTCAGGTCCTATCTCAGTGGGAGACTCCAGAGTATTGACGTGAATGGACCAAGATCATCTGAGGTACCACTGAAATGTGGGGTACCTCAGGGTTCCGAGCTAGGTCCAGTTCTTTTCACGGTTTATACTCTCCCTCTTGCTGATTTGATTGCCAAGCACAATCTAGGTTTTCACTTCTATGCGGATGACCCTCAGTTGTACCTTTGCTTTGATCATTCCCAGCCTTCAAGCACCTCGAATTCTCTCAACTCACTTGAAGCATGTATTGGTGACATCAACACATGGATGGCACCACATTTTCTAAAACTAAACGATGATAAAACTAACTTGCTAGTTATGTGCAAACCCCGTGTGTGATTCAGAAATTGGAAAGGCTGACGCTCAAAATTGGCTCTGCCAGCATATCTCCTGTTGAATCTGCATGAAATCTAGGTGTTATGTTCCAAAATGACCTTTCATTAGAAGACCACATCAGCTCCACAATCAAGTCTGCCTACTTTCAGCTATATAACATTGCTAAAATTCGGGCTTGTTTAGATAAGGATACCACGTCCAAGTTGGTCTATGCATTCGTGACATCCCATCTCGACTTCTGTAACTCACTGCTTACTGGCCTACCGGCATGTGCAACCAGGCGATTACAGATGGTGCAAAACTCTGCAGCTAGGCTTGTCTGTCGTGAGCATCGCAGTTGCCACATCACACCACTTCTCGCCGACCTGCACTGGCTCCCTGTCAAGCAACAGATTCACTTCAAGGTTTTGTCACTCACTTTTAGGTCACTTTATTCTTTGGCTCCAGCCTACGTATCAGATCTACTCCCCACCAGGCCAAGCATCGTACCACCCACTTTTTAGAATCCAACAGTCTACAAATACCTCGTACAAACATCAAATCTATTGGAGACCGTGCATTTAGTCCGTATGCTCCCAAAGCCTGGAACTCACTCCCTACCTGCGTCAGAACATCCCCTGATCTGACCACATTTAAACGGAACCTAAAAACACACCTATTTAGGACAGCATTTAATCGGTCCCTGTGACTCGTCCTTGATTTGCTTATGCGTGCTGACACTGTGCATGCTGCCACTAACCACATTTGCATGCTGACACTGTGCATGTCACCCCTAACCTTGCTATTCATATTGTTTATCATGCATCATATTACTCACCATTCAATTGCGTCTCCTTTTGCAGCAAACGTAAAGTGCCTAGAAAAAGATTGAGTTCTCTGAGGGCGCTTTATCAAGTGCATTATTATTATTATGTCACGAAATCCCTTGACGGCATTCAAAAAGAAGCTCAAAAACGCACCATTTCTCACAGCATTTGCCAGGTTCTTGTGACTTGTCCTTTGCGTGTTTTTGTGCTGAGGCTGTGCATGCCACCGCTTACCATATTTACAAATCGACACCTTGCACGTTACCACTAACCACATTATGCTTGTTGACACCGCGAATGCTACCGGTAACCAAATGATCATGCTTCCTTTACAGCATATGTAAAGTTCCTAGAATGAAAAATTAGTTTTCTGATGGTGCTACGCACATGTATCGCTGCTAATTTAAAGCAAGAACGTCCGTCACGCCACAATACGGCGCACTTGCGTCACATGGCAAGACGACGTACTTCCGTCAAGCGGAAAGATGGCGCAGCGCTGCCTTCCGTGACGGAACTACTGTGACTCAGCGAAGCGAGTCTATAGGCAGCGAGGAGCTCGTTATATATATATTTTTTATGTATCTATTTATTCAGATATATATATATATTCAGGTATATATATCTGAATATATTATGTATTCTCATTATTATGTTACTGTTATCATTATTTCAGCCTGTCGTCAGCGTCTGAACTTGCCGATCGAAGCGGCTCGTGGCGTCGCAGCAGCTGCCTGGGCAGATGTGAACTCCAGTCGAACGTACTGTCTGTCTACAGAGTAGCGTCACAGCTGTCGTAGTGCCGACTGAGAAAACTGCAAAGAGTGGAGGCCCGAAAGTACTAGACGCGCATGCAAGCTGCATATCGCGCGAGGGGCGCGGCGGCGGCGGCGGCGGACTGCGCTCCTCTAGCAAGATCGCCTCCGCCGGCGACGTCGACTCCGGAAGTGTGCCACACACAGTCCTATAGCTACCCGATAGAAAGGCGGCATTTGCGTGCGAGCGTGGTGCGGTTGTCGACATTTCGAGGGTCAACTCGCGGTCCGGCGCTGACCGACAGATCGCCTGCGCCGACGAACGAAGGCCTCGGCCGCATGCGTAATCTTGACCTCCGGCGTCGCGCGCTCGGCGTCCGCTCAGGCGGAGCGCTTGCGCGCGCGCCCAATGCGCCGAGCGAAGGTCAGCTGCGGAGGAGCAAACACGAGCCATTCTTCTCGGTGAGCAGCCGGCGGCTTCGCGCGGCGGCCGTCGCGCGAGACGCAGCAATGCGTAACACAAGTAGGACCTTCGCGCGTGCCGCCCACAAAGGACGGCTCGAGAATTGGGTCTAGTCGGACACCCGCGTCAGCACGAACGACGACGGCGTTTCGCGGCGGGGGCGGAGTCGTCGCACCGCCACGATCTCGATCGGCCTCCGCCGGCGTCGTCGGTCTCGCGCCGACGCCGCTGCCGCTCTGTCGCCGCCTCGCCGCCCAAGGTTTCCCGCCGGCTTTAGCGCCTGTTAGACCCACTGCAGCTCGTCGAAGCGTAATGGAGACACTCTCTAGGATAGATAGCTCTGTCTAGGATAGATCTTACCCCAGTCGGCGCCCAAATCCGCGATCCGGCCGGCGGTTGGAAGCGGCCAACTTCGAGGCGTCTCATCCGACGGCTACGTGCGGCGACCGACCGACTGCTCGCGGCGGCGGCGCCAACCAGCGAATGGACCGGAAGCTCCTCTCAAAGATCGAGACGCCAAAAGCACGCTCTCTCTCTCTCCTCCTTCCGCTCAAGCGTCGGCGGCGGCGGCGGCGTCGGCAGCCAATTTGCGGCTACCGGCCAGAGCGTCGTCGACGCCTCGACCAATGGCGCGCGAAGGTGTTAAGAGAGAGAGAGAGAGTCCGCCCTCGCTCCTGCGGCGGGGTTCGCGGCTCGGCGAGCATAGGGATTTTTATTTTTTCCTTTTAATTCCTCTTTTTTTGCATTAGTGAGCCACAGTGAGGCTCGATTAAGAGCCGTGCTGGCTCACTAGGTAAGGCGGTTGCTTTTCCTGAAAATAGAGATTAAGTTCTCTTAGGGCGCTATGCAAATGAATAATTATTCTTATTCCCATAACGTACACTTAGCCTCGTTCGCGAGCACGCGCCCAGGTGCGCTAGGCTCGTTCCGCCGGCAATCTCGTCGCTCTCACGAGCTTGCCGGCTCTTGCTTTTTCGCGCTCTTGCTTTTGTTGCGCTGCGGCCTTCTCTTCGAACTCTGGCCCTTTATCGCCCTTTATTCATTCGTCCCCCTCATTCATTTGCCTTAGTTCCTCGCACGCTTGCGCAGCAGCGTCGTCGCGGGCGGGCAGCCTATCGCGGACGACCTCGACGCTCCAGCGAGTGCTTCGCGTTTCCGAAGACGTGGCATTACGGCTGCAGCTGCTGCTTCCGCGGAGAACTCTGCCGCGGCGCTCGAGCGAGCGCGGCGCGGCGCGGGCACAGCGCTCGCTCGAGCGGCGGCATCGGCTCTACCGGGCGACTCCGTCGCGGCGAGAGCCACTTGCCGAGAGCTCCCGGATGCTGAGCGCCGCGTGCGCTTGCTTGCGCCTACTCTTGTCGCAGCGGAGCCGCTTGAGCTGTGAGCGCGCTCAGTAGGAAAGACTCGAGCTTGAAGCGCGCGCGGCTGCAACGCAAATAACAGGCGGAGATAAATTCAAACGGATCTTGCTCCGCGGCTCCCGGACGAGGCGTCGACCGCACGCCAGCCTGGAGTCGTACGAAGAGAGGCGGCCGGAAGCGCGAGCTGCTGCTGCGTCGTCGGGCGACTTCCTGCCGTCTGCTGCTGCTGCCGCTGCCGCTGCCCACTGTCCGCCCAGCTGCAGCTGCACCGGGCGTCGGAGGAGCAGCCCGCCCGGTAATCACGCCCGCCCGCCCGCGGTTCGGCCCCCGGGCCGCGCGCGCCGTGTTTGCACTCAGACGCTCGCCGCACGCAGCACGGCTGAGGCGGCCAAATAAAGATTGAATGTCGGCAAACACCGTCGCGCGGCCCTCTGCGTCGCTTGGATCCAATAAGGCGATCTCGAATTCCCGCCCG